>OZ022263.1:67883317-68305817 GCA_963978885.1 Nemotelus pantherinus | reverse complement strand
TTTTTCTCGAAGTTTTCCTGTTTCCGTCGGTAAGCCTGTATGTTGTCAATGCCCGTATTCCATTCGTACTATTTAGTACTTGCGAGTACTTCTGGCTGCTACCAACTACTCATGCTTTCGTTCCCGAGTAGATGATTAGTAGTTACGCTCTCTTTTCCCGCCAGGTGGTAAATGATGCCCAAGGGGTGTATTTGATAATTTATAGGCTATGTTGAAAAATCTGGCTATCGAAAAATTGAAAAAATCTCTGAAATTTCAAAGAAAAGCAAACGGCGCAAATTTTCGTGTGTTTCCATAACATTTTCTATCGAATGTGATGATTTTTACGCATTAATTCTTTTATCAATTCAAAACTTTGTTTACATTTGAGCACGGCATATCTTCTAAATGTTGATATATTTGGTTCAAATCTTCAAATGTCAAAGCAAATAGCGTTCCATTCATGATCTACTGCCGAGTACTTGCGAGAACTAATTAGTAGGAAAGGAACACGGCAAATGTGTCTTTAATCGTAATTGAGGAAAGTTGTTTTTGTGATAAAAAAGGTTTTTCTATTCTCCGAGCACGTCATTTAGATAACATGAAGTGGACTTTACTTTCGTATTTCAACCGGCTTGATCCCTAATCCGTACCAGAAAATAAAAAAAGAGAGAAATCGGTGAGTTGAGGAATTTTTAATGAATTTCCATCTTTTTGTGTACAAAAATGACATACACATATGCTTTACTAATAACAAGTCTTATAATAATTCGGTCTCCATTTTTATACTAATATTAAAAAATAAAAATTTACTTGCAACCTTCTACGTAATGTTTTTCGATTGTGTGGTATCGGTACTTTGACTTTTTAAGGTTAGTGAATTTAAATATCCCAGTGAACAAGACGTGGAATCGAATTACAGCCAGCCATTATTGAGGCATAACAAGAAATAAAAAACCCTAGCGTATCAGAACCGCTAGAAATACTAATGTTCGAAGAACAGTAGAGGATTTGTGCAGATTTTGAGTGTATTGTTATATATTGTCTTATATATTGTTGTTATATTGTTGTTATTTTCTTATATATTATATATTGTATGTATTGTCATATATATTGTTATATATTGTATATTCGCGATGTGAATACTTAATGCAAGTATTTATTGGTACAAAAATAACAAAAACACTTCGTGCTAGCAGTCCTTTGCTGGCACCGTAACCAAAAATAAGTCATATCTGCCTCACGTTGAAGTCAACCTGCTTTGCGAATTTCGTATTGATCCGATCACTGCATTGGAAGTTATAGGGATACAAAGAAATTTAGGGCTACCATTCGCAAGAGCTTTCAAACTTTCAAGATCTTAGTATTTGGTGTGTGTTTTCACTACAAGACCACTACAATTTGAAAATTTTATGATAAAATCGCTTACTAAAGCTATGTCAAAAAATACAAAAACAATCATAGCTGGCAACCCTATCATTGTTTTTCAAACTAGATTTCTACTGAATATTGTCTACAATAATTTAAATTTGTCATATGAGTTCTTTAGTTGCAAAATGAGACTCAAGCGATTTTTTACGAAACTGAGTTAAACACCATTTCTTATAGGAAATCTTCTCAGGAATCGATTTGTGCACTTTATTTTATCCCAAACCCAGTCTAAATGCCTTAAAAAGTGATTTGAAAAACAGCCTTATTTCCAAAACGCGACCTGAACAGAGATTTTTTCTTTCAAAATGGCGTCTAATATTTTGAACGGTTTGGTTCCAAAAAGCGACTCAAACCTTAGCAATGTCGGAAACGGTTCTTGTTATTTTTTCCAAAAACCGACCTAATGTTCTAACTTTAAGAAAAGGCTAAACTTCTGTTCGTCACATATTTTTAAATGGTTATTTTTATTATTAATCTTGTTTTAAATTAAGCGGGCTTTTTCTAGAATGATAAGAAATATTTCAAAGTTGGCCATACTGATTGCGACTTCACATGTTTGTTCTTAGAAATCGTGCGCCGACACATTAAATGTGTGCGTTGACTGAAGTTGTGTGATTTTGCTTCTATTTTTTAGAAAATATAGATTCGGAGGATGAAACTGATGAATCCAACAAGTGTTTTTATCGTCGTATAGATTATAATAATCTTACAGAGAACGATATTTGGGATGCGGAAGTAATTATTGACGAAAAAAAAAAATGTTTAACACAATATTTTTGCTGCTCATTTTTCCATGTTTTTAAACTTATTTTTGTATAATTGTTTTTTTAAGTTATGTTCTAAGGTAGGCACCTACTTTCTGTAAAACAAAAATTACAGGCAAAAATAAAAAATTAAAAAAAATATAATTGTTTTTGTTTTGTTCCAAAACCCGACTCCAACATGAAGTTTCGTTCCAAAACCACACCTGAAGGCGATTTTGTTCCAAAACGCGACCTGATGAACTTTAAATGCGAATTAATTAATATTTAACATAATCCATAGTTTATGAAAATTTGTAATATTGTGTAGTTTTTTATTTTCAATTTATTAAAAAAAAAATTGGTTTGATATATTGACCAGGAAAGAAAATATAGTTTTTTGCTGTTTCTGAAAAGTTTTCAAAAACCTTTCAGTCTCATTTTGCAACTAAAGAACTCATATGTATTTCGTTATGATACCATGACTGTACAGGAGGCTATAGGGCAAAGAGCTTTATTCAAATAAAATAACATTATATAAACAACTTGGTGCAGTTGCACCAATTTTTGATGATTCTAAAAGCATATAGATATATAACTTAGATTCTTTGCTTTTATATAATCTTTTAGTACTTTTATATAATCGAAGTCGTTTGTCATAAATTATGCTTACCATAGAAGGGGTATGATGCAGATGAATAAGCTAATAAACTTGGTTATAGATTCAAGTAACAAACAATAAAATTTCCAAAACTCGGAACATTTAAATATCGGTTGCTTATTTTATTTTAAATGGTTTGCTTATGATAGAAAATGAAAGCATCTGTTGGTGCGATATTTACGAAATTGTCCGGTGCTGGCAATCATGTGCTAGCACCATAGCTGCTTCACGTTGTGTTAAACCCAGCCTATGAATTTCGTTTCGATCGAATGGCTGCGCTGTAAGTTATAGGAGTGAATTAAATTTTAGGGTAACCATCGTCCAAACTTTTTAAATCTTTGAAACGTAAATATTTGTTGTTAATTGTCATTGCAGGATCATTCCCATTTGGAAATTTTATGACAACATCGCTCGATAAAGCAATGTAAATAAATTACGAAATTCATCATAGCTGGCAACCCTCTCACGGTTTTTCAACATAATTCCTACAGAATTAGAAACGCAATAAGTTATGCTTTTCACATGAATTTCGTTTTGATTTCGTCACTGCATCGTAAGTAAAAACGAAAAAATCTTGATTTTCTTGAGCAAATTTACAATATTTAGGAGACAAAAATTGCCGTAGCTGACGTCCCTATACTAATTTTTCAACCAAATTTCTATGAAATCTATTTTCGAGTAAGGTTCATTTACTGCGTGAATTTTGTCAAAATCTGGTGGCTAAATCGGAAGCTATAGGCCAAAAGCCAGTTTTTTTTCGCAGCGATTTTTCCTAATGGCACCACTGCCACAGTGCTGCTTGTTTTTCAAAATCACTTCTATCAAACCTGATCCTAGCAAATTCCAACATGTCCTGTAAATTTCATATTGATCGCATTAGCCGATCGTCAGTACTCGAACACAGAAGTTTTGAGTGCTGAAAATAGAGGTAATTTTTTACGAATTCCACTTTATTATAAAAATTTTCCATTTTCTTTTTTCATCATAGAATTAAAAAGAAAACGTTTATGAAGCCAAATCATATTTGAAAATTTTTGAATCAAAAATGTTCAAATATGATTTGGCGCCATATACGTTTTCTTTTTAATACAATGATGAAACATTTTGATTTGAAAAGAAATTTTTTACAATAAAGTGGAATTCGTACAAGATTCGCTTTTTATTTCAAAGTGATATCAACTTTTGATTTAAAGTGATTCTAAAAAAAGTGACATTTTTCTGAGTGTACTTTTTACAAGGCTCAAAATTTCCACTTCTTTATCATAAGCAAACTTAAAACAATAAGTTTTCATTTTTAGTACTTTTTTTTAACAAAAATTTACACTGCTTGGAAATATAGGAGCACCTGAAAATTCACTTAAATGCCCGCCGCTGCCAAAAGGTTTAAGATATCTAATCTGTATATGACTCTTGTATTTCATGAAATTTGAGCTTATACGCAAAATAGCCTTTCGATGGATACCATACTATCCCGAGTGAATCATATCCATTTTGCCCATCTAAGCTCACATTCGCTTGCATTTCTATTTCATCTCTTCGAATATCTTATAGAATTTGTTAGTCGTTTGCAATCCTAGCAAGTCGTGGACCTACCTGTTATATACATCTATGTTCTCCAAAAATTTCAGCTCAATCGGATCGGCCACTCCAGAGATTATCTCCCTTAACCATTTTGCTGATATATATATATATATATATATATATATATATATATATATATATATATATGTATATATATATATATATATATATATATATATATATATATATATATATATATATATATATATATATATATATCTATATAATATATATATGACGAATTTTCGGCGAAGCGATTTTAATACTAATGTTCTTCGAACATTAGTAAAAACGTGGAATGATCGTGATACTTCACAAAATGCAACACAACTTTTGACTGCGATTTCGGCGATTGAATTCCAAATAGGCTGTCACATTATGGAATCAGTTAATTCGATTGTTCTGCATTTGAGTGGGAAATTGCAATCGAAAAATCAAGATCTAGGCGAAGCCACTAAATTAGCAGATGACGTTTTGAATGAATGCTGGGAGAAGCGAGAAAATGCATATTCATCTTTCCATGTTATTTATGAACATGTTGCTGGAATTTGTTCCCAATACGAGATCGCAATGAAATTGCCACGTTGTTAAAAAAGTCGTTGCAACGTTGAAGCCAAAAATGTGGAAGATTATTAGAGAATTGCATTCTACATTCCCTTCTTCGATACAATCATTTCTCATCTTAAAAGTTGGTTTGAAGAACACAAATCTATCTTTAAAAGTTTCGGACAATTGTTCCTCAAACAAGAATTTGAAACGAAAAAACTCTAGCGCACCTGAACCGCTAGAAACACTAATGTTCGAAGAACAGTAGAAGAATCGTGCAGGTTTTGAGTGCATATTCCACCACATGCGCTGCTTATTACGGCCAAATTGTTTCAAATGCCACGTTTTACTTTTGTCTCAAGAATGCATTATAACTCATATGGTAGAAGGTTTCAGATATTACCACTGGCATGAATTTCAACGTTTATGAGAGCAAAACACGGGTTAATTATATTCGTGATCAGTTGCTTATTTCACAAAATTTTGAGAGCACCATCTCATATAATATCAATGAAGAAAATGCTCATGCCTGCAGCACTGTAACTGAAGTTGGAGTTTGGGGCTGCGATCCGAAAAATTTGCAGAACTTTGGGAATTGAAACATTGGTTATTTATTTTCATTGTAAATGTTTCCGGTATGAATACTAACTGTAAGCATTTATTGATACAAAAGTAGCACAACCGACTCGTGCTGGCAACCTTTCGCCAGTATCAAAGCCAAGAATATATCACATCTGCTTCACGTTGTTGTGTAACATTTGAAGTTATAGGAGTATAAAGAAATTTAGGGTTACCTGCAGCGAGTTTTTTCAAATAATCGAAAGCTTAATATTTGCTGTTTATTGTCACTACAATATCATTACCAATTGAAAATTCTACGATAAAACCGCTTAATAAAGATATTGCAATTAAACACAAAACCAACAATAGCTGGCAACCCTATCATGGCTTTTCAACCAAATTTGGCTTGAATAATGTTTATAATAGGTTCCAGTAATTGTATGAAATTCGTATTGATTTCATGACTGCACTGGAAGTTATAGGGCAAAAAGTTTTATTTTCCTGAGCGAATTTTCAAAACCAAAGACACAAAAATTACCATAGCTGGCAGCACCAATTGAATTGTTCAACCAAATTTCTATCAAACAGAGTTTAGAGTAAGGTTCAGCTACTGTGTCAATTTCATGAAAATCTGGTAACTTATTCACATTTCATAGGGCGAAAAGCATTTTTTTTTTCTTTGTAATTTTTCAAGATGGCACCACTGGAACAGAGTTGCCTACAATTCAAAATCGCTTCTATCAGACCTGGCCCTACTTAAGTCCAATGCATTCTGTAAATTTCAATTCTATCTGATCATTGATTCGTGAGTTCCCGTGAACATAAGTTTTTGAAGCTAAAAATATGTTCTTCTTCGAACATTAGTAAAAATGCGCAAACCTTTACAAATTTTATGAAGAGATATTGGATTGCTCAGAGGGGAATTTCACAAAATGCACTTGATGCTTTGTTGGTAAATATTTTTCGATTAGAATTTTTACGTGCAGAAAAAGGTGATATGCAAAACTTAAACTTAAGGTATTTTTCAGATAATCAATAGCGAGTCATTCAAAAATGTTAATAAGATTTTGCGAGTATTAGCAGTGTTACCAGTAACTACAGCAACTCCAGAACGATGATTTTCGACGTTGAGAAGGATCAAAAGCTACTTGAGCACTACGATGGGACAGGAGCGCCTGAATGGCCTTGCTTCTTTGATTATCCATACTCGCATTGAGCTTGCCGATAACGAAATTCTTCAAGAATTTTTCAAAAAGCCTCGAAAATTCATACATTCTTGAACATTTTTGCGACTCAATCTTCAATTATTATGATAATAAATAAAGTTTTTATATTTTCTATTAAATATATGTATATCTAATCATAATTTACTGTTTTAATAATATATATTTGAGATTTTTCAATCCCTTAACAATATACGATAATCCACAGTTAACAGCCATTAGAATAAAAAACTTTGAAATTCACTTTTGGGGGGGGGGGGGGGCGGACCCGGAAACCCCCCCTGTGGATCCGCCACTGGATTCACATTTAAAACACGTTCAAAACTCATTTAGCTAACTTGATTTACGCAAACACTATATGTGGACGGCATAATAGGCCGCCGGGTCCAAAAGGTTAAAAATAATTAGCATTTGGTGAAACTTAGACCTATTTTGCATATACATACATCAATGTATCCTGAAAGTTTCAGCTCAATCGAATGGCGCGTTCCCGAGAAATAGTCACTAAATTTTTTTGATGATATATATGGAAATATGAATTTTTGGGCAAATCGATTTTAATACTAATGTTCTTCGAGCATTAATAAAAACACAAGATCAACTTGCAGAAACACTAAACACGGCTTTAAAAAGTATTTTAATACATTTACATGAAATGAGAAGACTTCAAAAGAAAAGAAAGTGGGTGCTGCATAAACTGACTGAAAGTCACAAGAAAAATCGAAGAGCCACTTATGAAAGTCTGCTTCTGAGCCATGAAAAGAGAGTTTACTGCATCAAATTGCTACCGACGATAAGAAGTGGGTATATTTCAAGAATTCTAAACGCGAAAAATCGTGGCTTTCACCAGCCGAATCACCTCCCTCGACTTCGAAAAGGAAAATTTAATCACTGGAATTTATTTACATAGATGTTAGTCGAATGTTTGAACAATCATCCAGGAGAAGGGAGTAAATGCCAGATAACCAAAGTTCCCAGTCAATTCATCTTTAAGGTGTTGATCGAGTCTATCACCTATCAGATCACACCCGATGAGAAATAGATAAAAGCAAAACATGCAGGAATCATTTGTGGAAAAAATAAAAACAGCTTTATAGGTTTAGGTTAGATGTTTTAAATTCAATGTTTGGCTTTTGTCATTTCTGCATGATCTGCGTCATTAAAGTCTTTAGTTTTGACATAAATATGACTTTTGGAAAATAAATTTCGAATTAACATTTTGCAGATATGTTTCGCTTCAGAATCGGTTAGCACCTATAAAAGATGTTGCATTCAAATTCCATGGTTAAAAATCATCTGTTTGATAATGGCATATTAAACATTATTAATAAACTGGTTTGTTTCACATTGAGCAATATCGTATGAGTTCAAATTTGTGATTGGATACTATTCATACATCCATCTGAAAATCCGAATAGCGATAAACAAAGAAAAATATCAAATCAATAAATTTATACGACTCGACGGAACAATTGAATCAACAACACAGGCAAGCTAGCTACAAACTTCTACGGAACATATCACAATGAAAATGCCTAGTTATTGGTGGAAATAGTTTTCCAATTGACATTTTAGACATTTCGTTACATGCACATTTATTGAGCTGATACGGTGAGATAACCAGACCACAGATATTTCTCCTACCCAAGCATACATAACATATATACGTATGTATGTAGGTATGTATTGCAATGCTTGCATTGCAAGGAACGACGATAGTGCCCTGGCTACATTTGAAATCAACCTTGAAGCCAGTGCCCCATTTGCTAGGCTCCCATCAACAAACAAAAGCTATTTTCTTCGGAAGTATCTAGCTCTACAGTGTTTAACGTTATTTGAGCTGCTCAAAGATTTAATGGAAGGATTCAATGCCCAACATAAGCAATTTAAGGCAAAATCAAGGTCTTGTCGTTGCACGAAAACATGACGGGAATTCGATATATAGTGAATCAGAGCTACATTTCGTGATTGGTATTACACCCAATCCATTTCTAACTAAACTATTCGACTGGCTAGAGTTACCACCGAGTGAGAAAAATGATTTTTCATAGAATTCAATCAGGATAGAAAAAAAAACTAAACTTTCTCGCAGAAGAATGTTCTTTGTAATTTTAAGTACAGCAGCTCCTTCATGAAAGCATGCATTCTCCCATGCTGGCTTGCCATAAATTCTTTTGTTCCGTTCCAGAACGAAAGCATAATAGCCACCCTCTTTTCAAACAAACGTTAATTCGAATCAAATCATTAAAAATTCTAGAAATGGGTTCTTGTTTATTTTTAATTTCATTGCCTATTTCTGGCGATTACACGGTCTGTCGGCCAGTTTGAAGGAAGGATCCGACTGCAGGCATGAGGGCATATAGAACTGCAAACGGTGCACAGCAATTGGATTTCAACTATTTGATTAGGCATTGCAAATCGCAGACATCCGACCCACTCCAAATTCACCTTGCTTGCATTGATAGTGGATGCTTACGTGCGTGTACTGAATATGTTGTGTATAGTATGTTTGCGCCTACTGGACGGGCCGGTTTCAATCGAATTAAAATTTAAAAACAAATCACCAGAGCACACAAATTACGAAATCATGATTCGCTAAAAAAAAGAGTTCAGAGAGTGAAATCAAAACAAATATCGAACGTAATGGAATTTGTAATGACGGTCAGTAAAATTGTTGCAATTATTTTTTGTTACGCTCAAGGGTTCGACAGGAAACAGAGGTACATTTGCGGTGAGTTTATGTTATTTAGAAATAAGTATATGTACTTACATCGATTGGCTATCCGGCTGAGTAAATTAGAACATGTTATTGTATTGACGGGTAAACTCGACTTGATGCACCACAGCCGGGAAATAACCACCAGATGGCGAATAGATGGTAACAGGGGTCGAAAATTGAAGAAAAGCAAGTCGAGTTTTACCTTAACTTCAGAGCGTACTTAGTATTCAACAGTTGACATTTCATAGATTAATCGGGAAATAAAATTTTAAGTTTTGTTGTTTATCTATTTTTTCCACTACATTTTACGATATTTCCATAGAGGTGAAATGCAATGCAAGCTCGATAAAAGTTGTGTGGTGATTTTTATGAAAAATCACTAACAGAACACAAGTGTTAAAATAGGTTTGCTCGTTTTTGCTCTGGAGATTTTGACCTCAAAGTTGTGTTACGCTCTGGCTGGACGTCCAACTGAAGTTGAAGGCGAAAATAATAAAAACAGTGATAGAAAATAGTCGAATAAAAATAAAAGATTAAAAAAGACACCTGTGGGAGAATCGTTTGAAATTCTTGAGATCATTCCAGTGAAAACATTGAAAAAAAAATTGATCCAAGAATGAAGCCTTGAGGTACATCTGATTCAGTTCTTGATTTTTCGTGTTGGGAAACAAGAATTCACCATTTATACAGGAGGCTTTCAATCCAAACGCATCCTATAAAGATCAATCATAGAGGCACCCGAAACTATCTTGTTTTGGATGCTATCTTCAATTACTCTTTGAGAAATCATTCAAACATCAACCGTTGAGTGTGTGGCTATAAAGCTAACTTGTCTTCCGGATATGATTTGGTTCACCATCTATGGTATGATTTAGATCTTTGTTCAAGTAGTTTTCGCTGGTTTGAGAGTAGAGGAATCGGACGAGCGTGGAGGACATCGCAGGATCCTGACACTTCTGCGATAAAGAATACTTTCGCACATCTCCAAGAAGTGGTAAAATAACTTTATATAAATATAACCAAAAAAATGCAATGACTATTTCTCGGGGACACGCCATCCGATAGAGCTGAAATTTTCAGGATGCATTGGTATATATACAGAATAGGTCAAGATTTCGTTAAATATTAATTTTCTTTAACCCTTTGGCGGCGGCAGCCATTTTAGTGATATTTTCAATTTATCTATTATTCTGTCAACAAATAAGTTTTACAAAATTTAACTGAACGAAATTAATTTTGAACGTGTTTTAAATGTGAGTATGATAATGTTTTAGAAGCTTTTAACCCTACGTGTGCGCTAGGTGCCGAAAAAAAGGAAAAATTTGAATATTTTTGAATTCCGGTAACTTTTGAAAGAGCTATCAAATCATTATGAAACTCACAGGACGTATTGATATTATTAAGTTGTAGACTTAAGTTATTTTTTATGAGCATGCTGGAAACCCAGCAGCGCTGGCAGGCATTGAAAGTAAAATCCTTCAAATCATTGACTCTCCTGAAAAATTGTCGCTTTTTAGAAAAAAAGAAACTCATACAAAGGATTTATTGTTTTTTATACATAGTCAAAGTAAAACTTTTGAAATTTTACATCGGGCAAGAACTGTAATTGTAAATAAATAAACTGCATTATATGATATCATGCTGCAGTTCGGAATCCCGGCAAAGTTGGTACGACTGGTGAAAAAGACCATAACTGACTCCACATCACAAATGGCTGATTCAGAATAATATGAGCGACTCGTTTTCGACGAATATAGGGCTACAACATAGGGATGTATTAGCTCCGGTACTCTTTAGCTTAGCACTTGAGTATGCCATCAGAAAAATCCCCGTTGACTCGAGAGGAACTCTATTATTTAAGTCGACACAGCTAGTAGCTTACGCTGATGACATCAACATTATGTCACGTTCGTTCAACGACGCCAAGGAAATATTTGTAGCTCTAGACGAAGCCGCCAAGGAAGTTGGTCTTCAAGTTAATGAACAAAACAAAAGTTATGACTCAATCAAGGAAAAGGACGCCAATAAGACAAAACATGACGATAGGGGACTATAACCTTGAAAACGTAGACAACTTCGTGTACCTAGGGACGAACCTCTCGAAGGATGGGAATGAGCTTGACGAAATCAAAGGACGGGTTCAATTAGCCAATAAGACATTTCTTTCGGTGCTTTCCACTTTGAAATCTCGATGCGCACACAGGAATACGAAGCTTCGCATCTATAAAACAATTATTAAACCTGTGCTATGCTACGGAAGCAAAACCTGGACAATGACCCAGGCGTCTGGAAAAACCTTGAATACGTTCGACAGAAGGGTATTGCGAAGGATCCTCGGTCCAATACGGGAAGAAGATGGAAGGCGAGTCCGACACAACAACGAGCTGTATACCATATATGACGAGCCGGAAGCCTCTACCGTCATACGACTACAAAAATTACAATAGGCTGGCCACGTCGAACGAATGAGTGACTATCGAGTCCCCAAACAGTTTCTCAAGGGGCAAGCGAGCGGAGCCAGGCCAGTCGGTAAGCCACGTAGGCGCTGGGAGGATTCGATAGCTGGTGACAGCAGGTCACTTCTGGGAGCACCAAACTGGAGGACGCGGTCACTGAACCGAGACGAATGGAGGCGAAGAATTAAGGAGGCTAAGGCTCGATTCGGGCTGCAGTGCCCCGATAAAAAAGAACGGTAACTCTTCCCCAATTCACTTATATTTTTAGCTTCAGAAACTTCTGTTCACGAGAACTCACGGCCCGATAATCAGATACAACTGAAATTTACAGAGTGGAATGGTTCTAAGTAGGACCAGATCTGATAGAAGTTATTTTGAAATTTACACACAGTAGTGGAGCCTTACTCTAAGCCACGTTTGGTAGAAATTTCGTCGAAAAATTAGGGTGGAGCTGCCAGCTACGGTAATTTTGGTGTTTTGAATTGGGTTAGGAGAGTTGCTCTATTCACAAAGTTATTGTGGACTTGATGGTTCGTGGAAGGATTTGTAGGATAGAGCCTAGATAGAGTCAACAATTGATTTTCTTGCCAAAAATTAGAGACTGAAGTCTTAGCGATTAATTTTGTCGATAAAGGCTATGGTAATCCCCATAGCTGGTGAGAAAAAAAGCAGCACAATAGTATCTGAAGTTGCTTTATTATCAGGGCTATCGTTAGAAGTGAAATTACTTCTTAATATTTTGCGGCCTGTAGTTTTATTTATTTCTTGAACCATTCTATTTTCCGAAACAGACTATATTTTTAACATGTCTTTCAAATTTTTTGCTAACGTTAGCACTGTTTTTGATTATACCTTTCATTAAAGTAGAATTGTGTCATTTCCGTAATGAGATATCTATGGGAGATTCGGGTAAGTCGTCGTCTTAAAGATTTTCCCCGATTATGGAGCTAGATTTTTTCGGAATAGCTAAACTATCAATGACCGGGGACGTGCTTTAATTTAGTCTATCGACAGCCACGTCAATTTCCCGTCAGTAAAGAATGTAAGAGCTGACAAGACCAACCGGTTCTGAATTTGGCTGGTATCAATACTAATTTGGGCATTCTCAATTAGTTACCAGTGACACTTAAAGGTACTTCGGCTCAAAACTTTTCAGTCAACTCTCGTAAGCTTAGACGATTCAGAGTCGATTTGTCAGACTTTGCTCATTTACTTTGTTTATAGTTTCAACAAATATATTGTTTATGATACGTTGTTTATTTTGCTGTTTTTTTTTGTTATAATTCGTATGCAACACTTTCCCGGCGCTGAGCTTGAAGCTGCAAATTTTTCCAATTTGTCGCGCATTCTAAATTCTCAACAAAATGAATTAACATTACAATCAGCACGATTCATTCCGACTTATACAACATGGCTGGAGATTTAGGAAATGCTTTGTATGTTTTTCCGTTCTTGTTTGAGGAAAAATTTAAAGCATGTGTGATACTCCATCGTACACAGTCGAAGAGAGATAACAGAGAGATAAATATAAAATGCAGACCAGAGCGGACCATATCTCTAAGCCAATTTCTGAACGGAATTATTCAATAAATTACCATAATCCCACTTTAAAAACATATTTCCGTTTCTGAAACTAGTCGTACACTATGCTGGCAGATGTACTACGAGTGTATCGGCCGCACGCTGGTACCGCAGCACACTTATGTACATATATTGCAAAATATGCAAAATACTAAAAAGAACGAATAGCCCAAAACACTCTGGTTTACATCTCTTCATATCCTGCTAGAATTATGAACAGTACGTATCCAAATACGATTGCACCGATTGAACAGTTTTCATTTCCATTAAAAATAATTTCCTGTTATGTTGACATCAAGTTAATTGAGCTATTTGGCAAAACAATTTTGAGTTTTTAAATATGTCGTTGCCAGCATATGTTTTTCGAATTTTTTAAGCTTTTTCTTTCTGAAGAAGAAACAAGAAACAAGGTTTTGAAAACATCGTCAAAATACCTTGTCAAGGTCTGTTCACATTTGTCCACAGCCTACGGGCCTATATGTTGGCACACAAAAGAGCGAGGTTACGAAACCAACAAAATTCCGAAAAATGAAAAGGATCCATGCTCCCTTCATATAAAAAGTTGAAAAGTTTGCACACTGCAATAATGTGGAAGATACACCTCTGCATTGTATACACATGCTGATACATGCTTTTGTGTAATATGCTAACATCCTGCCTTCATGACTGGCTGCCAGCCCAGTGGCTGCTTGTTCATTTCCTTCACCTTGTCTCACCCAACTTTAGTTGGTTTGGTGTAGCCGTTGATACCCCTGAAATATTTTGAAAAGGATTTCATTTTTAACGTTTATTCTCTTCTGTATTGCTCTATTGTTGGCATTCACTTTTCTGGACATAGTTGATACCGAAATGATTATACGGGGGAATGTAGCAATGTGTAAAATTGACGTTCGTGCTAAATGGATTTACGATTTTAAAATTGACAAAGAGCTGAATTGGATTATGTTAATGCTAAATATATAGTTGAATTGCTGAAATATCTCCCATTCTAGTTGGTTTTCTGCAGTGAAGAGGGAGATGTTCGTAATAAGTTGTCGGCTCTTTCGGTACCTTAGAAAGTTGTGGCTCTAAACAATTTGCTTCCTGCATCACGGAGGAAAATAGAATCGAAAATAGAAAAACAACTTTGAATTTGTTCCGCACAGTTATTCCAAGCTTAAAAGTTGCACAAGTTAAATTTCTTACATTCCTACGATGAATTGATTATTTTTTTGCATGCCATAGGCTCTTAGGCAGCTGTTCGTCCTTTAAGCTCAATCTCTACAAATCGGGGTTCCACCTTTGCTAAGGATACCGCAACGTTCTGCGTTGCACTCAACCCTTGTCATATTTCCTGCCCCATTTTGAGCCCGACACACGCGGGCTACATTGAATAGTTTTTCCTGTATGGTAGTGTCACTTTAAGTTGGCTATAGCTAGTTCTAGACGAAAGAGATAGAATGGCAAAAACGTCCATAGCTGACAGTCCTATGCTTACTTCGCAACCAAATTTAATATTGGTTCGAAAGTCTGCACCGGACGTAATGCCTAGTGCTATACTCTTCGCGAAACGAATTCAACGGTCAAATCACATACAAAAAGAGCTTTTCAATTCGTCAGTAAAGCTCTTTTGTATGGGATTTGATCGTTGAATTCGTTTCGCGAAGAGTATAGTACTAGGCATTACAGCAAAAGAGCTTTTATCTGGCTGAGTGACAGCGTTGCCAGGATATTCATCAAACTATTTTCAGACCTACTACAACTCAAGATCAGTACATCCTGTGAACTTCATGTTGATCCGATGATCCGGCCAGCAGTTTTCCTGAGCAGAACTTTCAAGTGCCCGAAAAATATTGCTATTTTTGGGGGTCACAATGGACAAACTATTTACTCTACAAGTTGCTTTCTTTTGTTCCCAAAATCCGCAAATTTTACAAAGCTTCTCGAACATTCAATAAAAAACGCGGATACCTATTTGTGGCAAACATCAATACTTCTTGTAAACTCCGCAATGATCTGATGACTATATCATAAGCTATAAAAGCTCAAAATTACTCAAAGCTCACATTTGTAGATGGGCAAAAAAATCTGTTTACTAGATCCAATTGTGACCTATTGGACGGCGAGGTATGTGAAGTTTAAAAAATACTACCTACAAAAAATACAATCTACAACCCATGAAGTTCCGAGTCGGGATGCGCCTAAGCGTTGCTTCAAAGCGGCCGTGCTGACTCACCTATCGGCAGGGCCATCTTTGCGCATGGGCACAATGGGCAGGTGCCTAGGGCCCCACGATCTATGGGGCCCCTTATTTCTAGATCATCACCCAATGAATATATTTATTTTGTGAAAATTAAACTATAATTACCTGACTATACTTAATAATTATAGTAATATCATGAGCCAGGGGCTAACACTGGCAACTCTGTTTGCTTATTAGTAGGTGATTTCCCAAAATTATTGCAGTTGCTTGCAATGTTAAAAATAAATTAACAGACTATGGATTTGTAATACTTCCATGCATCGCGGAAAATTTAGCGAATATATGTATCCTGATGCATTACTTTTCCGTTGAGGACAATCTTATTCGTTATTATTGTAAAAACTTTTGTTGTTGCGTGGAGTTTGGGCTTCACTGGAATAAACATAAACAAATCGATCTGTGTACCCCTTCAGTTTATGAGTTTTAATGTCTGCTGTTCCTATTTGAAAAGCACGGCCGAAACGCCATTTCTGTTCGAGAATAAAAATAAAATCATTTCACTTAAGATTAAACTTGCAAAAAGTGTGTTTTATTTTATGTTTGCGATTGTTTTCAGTGCAATTAAATAATAAGTATTGATTAGGTTAGGTTAGGTTAGTGAAGAGGGCTGCCGGGAACGCGGCCAGCATTAGGCCACCAGTTTGGGCCCATTTGCCACCCTCATGAACAATCACACGCATTCACACTTCGGGATTCGAACCCACAGGCCCCGTAGCACGCCGTTTCGGCTTGACGCCTTAGCGAGCAAAGTTACCGGGCCCCCATAAGTATTGATTACTATATCTATAAATTTATACAAAATGTCAAAATGGTCATATCCTATGCTCAGAAAAAAGGAAAAAAGCTGCATATCCGAAAGAAGTAATTGATAAATTACCGAAATCAACATCATATTTTACACCAGGAGCTTCTGTGAGTAGTAACCAAATAATAAACCATCCACATAATGAATCATATCAACAACAGATTGCGAAAACTCAGAGAACCTCACAATCTACTTGTTCTTCGCTAAGCCCTATCACTTTAGAAAAAGAGATTGGGCCATAATGTACAGAAGGCGTCCGTCTCTACGGAAAAATGCAATAACTGTTTTAATTGAGGAACAGCAGTCATCCGACCCAGAAAATATTTCACACGACCCTGTCAATTATTTTCACGAAAATTTTACTGAAAAAACCGCGAAATTTGAATTCATAAAGGGTCCATATATTTTCAAAATAAAGATTGTGACTTTTTCGAAGCGTCCAAAACCTACAAAGACAAAGAAGATGGCAAATCAGTAACTAGGTATTTTAATAAAACATTATTTAATCTTAAATTAAAGAACAATTGAAAGAAAATGGTTGCTGTATTCGCCTTCGAAGAAATCTGTATTTTGTTTCATTGCTGCTTATTTAACCCTTTTTATGTAAACCTATGCTCCCCGAGTGGGTGTAATGATTGGAACCACGTTAATCACATAATTTTATGTAACGAAAATAGCCCTGTACATAGGCAATCTATGATGACTTATCTGATATGAAGTAAAGCAGTTGGTAGAGTAGATACAGACTTGCTATGCCACTATCAAAATGAAGTGGATTACGGGAAAAGTGTACTTAAACGGGTTGTCGATACAGTTGTAAAATTTCTGGCATTGAGAGGGCTTCCGTTGAGAGGTGACAATGAAATCTTTGGATCTCCCAACAATGGAACTTATTTAGAATGTGAGGAGCTGTTAAGTGAATTTCCTGAATTTCTTGCAGATCACATAAATAAATTTGGGAATCCTGGAAATGGACACATTTAATAGGAAAACAGATCCAAAAAAGTTCTAAATGAAGATAAATTAGCTTAATTTTATTTTCGATTAGCGTTGACAGCACGCTCGATCTGGAATCTATACCTATCAAAGAGCATAAATCAGAATAATTAGCGGAAATCATCCTGAGTTTTTTGGAAAACGATGATGTACAAATCAAGGATTGCAGAGGGCAAAGTTACGACAATGCTTCAAATATGTCAGTAAAGTATGCTGGTCTGCAGGCGAAAATCAAGGAGATATGTGAATTTGCTACCTTTATACCATATGCGGGACATTCTTTAAACTTGGTATGTATTCATCCCGCTGAATGGCTCAGAAACTGTACAGTTTTTTTCGGATTCTACCCACCGATGAAATACATTGACTGAATATTTAGGCTCAAAAAAAGTTGTTAGAAGTCTTTCTGAAACCATGTAGCCTGCGCGAGATGATGCAGTAAGCTCCTTACATCAAGGTCACAAACAAATTATCGAAGCCTTGACGTCTATTGCGGAGGATGCAGAGCAGAAAGAAACTAGAAACTAGAACTACAAGAAACTAGACACGAAGCTCTTAGTTTCTTCAATAAAATGGAAAACCTGGAATTTATTTTACCGACAGAAATTTGGAATAGAATAGACATTACAAGTACTTATCTTCAGAAAAAAACTATAGCAGTGTACGTTCCAACTAATTTGTTAACTTCACTCGATGATTGTATTATTGACTTCAGCGATAAATTTGATGACTTCGAACCGTACGTCAAAGAGAAAAATTCGGAGTGTGACTACAATTGCCTATCTCAAAGAATAAAAGATAGAAGCTCAGTCAGGCATTATTTGATGGCTCTGTGATGATGGCATCAGCCCAACTAAATGGGAAAAAGAAATTCAAAGTAAAAACTTTTATTCCCATAATTGATACCCTGTAAGTTCATCTCAAATAGCGGTTGAATTCGTACAAGAAAATAAAACATCGGCTCGGTTTTTTATCTCGCTTGGGACTAAGTTGCGAAGAATTCACTAAAACCTACCCTAGTGAAGTTAGCGAGACTGAGTTGGAAACGGGATGTTTGTATTTAACAGAATACTAGAAAAGTGTTTAGACTAGTGAGAATGAAGAAATATACCTATCATCTTTTGAAACTTTTACAACACTTTTTAATTACTAACTTGCGTATAATGGTTGAAGAGCTACTTTTCCGAATAATAATTACCTATTGATTTAATGTGACTTTGAATATGTAAAAATAACAGATAAATATATCTAGAATTTTTTTTTAATGCCTTTTGCTAATAACTCTCTCTCTCTCTTTTAGGAGCCACATTTATCTTAAAGTGCCCAGGGCCCCAAATTGATCTAAGACGGCTCTGCCTATCGGAAACCACGGACCTCAAAAACTTACCACAGCTCATGAATCGGTAAAATAATTTTCTTCTTGCTTTAGGTATAGTACTTTCTCAAGTATGTTGAGACTGCACGCTAAGCTGTTTTGTTTCGCAGCATTCCATGCATGATTGTCTCAATAGAATGTGTGCAAAGCATATTATTGCCAAAGTTAAAGAATTTGCGTACGCCCTCGCATTAGTGTCTCAGCTCTGTCTGGTTCTTAACGATAGAGGTATCCTCGCGCTAATAGATCTATAGAGATTACTCCCAGCACCACTATCACGGCTTCTTCTAGGACTGCGATAGTGGTGCGATCCCGAAAATCATAGTCCGCAGCGCATCTCAACAAATTTCGGCCCCTTATAAAAAAATTTAATTGGTCTTTATCATCAGCAGCCTCCGTCTCGTCTCACTGGGTCCGCCAGCGTTAGCTACTAGCCTAATCAGCGATATGACGGCTAGAGCATTATCACATGCTCTCCGAATATAATTCCAATCGGTCAACTTTATATTTACGGTAGCTCCCAGATACTTTTGGCCCACATTGCTTATTTGCAAAGCAAAGAAAATGTTACAATAAGGTAAACGTGTGCTCGGCAAATAAGTTGTGGAGAATATTTCTTATGTAGGAAATACATATTGGCCCAAGCCAGACCACCAGAGCCTATGGTCAATATGTGCACACTATTTTGGTGTGAGATGGCTACGATTGATCGATATTGCCCCGCATTCCGATCTGAGTGGGTTTTGGGCACCAACATGCACCAACCAAACGGATTTGCAGGCTGAATAGACAACTGAAGCTCACCAACTCTGGCTATGGTGTAGACAGCAGCATACGTCCTCGAATTGGCCTGTGATGGCCCAACCCGAGATGGTCTAGCTTGGGCCAATATGTATTTGAAGCTTTAAATATTAACCTTTCCTGGTCCTGAGGGCCAGCAGTGGTACTCAGTTTCCTATCTGCCATGAGACTCACATGTGAACTCACCATGCAAATGTAAAAACCTTATCCATATCGTTAACATTTTTGAATCGTCAATATCCTGAATATTAGATTACACAAACACCATACAATTTTTGACCCACGGTTGGTACTCATAGCCCGTTAACTGATTGCGGTCGCCGGAGGGGTACATGGCATCTTAGACTGTAAATTATGGTTCCATGATACAACTAACTTGATATGAAGCTTGATACATGATTTCCGACTTATGCAGACCGGGAAATTCGGTTCGAGTTTAAAATTTTTGCGAGGTACGCGTTCCTGGACGTCGTCGTCCTGCTCAAGTTTCAACGAAGGCTTCGATCACGTTATCGAATTAATGAAACTCACTGTAATCCAAGCATTTTGTGCCAAATGGGGAATAATTGAAATTAAAAATTTTAATTAGTGTTTGATCGTGTAAATTAATATCACGCAACAAAACAATAATTTTTACAGGTAATGTGAGCCAAAAAATAGAAAAGTTAGCAAGAAAATAGTGTTAGCAAAAATGACATCCTCTTGACGGAAAGATGCTTGTCGGAAGGCTTAGAATGAAACTATTTCGAATGCAACAGTCTTGTTATTTCAACGCTTAAAAAGCTGAAAACAATTAAAGTTGCAAATCTTGCCCAAATTCAATATTTAATACAATTTTTGCCACTAAACAGTTATAAATTTTACCGCTTTTTCCTGTGTAGTGATATAAATGCTGCCACACCATAGAAAGCATGCACAGCGCCGTGAGTATTGAACGCATCGTTGTTTTTTGGCGGATGATATTTAAAACAAATAGCGGTCTCAGTCAACGCGTTACCATGAAGTACACAGACAGAAACACCCACATCGCTAAATTTGCGCTTCATAAATGCATAATCGAAAGAGAAGAAATCTTCCGGCTACTGCAGACACTCAGAATCAGCCGAAGATCAGTGTATCAGTGTGTTAAATATTTCGCAAATGCTGCCTTGTGAAAGACTGCCAGCGATCTGGCCACCTGCGCATTGTGAGTGACAAATCCATGAGCAGTATCATAAAAAAAACTTGGGTCTCGGAACCTACAAGGCCCGCACTTGGTAATTAGTCACCGCCGCCTTGAAGGAAAATAGAGTGAAAAATTGAGAGCTTATGTTGGTGGAGTACGCAGATGGGGGCTACAAAATAATCCTTTTGACGAGCGAGAAAATCTTCACCGTGCAGGAGAAATTCAATCGATAGAATGATCAGCTGTACACTTGGTCATGATTGAAAGCGTCGCAAAAAATTCCGTGGATTGAGAGAGTGACCCGTAGTTTTTTGTGAAAAAAGGCGTGATTGGATTACAAGCGCGCTGGATTACAGGTTATAGATGGTTTTGGAGGCCATGATCTTTCATAGAAGACACAGCAACATTATTTTCCTCAAGTCTGACCTGGCCGAAGCTGCGAGGTATTTTTCTCTATATGCGATAGACGATTGGCCAAAGACATTCAGAGCCTGTGTGAAGGCAAAGGGTGGCAATTTCGAATGACATAATTTTTTCCCCACTTGCATATACTAATCACTAACAAAAATTTCAAGAAGAAATCTGAAGCCAATATTCTTTAATCTGAAAAAAAAACGCTTTTGAGAGTATTTATGTCCCTACAATGTACATTTTTTGACGCATTTTTGGAAATTTTCTTATATTTTTTGTCCTATTGACTTCGTCCTTATTTAATTATTTGTCATAAAGTGAATGTAAAATAAAAAAAAACGTTGGAACGAACTACATATGAATCAGCTGTGAGTTTCTGTAGCAAACAATATTTAACATTGTGTATAAATTTTTATGAATTGGTGCATTTACTTTCTCAAAAATATTCAATTTCACAAAAAACGAAAATTTTTTATGTTACAACGAATCTCGAGGCTTTCCTTTTCTATTTTTTTCTGCCGCTAAAGACTCAAAAAGCTCAAAGTTCATTTGAATTTATACTGCATCTTAAAACATAATAGTAGACTCCTATGTTACATATATAACCATATTTATATACGACCTAAAAATAAGTAAAACTATTATCACTATCAACAAAGATGGCTGATACAATAAGCTTTAAGCCAGCAGTTTTTTTATGGAAAGAAAACAAGAGAGGAAAAAATGCATCATGAATAATATTAATGTTAATAAGACCTATTCGAAAAATGGTTTTAATCTAAGAATCAGTCCTCAATGCGTTTAAAGTATGTGCTAAAATATTGATGATATTACGGTTTTGATAACTTGGTACAAACACTTTCAGTCTCGTCCACACTTTTCCAAATCTAACTTGTGATGGATTTTCAAGATACGTAAACTTTCATTCAATATTCACAAAAAATTATATCAAAGACCATTCGCAGTCCACTACTGACTTCCGTGAACTTCCTGAAATCTTATATTTATTTTTTGTTTCAATTCTTTGAAACCTGCAAGCTTCTTCAGCGCATTATACTATTTAGCGACTTAAAATGACTTTAATTGAGGGAAAATCGAATAAGACAGAAAAGCAAACTGACCCTAAACTTTTCCGCGAATAAAACTCAACACATTACACCAGCTACATTCAACAGTCTGCCGTCATTATATTCACCATCCCCCAAATCTTTTCGCATTAAACTTGACGAACAAAACGTCCTGATCGTCCTCGCGGTTGATGGAGGAAAAAAGTTGAAACGGAAGAAACTGCTCCAGTTCATTGTTATAGTCGTACTTGAAGTCTTGCTGTTGTTTCTTCATGACTGTTGTCCCCATTTCTTTCATTGTTGCTGTTTTCCCGCTTCAGGATTTCAGTTATCATTTAGAAGAGGTTCTGCATTGCCAGCGGCCATACAATCTCTAATTGCTATTTTACGCGTGAAATTGAAAAAATAAAAAGTAACTGCTCCCGAGCTACTTCCTATTCAGTTTTATGCTTCCACCCTTTGCCACCATCGTTTCCCGTTGACGCCACGGACACCATCGTGCCTTGCTATTTGCTAAGATGGCGTCTTGGTACTGTAGCCGTAGGTGTCCCAAGGAGTTATCCTTTTGTTCTTTTCATTGCAAAACGGAAAAATTCTTTCTTTTAGTTTTGCCTCACTCTACTCGTGTCTGTTTTTCTTTAGGGCTTTCCACTTTCTTTTCGACTCAGTCCGCTTTGTGATACTGTTGAATATACGGAAAAAATCTTTCAAGGCAGGATGATATTTTTGCCATTCTGTTTGTGCCAGCCACCATTTATGCTACCAATGGCTTATTTCTTAAGTCGAGTTAATATTTCTGTTTTGATTTCGCGTCTTTTTGCGTCAAAACGAGGGAGCATTTTCCTTCTCATTGAATCCTAGTTTATGAGATCGAGAAAACACTAAATAGTCAAATGGGATTATATTCATGAAAGATTCTTGGTTTCAAGGACCTTTTGTTTTAACCAATAGGGTTTTTTTCCAACGCTTTCAAAAAATACCTAAGTTAATTATAAAGTGTGGCCTAATATTCAATTGCTGACTTTCATTATACGCTGCAAAAAATGCGTAGGTCTGAATATTCAATTCAGTAGTAGTATGGGTGTATCTGAATCGATTGGAAGCAAAGGTAAAGCAACAAGCACTACTTGAAAAGTGTCCTTAAAATAAAATTTCGAATTGCATGCAATCAAAGCCAAATAGGATTGCTGCTCGTTTAAGTAGAGAGTAGCCCATTTCAGGAAGGATCCAATGGCGCCACTTAACGACGCAAATATGTAAAGGACATTATCGTAAAATTTGATTGCATCAAATCCCCAGTTCCGGTCGAATTATACTGTTGGTTTTTGCATTCTGTATCTTTTGACTTGGAGTAAGTGCTACGAGATGCGACGGAATCTTTTTGTAGTGTAATTTTTGAGTGTACTCTACATGAAATGGTTTGAAATTGCTGCATAAAATTTTAATACAATTAATACCAGTAAAAAATACTAGTATTAATTTAAAAGATCGATTTAACGGCGTATGTTTGAAGAGTTAAGTGTAATCATGCAAGTTAATTTAAGTAGACTACGCATTGCTAAATTTGGTAAAAAACATTGATTGAAGCTTTCTATTTTCTTAATCAACATTTACTGTTAACGTCCATTAATTCTAGTATTATTCAGTCAAATGTTGAATATTTGACTACTTTCATCTAAAGTAATTTGTACATTATTTCACTAACTAAAGCTATAAAAGTCATAGGTGTTTTGATTTTAGCTTGACAGCAATGATCAAATATCTTATTTTTGCTTCGTTAAGTAAAGTAGTTGACTTTGACTCTGTTGCACCTTAGCCATATGTTTGAATTTTTCTTTTTCTGACCTATGATGTGACTTTCTTCAATATTTTTATGCTATTTAAATCACATGGTAATTTTTAAATGCATCGAAAACCTTATCTGAAAGTCGATAAAACGAAATATCAAACATAATTTTCAATAAAAATTAAAGTTTGCTTGTAAATGTGGGAAAAGTATTAGTTTGGTTAAAAAAGTATCATTTTGCAATCAACAAAGATGTTAAAAAAGTACTCTAACGTTTCAAACCTCAAATTCTGATCTTTTGCAAGAGTATATCATTTTTGAGTCAAATCTACAGATTTATGGTACACATTCATAGTATTTTCCTATTTAATTCATATTTTTTCAAATCAAATTCGTGAAGTTTCGACGCAATTTCTAAGTTTTTGAGTCAATTAATCAGTTAAATCCATAATTTTTACTAATGTTTGAAGAACAGTGGTTTGAAAATCACTTTGGCCAAAAATTCATAATTCTATATATATGCATATATATCATCAAAAAAATTCAGTGAAAAAATCTCAGAATCCAATTGAACTGAAATTTTCATGATACATTGGTGTATATGCAGAATAGTGGCAGGTTTCACAAAAAGCTAAAAATCTTCAACTCTTTCTAGTGATATTTTTAATGTATCTATTATTCCGTCTACAAATCATTTTTGCAAAAATAAACTTGACAAAATAATTTTACAATGTGTTTTAAATGGGAGTCGGATAAAATTTTGGAATTTTTTAACCCCATGTGTGCGCTAAGTGCCTAAAAAGAGATCGGGTAAATTTCAAAATTTTGAAATTGCGATATTTTTTTACAGAGCTATTCAATCATTAAGAAACTTTCAAAACATATTTGTACTATTTTGTTGTAAATGTGAGTTGCTTTTAATGAACATTTTGGTAGCCCTCTAGCAAGGGCAGGCACTGAAAGTGAAAACCTTCAAATTATCGACTCTCCTAAAACATTGTCACTTTTAGGAAAAAAAACCACTCATATATAAATCTTATGCTTTGTCTACGTAGCCAAAGTAAAACATTTGAAATTTTACAACGGGCAAGAACGGTACCAATTTACCTTTATTTTTAGCATCAAAACCTCCTGTTCACGGGAACTCACGATCTGATAATCAGATACAGTTGAAATTTACAGCATAGATTGGTATTGAATAGGACCAGGTCTGATAGAAGTGATTTTGAAATTCAGTACCAGTGGTGACATTTTGAAAAATCACTAAGAAAAATAACTGCTTTTAGCCCCATAAATTCTGATTCAGATTTTAAAAAATTTCATTCGATTTTAAAAAAATTCACACAGTAGAAGAACCTTATCTTAAGCCACAGAACCTTATCTTAAGCCACGTTTGATAGAAATTAAGTTGAAAAATTCGGTTGGAGCTGCCAGCTATGGTAGTTTTGGTGTTTTACATTTTGAAAATTGGCTCAGGAAATTAATGCTCTTTGCCTTATAGCTTCCAGTACAGTCATGAAATCATGTTGAAATTAAAATGGCGCATTAAACTTCTTGTAAGCAATATTCAGTACAAATCTAGTTGGAAAACAATGATGGGATTGCCACCTATGGTTGTTATTGTATTTTTTTTGGCATATCTTTAGAAGCGATTTTATCATATAATTTTCAAATCGTAGTGAATATTAAGATCTAGAAAATTTGAAAACTTTTGCGAATGATAGCCTTTAATTTCTTTGTATCCCTATAGCTTCCAATGTAGTGATCGGATTTTTGTTTTCGAAGAGCAGGTTTACTTCAACGTTAGGCAGATGTGAAATGTTTTTGGCCTCGGTGCTACCAAAGAGTTGCCAGCAGGAAGCGTACTTGCTATTTTCGTACCAATGAATACTTGCATTAAGTATTCACATCGCGAATATTTACAATGAAAATAAGTAAATAATATTTAATTTTTTTAAGGTCAGGAAATTTTTCGGATGGCTACCCCAAACACCTTTCTATCGCTGGAACTTTCGATGAAGTCATCAAAAGTAAATTGGCTTAGATTCTATTATTACTACGGGTATATTAGTCAGATCAAAATCATAATTTTTTCAAGTGAAATAATTTTTGCGAGTAAAATTCATAATTTTTTCGAGATAAATTCATACATTCTTCAAGTAAGCTCATATTTCGCACCTCAGATTCATAAATTATCATCTTGATGTCCAAAGCTTATTAATTTGCATAGAAAAATTACGAATTCGTTTTGAAAAAATATGAATTTGTAGGCTGCGGAATCGAAAGCAAAATTCCAACAGTGCCTTTACCAAGCTTAAGACTAATTCATTGAAGAAAGAATGATTAACGTTCTACAAAATCTGACTGTTAATTTCTATGTGGCCCAGCTTCAACAGAAGAAGCGAAGAAGCCATCGCACTACAACTCAACTAATGATGTAGTTTTTACAGAGCTGATCGAATGTGTCCGTATCTTTGTTGCAGTTTCCGGTTTGCCAGAGTTTTCGTCCATTTAGCCAGCCTTGTGCAAGAAGGAAAAAAGCTATATCACCCTATTTCACTTGGGGCAATAAGACACTAGGGTCACTCCATCAGCTAGCCTTTATCATTCAGTGCCAACAGTAGCTGTTTGTGTTGAGAGGGTAATATTTCATGCTTGTTCATTTCTTGACCAACATTGACGAACATAAACCAATTGTCGCACGTCAAAGAATCCAATGAATGAATTATGCAAGCAACGTATGTATTTATTCGGAATTATTTATATTGGACACATTTTTTACATAGTACGCCAGCCAATCAATCAGCCAGCACTAGGAATATTAAATGTTTATGCGACACTGAACCTGACAATTTTTGTTTAGTATTTATCTTTGGAACTCAAACGGACATGAATACCAAGAAGCTCCTCATCAGTTCTACAATGAGTGGAAGATGAGTCATTTTCTCTGCAATGTTTGATGAACGCATAAAGTAATCGGAATTATTTCATCATGTTAAACTCATTAATGGGAAAACATTGTGTTACGAATTGGCAAAAATTAATTTGATTAAAGTTTTACTCTATTAAAGTTCCTTTCGTGTTACCCTTGCCAGCTAGATTAGTTACATGAGCTGTGGGGTTTGGACAGAGTTAAACTTCCCGCTAGAAGCACGTTAAATTATTCAAACAAGGACTACAGCAAACATCAAGGGAAGGGAGGTCACCATCTTCGGCGCCGATGTCAACTAGATGGACTTTTCACTTATTTATGTTTGTGTTCCATCTTTATCATAAAATAAACAACCAAATTAGAGTTTATTGATACATATAATTCAAGCTAAATAAGAAAAATGGCAAGAAAAGAAAAATAAAAAACTCACCAAATCCGAATCGATAAAGCCTAGGGGCATTTCACGTGAAGCGGACAACGAAAAAAAGTTGTGGTCCTGGATTTCGTTCATATTGTGCATAATTGTACTTCTAGAGGATATGAACGTGTATACACAAGTTTTTTGTTTCAATGAAGTTAAGTTGCCGAGTTATGGACTTCCAAATAATTGTCGAAATTGATGACAGGTTTTTTTTGGAAGCGGATTCTGAGATTCAAAACAAAATCTAAAAAATATTAAATATACTGACGCTCCTAATCACATTTCGATGTCAATTAAACTACTGGCCATTCCATCCTAAAACTTTTATGATAAAATAATTATACTTTAAGCCTTGTTTTTTTTTAAAAATAAACAAAATTAACCTGGTCCACATCATTCAAATTACGAGTTGAAGTGTCTACTTCCGGTTTCACACAGGAAAAAAAATTTGCTTTTCAAATCTAATTTCCAAATTAAAAAGAACAGCTAATTTTCTATACCAATCAGTATGTTTAATGTTTTTTAGACTTTGTTTTGAATCTAAGTATCCGCTTCCAAAAAAACCTTTAATCAATTTCGTCAATTATTCGGAAGTCCATAACTCGGCAACTAAACCTCATAGAAAAAAAAACTTGTGTATACACGTTTATATCCTCTAAAAGTACCATTATGCACAATATGAACGAAATCCAGAACCTCGACTTTTTTTTCGTTGTCCGCTTCACGTGAAATGCCCCCCTAAATACTTCTGACACATCTTCACAGGCATTGTGTCCAATAAAAATTAGTTTGAATACGCCTCAAAAATGATCCCAGATGGGCACCGCATACGTCAGTTTTACCACGCGTAATTTCTGTAATACACCTGTGCGTATCAATGAAATTTACATCTAAATGTCACACTAGCGTAATGGCTCCAATGCCTATAATTTGTCTGTTCCTTTACTTCCCGGATAAACATTTGTTGATCAAAAACGTACTTCTATAGTGAGAGAAAATTTACCAAAAATCCGAAAAGTAAAGGAATGGAATTTGGGTAAAAGCTTACAAAACAAGAAGAAGAGCTAAAAGTGATGTCTCCTCCACAGAGATAGTCTCCTTTCATATTGCCATTTCACTCGTTCTCTCACAAACAACGTCAAATTAATCAGCTGTGGAACTACTTGACAGCCGGGATTTCAAAGCAAAAAATCAACAACAGGAAAAGTTCGGGTAAAATCTTGCTAGAGAAATTATGTCATATTTTGGTTAAGGGCAAATTAGGGAACTGATTTTGGGTACGTTTACCCGAAACTGAGTTAGGGAACATATTTAATGACCCTGTTCAAGATAATACTTTAAACGTTAATATAGAGTGGATTTCATTGAAAAAGTGCCTTCCGTTCCAAAAACCTCTTATCCAAAAATTTAAAATGTATTCAATAGTACTTCTTACTTATATTATATTTTTGCGGTTTTATGGTCATTCTTCGTTTTTGATATTAGTGGTTTAATAAGCGTTGACAATCATCGGATTAAAAACACTTTTAGTAATCCTGTAAGACCAGGCACACACGCCTCCTCAAAGGACCACCAACATCAGACAGTGAGCCAACAAATCTCTAAACCATAAATAAAAACAAAAATTAATCACATCTTTAATTTCTAAAACTACATTTTATCATTTCCTTAGAATTTCAATATTGAATTGGTAGCCAGTCAAAAGTTTGCTGAGATGTATCAATATAATTTAAATTTAGCTTAAGGAGGACATGTTTAAAGTCGTTATTGATAGTGACACCTTCCTTGGTCAGTAATAAAGTATAAAATTTTAAACAAAATTTACACATTTTCCTCGCCTTTCGTCAAAAGTTAGTCTTTCTTGCGGTTTTCATGTGTTAGTTTTTTTTAAGGGGGTATTCTGGTCTAGAAATTTGATTAAATCGATTTTTTTTGTTTGCATATTTACAAAGTTTAGACCTTTAAGAATAAGCTTTTAAAAGGATTTTCGGCAATTCGAATTATTTTTGGAGTTACAGCTATTTTTGTGACACGCCAACTAACTGCCCGAAACGAGACTCCAAGTTTTAAACGCGTTTTTTTCGGAACTACTTTTCCCGATACGGTTGACATGATATCTCTAGTTGCAATAAACCGATTTACGTGAAATTTTGTACAAAACCTCTTTACACTATTGGTTATCTCTGACGTAGGGATTTTTTAATTTTTTTTCTACTATTTATTAAAAATCGCCAAAGTTGATCAAAATGCGGCAAAAAAGCAACTTTTTTTTACATGGACGCCATTTTGTGAAAAAAAAAGTTTTTTTCAAATCGCCTACGTTAAACGAATTTCACATTCTTCTTATTACAGAATTCACCTAAAATGTATGTGTCGGACCACCAGGCAGGTTGGAATCATATCAACCACGAGACAAGTTTTTTTTTTGAGCTTTCACTTCGCCGGCCTGTCTCTACATCAATTTTAATTTTTGTACTTTCAAAATGTTAATAAAAGACTGGTAAACAAATATATCCCAAAAATGTTTATGGTTTTTTTTTCATTGCGTCCGTAAAATCACCTCAAAATCAAGTCACTAGACCTGAATACTGCCTTAATAGTATTTTAAATTCGTACTCTGAGCTCCTTCATCATCAACTGCCATTCGAAAGCCGATAGACAAATGCTGCGAATTTTTTTTACATCTTTTCCTACTCTTATTATAATATGTTTTCTAAAAAAATATTTCAACGAATTTTACCTGAATTTTAACAGCTCACGATTTTCGCAATGTCTTCTATTAAAAATTCAATTGTCTTTTCATATACGGGATTCGAACAGCTATTGGAGCTAGCAGGCACATGTACAAGCTTTACACGTTTCAATTTGTCCGCACTTGTTGTTCTATAGGATATGGCTATCTGAAATCGACCTGGAGGGCAGTTTCGTCACAAACCGGAAAAATTTTACCTGTTGTTCTGTCTCAGTTTGAATTTCATTTGGGTAGTGGCGGTGAACACGTTTGGGTTTTTCATATCGGTCGTAGCGTGTAACTCGATGGATTTGCTCAATGTACTTGAACCGCAACAACAGCATCGGCATTTTGACTGTAGTTTAACCAAACCTCCTGTGACCACTGCTGCCGTAAAATAGTATATAAAACTGCAACTTAACCAGACTGTTTTATATTTGGTGCTGTGTGGTTTCAGGAACGAATCCTATCATGATCCCGAATACAGAGGATAAGACTGCTGGGACAGGAAGTAGTGGTAGATTCTGTGAAATCCATGCTTATGCTTTCAAACCGATTGGCGCAAGTTTTGGATTCTATGTGAAATGCTAAACTCATACATAGGTGCTGCCATTGCTACGAAATTTAGTTTACCTCAAAACTATTCATTATTATTCACAGCACCATAATTGAAAGTAAACAATATAATAAGCACAATTTTTATATTTTAAAATCTTCTTCATTGTAGTTCTTCTTCATAGTTTGTGCTTCTTATCAAGAGAAAAATTATAAAGAATAAATAACAGCATGACCACTCCGCTCCCTGATTCTTGACTGGCTACCGGAAAGGGAACGTATTTTTCTCGGGGAAAACATTTTGTTTGTGCTCTCACTGCAGCTTCAATGGTAGCAACAGCTCTAGAAGGAAAGAACAAAAAGGCTTTAAAACGTGAAAATTTAATTTTTGGTCTGTTGCTTTTGGACTTCCTGACGCCTGGTTTGGATGCTGCTGCTACACGTTTCGCCCATGTCTGGCTACAAATGAAGTACAAATCCCAGAAGGTAGTTGGATTTTCAGAAATGTTTACACAATCGGGTTTAGGGGGCATTGATTCAACTCCTGAAACAATATTGAAATAATGATAGGCCGTAAAACAACAGAAAGTTTCATTCGTGCAGGCGTCACTGCAATATATGAGAAAAGGATAATAACATCGTCACATGTGGCTTGCTGTCTTGTTCTCGTTCCGCAAAAAGTATCTCGAAATTAAATCTTTAGTAGAGCATTTCAGTTGCTTTCATCTACCGCCTACAATCCAATGAATAATGCATTCCGAGGAGAGAAACGAGTCATAGCTAACCAAGATAATGTTTTGTCTACAAATCACGATCTTTTTGCTGTCTTTGAATTATTTGGTGAACTTTTTCAATGAGAGCTCTCGATTTTCATATTTGCTCATCGTGGTAGCTCCTAATTTGAGTTATATTTGAGTATTCGTGAGTAAAATTGGCATAGGTTCAAAACAAAAAAAAATGTTTGAAGGATGCAGCTTCAAATAAACAAAGTCGACAATTCAAATGGGACGAAAGCAACTTCTCTTTGAATATCCATGGACTGGAATTAAATCGATTCCTTCATTCACTGCGAAATGTAAACTGGGCAAATGAAGTTTTTCATTCAACCGGTGAATCGATAACAACGAAGCGAGAGCCAAGAACGATATTGCCGTAATACCATTCTATTCCAGGATTACTTTCTGGCACAATGTACAAGCAATTTTCAATGCTTACCAAAATAGTGCGGTGTAAGCAACTGCTGTTGTTGGCAACTAGTTTCATCGTTTTGGTGTGCTCAATTGTCCATCGCGAAGAACTGTAGTGATTTGATGTTGTTGCTGCCATTGACTATGATGTTGCCAACGACTTTATTCATTCTGAAGGTAATACGTACGTAGCAAAAGCAAACTATCATCTATGGTCCCAGTTGTCTGACCACGCTGAATTCCGTTATTGGTCAGAGGAACTATAGGAAAAGACCATTTATTCGATTTGATAATGCAGTTTATTGTATGAAAATATGACTGAATGTTCAGAGACTGAAGGAACCTGAAATCATGACGAAACGCAAGGGACGGAAGGAGCTATTAGCGATTTAATAAACGTTGAATTTTTCGCCTTTAAGGCAGGCTAAACCAAAAATTCGAATAAGGTTGGTTTGGTAAGAAGTAAACTTTATTTAAAAATATATTTTCAGCAATTGCAGTTATAGTGATTCGAATATTTTGTTTAAGCTATGATATAGATACTGGTTCAATTAAGGGGAAGGACAAAAGATTAACAACTATTTGATTGTTATTCTTCAACTTGACTAGTGTTTGAATTAAACTAAAAGTAAAGATTGACAGCTATTTAAAATCGATTGAATAAAGTGTCTGGTTTAATTTGTGTGATTCATGTCCCGCAGAATCTTATAAGAGAGATATGCTAGATATTTCGCTTCCTCTTGAGTACCTCTCTAGCGAAAATTCTGATTTTGAATTCGTGATAATCTGTAGAGCGAAGAAGTAGTAAGTATTGTATAATATCATTTTAAGGCATTTAATTAGTGATATGTACTTGCTTTCTCATAAGCTTTTTTGATTTCATACTATGGTAAATTTTTATGCTTTCTTTTCTTCGAACCTCCTTGGATTTAATTCTATTCGATAAGTTAAATTATTGAGCTTTTGTGGATTTGCAATTTTTCCCTAAAAAACTGGATGCCAGACAGTGGCGACTGAGACCCTATCTGGAGAAACGAGCGAAAGATTGGCTTGGGTAGTTCGTTCATTTGTTTTGTCCGTTTTGCTGAGACCAATCTTTTAGGTTCAGACACATCATCCGAGAAAATTGAGAGGAAAAGAGAAGAATCTGCGTCTTTGTCGCTCATCGTTGTGAGAAGTGTGTCTTATAAGAGTGGCCAGTGTGTTATTATTTGGTACGATCTGTGTCGGGAGATAGCGAGGCTGGGGCCAGTTTAAAGCTTCACGTAAGTAAGGGTTGTTGGTGGTCAAGTTCAAGAAGCCTGCTTCGATCAAGCATCTAAAGAGTGACATGACTGGTTTGTTCAGAAAGCTGAATCTGCGCATCTATGTGAAGCACACGTTCATCTAGTTCATTCACCTCAGAAAGTACCCTATTTCTAAAAGGGATAGTTTCAATATAGTAGTTACACTTCACCAAAAAACTGCTCAATGCTCCGAGAAATATACCCAATGATGTTGAGGTACTTTTATATGCGCTTAAATTGAACTAACCTAAGAAGGCAAGAAGAACTGGCCATGGCTATGGCTCTAATAAAGCAAAACGCAATGATCGAGTGAAATATTTCTGGTATTGATTTTCTTTTACTATGGTGACTCGTACAATATCTAGGAGTCTCTCCAAAATGGTCCGTGAATATTAATTCTAAACAATACTATGTTGGTAGGTGTAAGCTCTAACCGCGTCACGTCAATGCTTTGCACCACAGATATAAGAGAGAATGGCTGAGAAATGATCCAATTTTTGACCTACTGTCTATTGGTGTGAGAATGAGATACGAATGTGTGAGACAACCCAAACCGGCGATAGGGGAGCATGGTAGCATGGGAAAACATTAAACAATTGTATGAGCTTCTTGCACCTTGCTTTCATTTAATGTATGTGCATGTACATGAATGCTTAATGCAAGAGCATTTCTATCACAAATTAATAATTTCCTAGTGCCTAAACTCGCTTATGCAATTGTTGTTCTCAGATAACTGCAAACAATTACATAAAAATTTGGTTAAAATTGGAATAATCAAACTGCTGTGAGATTTATATGTACATAAATACTTGATACAACATATAAACGCAATATTAACATGCCTTAAATGCTTTTTGTGTGTGCATACAAAATATATATAAAACTAACGCCTTGTATCCGATCTTACCTTACAATCAGAAAAAAACACGTGTGAATTTTGACAAGACTTTGTTCACCGCGTGGAAATTGGCTTTTCTTTTTAACATGCGGCACTTACGTTCGTACTCTGGTAGCATTTCTCATAAAAAGGGGGAGAATTAGGGCTTTTCGGTGCTGAGTGCGGTAGAAAGGGGCGCTTTGAGCGGAATTTTTGTGAGAGAGCAATGTTGTGCGTGTATTAAAAAAGGCACATTCACGTATGGGTACACGGATAGTCATTTTGTATCCATATTCTTTCATATCTATGCTTTCTACCTTCCTAAAAACGAAAAACTGACAAAACTGCAAGCTTTTCTCTATTTGGGAGGGAAGTATGGGGCGTTGGAACTCAACTCAGTCAAAATCTTTTATGATAATTAGTTATCAAAGCTGAGAGTTTATAGTATGCTAACCGATCTACTATAGGGTGTGTTTTTTAGAGGTAGGACTTTAAAATGAAATAAAATACATATAAATTGTTTCGATTGCAATGAAATTGGTTTAATTAGAAAGATAATTTTGTGGCATTTTTATTTAAATATGATTTCGGGCATGTGAGCGCCACGACTGGCGAGGAGGAAGCCTAAACCAGAGGTCCAATTTTCGTCTACTCTAACCAATAATTGGGGTCGTATCCCGGCAATAACGCAGCCAATGTTGTCTTCCAAATGGTCAAGGGTCTCGAGCTTGTCGGCGTAGACGAGTGATTTGACGTATACCCACAAGAAATAGTCCAGCGGTAATACCGCTCATAAGATCTTGCAGGCCAGTTCACAAGTCCAAAACGAGTAATTATGCGCTCATCAAAAGCTTCTTTCAATAAATCGACGGGCTGTATGGCATGTGGCGCCATCCTGTTGAAATCAGAGGTCCCCTGCGTTACAACCAGTCGATTCCGGAACGAGAAACTCATTGATAGTAGCTCTATAGCAGTCACTATTGAGTGTAATGTTATTCCCAGCAGAATTTTTGAAGGTATATGGACCAATTATTCCACCGGCCCATAAAGCACACCAAACAGTGACTTTTTCCGAACGTAACGGTGTTTAGACAACCGCATGTGGTTGTTCATCACTCCAAATGCGGCAGTTTTGTTTATTGATGTAGCCATTCAACCAGAAATGAATCTCATCACTAAACCAAATTTTCTTATGAAATTCGGGATCTGCAGCAATTTGTTGTTGGGCCCATACACCGAATCTACAGCGTGCCGGGTGGTCGTTCGGCTTCAATTCCTGCACAAGTTGGATTTTGTAGGCCCGCAAACCAAGATCCTTCCGTAAAATCTTCCATAATAATTCACTTAGTTCTTCATTAATACAACGCTCTACAGCTGCTATGGTTGCACTATGCACTGTACGACGTCTGGGTGGATGCGTATTATCAATGAGAGTAAATAGTGTGCAAAAACGATCCATGGTTAATCAAATTAATTATTCTGATGGACGATTATGTCGGCCATAAGGTTGACGGATTGCGCGATGAGTTTTTCGAACAGAACCGTTTTTTTTTTCTAAATAAATCAGCACAATTTGCAGACTTTGTTCACGTGTCAGCCTATTCATGCTAAAATGGCAAATCAAGCTAACCATAAAACACATGACAGCAGTCACACCATATGTAGCATTGAAAAGTGCTGCTAACTTAAAGTTCTATACCTCTAAAAAGAACACCTTGTATATGCCACCACGCTCAGATAGTTTTTAAAACAGCTCCTTTCAGCAGCGATCGAGGCTAGCTAAAAAACACAATCCTCACTTCAGCTTACCTGCATTTTGATATATTCCTGCCAGTAACACAGGAGCTGTAGGTCCTAATTCAGTACGCTCAATTGGAACTACTAAAACTTTTGGAGGGCTGTGATCGTTACTCCCAGCACACCGGTTGGGACAACAATAAATGTAGTACCAAAGTAGATTTATTGATATTATGTTTTCTGCGGTACTTTTGAGATTTTTCCCCAAATGCACACATAAAGATTTCTCTCATTTTTGTGGGCTCTTACAAGAGTGCCACTACTGATAAACCACTAGGTTAACCCAAAATAGATCAAAACCTGTGTGGCGCATATCAAATGAAATCTTACTATGTGATTATCACTACCTAGCATTCTCTATAGCTAAGGATGCAAGATCCGCAGCGAAAGAAATTTATCGATGAAACATTAATTGGCCTAAGCTCAATCGACTTGGTGGTAAGATAGTGTCGCCGAAGTCAATCAAATACCGATTGAGAGCTCTGAAAAGAGTCCATATTAGATAGCTAAAAAGAGACCATCAAAATCAGCAAAAGCAGATGCAGCAGAAGGATCCCTTTTGTGGAACTGAGAAATGCAGAAGCTCAAGAAAGCTATAAGGAAACTCCTTAAACAGTTTGTAAAAGCAACGCAGTGGACGACTGTGCCGTCTACAGAGCTTCTGAAAGAACCTATAAAAAATTGGTGAGGACCTCCAAGAAGAAATTGTTAAATCTATTTGAGTTCAGGAAAAAACCAATCAGATTAGTTGGACTCTAAAATGTCTGGACGGTAGCTTTGCCAACTTCCAAAAACAGTCCTTAAAGGCTTTACTAGAGAATCACTTGCCACACGCCTGGTGACTAAAATGCTGAAGGTTTTCTTGCCTCTGACTAAACTTTTTGATATTCGTGGTTAAAGGAAACACTGGAACATAGCTGATCTGTGGTCACCAGCAAAAAGGTAAGGGATGCAATCATGCCCATTGATAATTTTAAAGAGACTGGATGGTATATGTCCGGCTAAGATAATGAAAAGGATTTACCATAAAGGTACAAAACTAGAGGAAATCTTTGAACATTCCTAGCTCTGGGGTATGTTCAGCGACCTTGGCGACATGTTATAGCTTACTACTGAGTTCAGCTTGTTTCTGCATTTTTTTTTCACAAATTTTAAGGCAGATCATCACTGGCTCGATAAATCTGTAAAATGTGCCAATGCCGAGAAAATAATTTGATGATCCGCAAAGGTTTGAAAAAAATTGGTGAGAGCCTCAAGAGATTCACTGTAGAGCTTTGATACTCAAATGCCTAAAGGAAACCCGTTGAGAATATATTCTTGCATTCCAAGGCTTAACATGAATTGCACACGCTTACTTATTGCATTATCAATTTCACAAGGACCTTTTGCTGATGGATTTCGAATCAACCGCAATTGGAAAAGCTGTTTATGTGTCAAAGAAAAATTGATCGTTTCAAATTGTTTTACAAAAAGTGTTCTTTGCGTTTGAATAGTTTCGTTTTTCCATTCTAGATGGTCAAATTAAATGTTCAAAAAATATTCGAGCCAGCTAACCATAGGCTATGTAAGATTTTTACTTATTTAAGAAAGTCAATCTACAGGCCATGAAGGTTCGGGTTAGAATCCGCTATCGCACTTTGACCTGGTCATGCTTGCTCACCTATCGGTGTCTACATACATCAGAACTTGCCACAGCTTGTGAGTCGGTAAGGCAACCCTCCTTTCGCTTTGTGCGCAGTATTTTCTCATCATATGCTGAGACTATGCGGCAGTTATTTTCATTACGGAGCATCGTTTCTACAATCAACTCTGACGGAATCGTGGACTCGAGGCTGCTCGACAAACTTGCAAACTCACTGCACGCAAAGAAGGTATGGTGATCACCTTTGTACTCATCTTTTTAGTACTGACAGTACGGTCTACGCACCCCACACATTCTACTATGATACTTTTTGAAATAATTATATCCCGTTAGGAATTGACGGACCTTAGGTCTTGGTCCAGAAGACCTATAAGTCTCGCTATCCAGAGACCTTTGTTGATTGCATTCGAACGTTGTTGCCAAAGTTAGAGTGTTTGCGTAAGTGCATGAGTGTTTGCGTAGGTGCTGCTCTTGTCGGCTCAGAGCGTCCGAGTTTTTCCGCACTCCCGCACAAGCAGATCTATCGGAATTACTCCTACTACCATCACCACGGCATCTTCCGACATCGTGCGGTAGCTACTGGTGATACGGTGGGCATCTCTACGCTGAACGCTGGCAATCTACGTACTAAATTTCTTCATTTAGAGTACGTCCACCCAAATTTCTGCCCTGTAAAGCAAGATGGAGTTAGTTGTCGCCATTAGCAACCTCCGTCTCGTTTCGCCGGAGTCATCGATGCTAACCATTAACCTGCTCAGCGAACCGACAGCTTTCAGATCCTTATTCAATACCTTACGGATGTGAGTTCTATAGGTCAGCATATTGTCTAGCGTCACTCCTAGATACCTTACCAACTTAATGGTCTGGATCACCACAGAGCTCACTGTCATCGGGATGATAGTTGGTGTCCTGAGTTTTGTCAGTAAGACAGCCTCTGTTTTTGACAGCTACCACCGTTCCACCATCTTTATGACTTGATAAAGTCTGAATTGGCGAATTTGGAACTGCTGCAACGTCGCCAGCGTGGCCTTGTCATTAGGACAGGCGCAGGAGTCCAGCGTAAAAGATATTCCAGAGATCAGATCTGATGATAGGCCGCTGTGCTACTCCCAAAGCGGCAAGCCCCCTCCGAACACCTTCGTCGATGTACAGCAACTATCGATCTTTATGTTAGTCCCACATCATGACCAACAAGTAGACATTAATACGGAAACTATGCTTGAGGGCCCAAATCACATTTGCGCATCTCGCCGAATTGAAGCCATTTTGGACATCTAGCGTAACCAGCAGAACAACCGGTCGAGCACTCCTCCGCTCTTGCTACTGCCCCAATCACTGCTGAGATGGCATCAACAGTTGATTTCTCCTTTCGAAAGCCATGCTGTCAGTCAGACAGATCACTGGCTGATCTAATTGCTGGCAGCAGCCGTAGCTTCAGTAACGGGTCGAGGAGCTACTCCACTATATCTGTCATGTAAATCGGGCGGTACACGGAAAGATTGTCCGAACCTCGTTTTCCTTGATCCATGAATGCCAATCGAGTCTGCGGGTGGCAAATTCGTACACTCTTACCCAACGGGTCTAAATTGACCTCATGGTAAAAAGCCTGCCATTTTTAGCACTTGCTCCTCTTGATGACTTTGGTCAATTTCCCTTTTATTGCCGTGTGGACTGCAGATAGCCTGGCAGTCTGCGCTTTTTCTGGCCCATTGTATCCTGCACTTTCATGCCCAACGTTGGAGTATATTTTCGTTGCATTGTCTGCAGCCATTTTTAATGACTGATGACGATGTTTTTTGAGGTACGTAGTGTTTTGCAAAAGCTGTGGTTAGAAAGTTATCGATACATAAAATTACACCAACAAAATTGATAACATGCTAATAGGATATTGAGTTAATACGATATGCTAATAGTATGTTCAGAGTAGGTCATACCCTTGATCAAAGAGTTGCCACAGTGTCGCGATGAAGATTTACGAACCAAATCATTGATTCAATGGATCCGCCGTCTGGGTGAATCCAGGTTAGCTACATAATAGAGATAGTTATTAGTCAGTAAGTAGTTAATTCAGTATTTAGTTAGTAGCTATAAGTAACTAGGTTTAGTACATAAACACACGGCAGCCCCATCATCGTAAAAGTAACACGATAGAAACATGTCAAGCACTAAACACCACCATCAACAACGATCACGACATAAACAAAAACCAGAATCTTCCGGCGGCAAACCGGGTCAAACTCACGACACAAAGATGAAATCACGACACAGCAAGTGACACATGACTCACGATCACTGAAACTATCTACGAAAATCACCTAAGTAATCGATGTTGATTTACTTACTATGACCGCACTATACATTTGGACTTGTCACGAGTCGCGATTACAGTTTGGGTTGTCAAACGATGGGCGGAACAGACGGTCTACTGACACGATCGAAACGGAATAAGAGGGAATAGGCCAAAGTGGACTATAGTGGATAGACTCAGCTTTGGATCGTGCGAGCACACAGCTGAGTTTACTGAGCTCAACGGATTCAAAAAAAATCCCTTGCCACCAAAAAGTGTTCTTGTGCGCCGACAAGGCGAAAAACGGCCTCTTTTGATTTCAACTGGGTGAGTGGACGGATGTCCGTGGAGGAAATTACAGAAAATTGACGTTGATTCTTTTCATAATTTTCATCTGGTTTTGACCTTTACCGAGATATTTTTATAATCAATCAAAACAACGGCGTTAAATCGGGACAATCTGGGGTATTGAAGTATTGAACTAGAGGGGACATTCAGAATCGAGCGGCAAGCCAGCGAACCTGAAGGAAAAATTCGAAGGAATCAAACAACGGAGCAGAGTGACCGGTGGAGATCACCGACAGGGGACCCCAGCGAGGCAGCAGGTGACGTCGTGCGGATTTAGTAAGGTAGTGTGTACACTATATTTTAATCTTAGTTTCATAGTTTATGGTATGAATCAAGTTTGAGTTAGATAAGTAGTTTGAGAGCAACAAAGATTTTAGTGACTAGGTTATGAAGAAAAGAATAAAGCGCGAAGTAATGATATATTTTTAAGTGATCGGCTCTTAATACTGTGGTGTAAATTAATCTATGCAGCGGAATTTGATAATTTCAACGCTTTTCTATTTACTCGCGCATCGTTTCAACTTCTCGCTTCAGTGCGATGGTGGTGCGTTAGTTTCGGTTAATTGAAGCGAGTGGCATCCACCCGACCCACCCCAATTTTCGCGATTTTTGATCATGTTACACTTGAAACGGTAATAGAGTTCAGCTTATGATAGATTTATAGCCTGTTGAATTTGGTGATTTATACTTACCAACAAACAAATTTTACTCACCTAAATTCAATTCCAAAACCAAACAGCCAGCGAAAATGCTTCTGTTTTTTAGAATCGAAAATTCGATTTTTGTGCACGAAAATATGTTGAATGACATGTACTAAGACAACCACTTTATTTTTTGCAGTTTCCGACAAGAAAAATATGCATTTATTGCTTATAAGGCTCTATAATAATTAAATTTTATATACGTTTGCATCATACACATTGTTCTTTAACCTTTCAACATAGTGTTATTGTTTTTATCGAATTCATGCTTTGTTCGAATATTTTTCGTGTATAATTTCATATAAGTAAATCTACACATTCAAGTGCAATACTCCTATTTCTAAGAATTCGACGAAACATATACATCAACCGTTGTACCGTACTTTTGTATGTACATTTAAGTCCTTTGCCATGAGTTTAAATATGCATGACGAATAAGAAAATGCTACTGTGACGTCAGATTCTATTGATAAAGTCTATTTTTGAATCGTTCTAAAACAGTTATTAAGAAATTTCATGTCTACGTTTATTCTATTCAAAGGGAAAGATTTGCGGTACACAATGCAATTGAACGATTCTACTGTCTGTACTCGCAACAGATTAAAACGCTCAAACTACTCTTTTAGAAACAATATGAGATGTTATAAATGCGTTTGATTGAATTTTACGTATGTATGTATGTAGAAACTGGATATAGCGCTCGAAATTGCTTCGTACATGTATACCAATCTTTGGTTATCTGATTTTAGATTGCACATTGAGATTCGATAATGATGCACAGAATGTTGCGAAGAGCTTCACCAGTCTTCGTGATTTCTTTTTTTATTTGATTCTACATGCAATAGCAAGGTTTCTGTTCTCTGCTCGTAATAATTGATAAACTTTGTTTACACATATGTGTACTTTATAAATTTTCTTCACATTTCCATTATATTCGTAAAACTCTATACAAATTTTAATAAAAATATATTCTGTTTCTTTTAGGCTTTAGCTAATTTATATAATATTGATTTTAAATAATTTTGTAAAACGTTTTATAGCAAATTAAGGGTTCTACTGGAATTGGTCTCCTTATTCACGTAATACTAGTTATATTTAATTTATATTTTATTTTATTTTCATGTTGCTCGTGAAAAGCCTACAGCACTAATAAGATAACGCCATATATCAGTAATTTTCTCCATGGATTTTTGAATACATTGTGGAGTTCATTTTCGTAGTACATAATAAATCCTGGGGCTGGTATTTACTGATCCACATACATAGCTTCATATGCCGTAAAAACACGTGTTTTGCTTCCGAATACTAGTTTGGATTTATTTTTTTTATTGCTTTTAATTTTCACTCGTATCTTACCGAAAATAATAATGCCGGGAATCATTGTGGAAAAGTAAAATATCATAAATTAATTATTTGTATGCCAAAAGAGTACGTCGTTATAAGATTTTCAATCTCGACTCGCCCCGACAAAAATAATGCCCATTTGAAAAAAAAAAGATTGTGTGGATTAGATTGCTAGTGTCTCTTGCGCGATGGTGGAGATCGATCTCTCATAAAATATAAATCCATAGCTTTGAAAAACGTTAGAAATGTGGATTCGAATTCTAAGTTACGATTTTTTATTTCTACTTTAAAAAAAATTTACTAAACAGGAGCATGGAAATGAGAATAATAATTTTTTATTTTCGTTGTTCATCCTAAATTCGAATATGTTTCTATTTTTTGTTTGTGCCTGGAAATATTTTACATAATATTTTCTTGGATAGATGGTTTTGTTTATTGTGAGTTAGTTGACCTTGAAATATTGAAAATCTGAATAGTTTTTTGATAGGTAATTAGTCCCATTTAAGACATCAGCTATATGATTTTCAACAGGTATATAATTGCTTATGATTCGGGAAAAATTGACTATTAGATATATATATATATACTTCATTTTATGAATGTAAGTGGATTTTATAATTTTTCTAGAACTACCGAATGCTTCGAACTAGCAAAAGTATATTTTTCTTTTGATTATTGAAGATATTCATAGCTTGATTAAGTGAAACTATTAACTACTTAAATTTACACTGGTAAAACTGAGTTTTCCCACTAAAGCAAAAAAAATGATACACATCTTTCTGTAATTTTTAGTAAAAAATTTAAATGAACTAATCTCTATATATGTATATGTATATATATACTGTTTAAATAGATATTGTTTATTAAACTAACATAAAACCGCAATGTGGCAGTATCCAGCTTTGTTTTTTATACGATCCTATAAAACTCAGTTTCTAAAAAATCAAAATAAGTTTTTTTTTTGCTAAAGACACGCACATTTGATTCAAATCAAATGATTTGGCAAAGCATTAAGAAGCGGTAAAATACAAAATTTTAAAAGAATATTGCGAAATTGACCAGACATCTACTCTTTATAAATATGGAAATATAAATACGTTTAAGTGTCTTCTTCTAACATTTTTTTTTACTTTTCCATTCATGTTTTTATATATTTTATTAAAAATTAATCAGTGTTATTCTACGTTAATGTTAGTATTGTCATGTTGATATGTATCTAATGTTTTTTTTTTATTCGGAAAACTTCTCCAATCATTGAGTAGCAGATGCCGGTGTCTAAAAGATCACGTACGTTAGATATCTAAAATAAAACCTCGAAGCATTACGTCAACTTTGGGTCTTTCCGGTAGGTCTTAGGATTTCATAGTAAAAATCATGAATTCCCTCACAGTATAAAATGATCGCTGCTAGTCTCATCCTAAAGGACATTGTTTTCTCGATACGATGAAACTTGAAAATCATATTGGGATATAATGTTATTACAGTTATTTCAAATTTCTTCTGTTAATATGGCCCATGACGCACCCAAAATCAGAATATGCGACTGAAAGCTCCCATCCGCCAACATTTAAGCTTTGCCTCTTACACAGGTAGTTAGTATTGGGCTAGTTAATATTGGGTTGAGGAATAAGTTCGTTGCTTTTTCGAGTCTACAGCACGGAAATAGTTTGCGAAGTTCAAAAAGGATGTGATTTTGACTTCAATGACTCACACAAACATACACACACACACACACACACACACACATATACAGCAGTAAACCTTTTGAATTCAAGGGGAAGCATCTCAAAGCACTTTTGAAGGAGAACGGTTGCCAAACAATTCGCGAATTGGACACACAAATGAACTGCGATCAGAACACAATGCTCGATTATCTTCTCAGTTATATAGTATGGAATTTTTCGAAAAATTGGGAGCTTGGGAGATGCTTTCAGGAAGGAACAGTACGGTCAACAAGAAACTTTACATTGCAAAACTGTGCAACGTAAATGAGACAATTTAGCTGAAGAGAACCGATCGACAATACTAAACCATTCCGCTTCACGACAACGCCAGGCTTCATGTCGCACAAGTCCTCAAAACCGCAATCTAAGAGCTGGAAGGAGATTCTTCAACGGATTACCTTCGGTTCTGCTCCATGTCAAATCAAATGAGGGATGTTATTTCCAACGACGAAGAAGAGTTCAAAAACTGGCTTAACAGCTTCTTCGAAACCAGGCCGGCCAATTTTTGGCAGAACAGGGTCAACAAATTGGTAATGAGGTAGAAGCAGCAATGGCAAATACATTATTGATTAATTTATTGTTATAAGTATTAGGTTTGTTCAAATAAAACTCTTTGATAAAAATGCTACGAGATAATTCCTCTACCCAATATGTTTAACATACACTCTAAAAAGTGGGTCTATAATTAATACTTTGATAATAGGAAATATATTCATTTTTTCGTTTAAAATAACGAATCACAAATTTTTTTACTCATTCGATGTGCATTTTTTGCTTTTACGTCATATCAGCTGAATAATACGCAGCTTTTTGTAAATTGAAGCAAAAAGAGTGTAAATTTACTAGTTTGCTATTCACCTTTGCGCCAAAGCCATAAAATTGCATCATTTTTTAGGGTAAAATTACACGATTTGGTCGTAAAAAAATACTCTTTTAACGCACTTTTGTAAATTTACATCTTTAATAGTAGGAAACCAGTTTCCTACTATTATAAGGGTAAAAATCAACCAAAATTTTTTTGAGTGTAGATTCCTGTCAGAGGTAAGTTGGTGGGATAACTGTGTGGTGTGTGTGTATGCTATCCGTAAATAGTAGTAGTCAAGTACATGTAGTCTGTACTTGACAGTAACAGTTGTGTTGTATTGTGGCTATTGGCTCTGCTGAAGTTTTTTCCTGTCCAATTAGTAGTTTCACTGGTGAACTACTTACGTATTGAATTAAGAAGAACTGTCTCCCCGCGGATGAGAAATACTCAATAAGAGTTGGCCTTAAACCTCTTTTTATTTCAGTTTCAGACAACCAGAGGAAAATTAAGGAGTATCTCAAACAGAGCGATAATTCTACAGGTTTGTACGTGGTAGTCAAGCAAAATAAACCGCATGTGGCACTTAACTGTACTTGTTTCACACAAGGAGAAACTAAGTAATCAGCAAACGTCCATAATTCAAGATCATCTATAGAGAGAAAACTCCGCGCATCTGCGAGAATCTCAGCTTTGGGAAATTCAAATTAATCAGCACGAAAGTCAGTGAGGAAGAGATTTCTAACCGTGAAAAAAGAAGCATAATTAAAGCACCAGTCAAAAAGTTTCCCCAGCAGTTTAAAATGCAAAAGGTTGAAGCCTCCAACTATACCTCACATGACAAGAAGTAACGATATTACGGAGAATTCATTATTCGTTTTTCATCGATGAAGTCAAGGTGGTGCTGGAGGTGGCACTTTCAGGCACAAAATGGGTTAAAAATCACTGCTTCGAAACAGAAAGGGGTCCAACTGGATATGTTCCTGGTACTTCTGCCAGTGGATGGCAAACTTGAGCAAATAGTGCCAATTACATACCTTCACTATACAATATGCACTTTGAGAAGGTGTCGTACAGTGTTTCAGATGGTGCCACAAACTGTGGGAGGAAGCACGGCTACACAAAGTGCTATGAAACTCATCAACCAGAAGAGTCCCAGCGAGCGAAGAAAGACACGAGCGTAGATACTTCAGCTTTTTCCTTAAATTGTAAATACAGACATCCAGCAAACTACACTCCCGGCATTTGGTTACAGTTGCTGGAAGCCAGGCTCGTAGAAAACACGCAAAGACAGCAGTTCTCTAAAAAGTCAGAAAGTGCAGTTACCAATCAAAAATTGTAAATGCTAACGTAGCCGCCGGTGACCCAAAATCGAATACACTTTCAATAAATCTTAATAAGCTTAAGATAGCTGAACAAGATGCCTTTTATTTGTGCATGATATGCAACATGGATATCATAAATAAAGACCTACTCAGCTTCACCAAGAAGACAAAAGAATTCCGTTCAAAGTTCAAGAAAGTATCTGATCAACAAAAGAAAAATCTTCATTTCCAGTAAGTACTCACCATCAACGTGAAAATTACATGTCTGAATACAGGGTGCCTTTTTTTGCATGCCAAAAAGATTGCGCTTCTAAATTTCTTACAAGAGCAGAAAACTAATATAGCGATTCTCTTCGAAACTCACGTCAATTCTCGGTATAAACCGTATTTTCTGGATTTTATCATTATCAGGCGTGATAATAGTTGAGGGGCAATAGTTATTTTAAACAAAATACTTCATCTTGGAGAAGTGACTTCATCCACATCAAACGCAGTGAAACTCCATGCTAGTACCCTTAGGCCATTTTTTCGCCATTTTTTTCACAGCCATTTCTTTGCTTAACATTTTTTCCAGTGTTTATTCATATTTTATTTCTTAGAGTTAATTTTAATAGTTGATAGCCTCATTGCAATGATTCAGTAGTCAACACACATGGAAAGGTGCTGACTTTTTGTTTGTGTAATCACCAAGTCCAATCTTTCCTAGAGGAAAACCATACATCAATTTCTTCATCATATCAGTAAGTGTTCTGGATCATGATCGCAGTCACTCTTTAAATCCAACGTCAGCTCACATCTACTCAAGACCCTCTCCAGACCTTCACGAACCTGTTTTGCATTTAACTTGAATTAATAGATTGGAAATATTTAACTTGTAAATGATGGATTTACATGGACAAAAGCCCCCGTAAACGGATGCCATCTCTTTCATTATGGTTTGGGCCAACTTTCCTTGTTGATGAGGAGCTTTGTAATAGCACAGTACTCGATTTCCTTTATATATTACACTATCTTCTAGAGTGAGTTGCTTGGGCGACAATAATCAAAAACTGGTAGCTCGATTGAAATAAAACTTGCTTTTTATATTTATAATGAATCTCTGAACTTCTTAAGTTTCACTAAACTACTCTTATAATGATCTACCTACTCATTCTCTCGTATTTCATCTGCCGAAATTGGTTTTAATACTTAACGACCCATGCTTTCTTCAAATATCAGTGTGACAACTCGGAGGAACGTCACACTTGTCAATCAACCACTGCATGTTTTCTTGGAAATGATTCTATTTAACTCATACAGCGCAACATTTCAGCTGACATTGAGCCCTTTTACACGAGATCCCAAATTGGGATTTGAAGTTTACCTAATTTGTTGAGCTTGCGCTAAATATCATTAGCCTCGTATTTATGTGGTTTCAAAGTGGATTAGGATTAGTCAAACCATGTTAATTTGGGATAAGTCGATCTGATCAGGAAATTTTAACGGATTGGATTGACTTTGGCGTTAAAAGATCCGGATCGAGGGATTGAGGATTGAAAAATTCGAAGCCCGCTTGAGTTCTATTCATATAGGTGACGTTCCGATGCGATATACTTCACTTTAGTAGAACTAACTAAATTTTATTCGGTGAATCCAGTCGCACCAAAAACCAACTTTGAAGTTTCATTTCAATCCGTTTCAAGCCAAGTCAGTCCAAGTCGGTCCGGTTTGTATACCAGGCTATTGTGTTTGCGTGTACACGATAGATTTGTGTACGTTTGAGAAAGTTTCCAATATGGCGGCTTCTGACGATCGCTATTCACTTTGTGTGAGCGTGTACTTGCAAGGAAATTTCCAATATGGCTCCTTCTGGCTTGTAGTTCGGCCATGGTAGAATTTTATCTGAAAGAGTTTGCGCTCTGAGGGACGTTGACAGCATAGCCCCGAACACTCTGGAGGATTTATAGCTTAGAATTCACATTCCTGGTTCGTATGAATGGAATAATAGTGTCAACCTTGAGTGTGAGCACATTCATGTGTATACCAATGGATCTAGACTGAATAATAAAGGCAGTAGCGGTAGATATTTGAATGAGCTAACTTAAATGCTATCTCTTCGTCTCCCAGACCAGTGTAGCGTTTTCCAGGCGGATGTGGTGGCTTTTTTTGAGACAGTCGATTGGTTTTTGTGCAGTAGAATATTTGAAGCTAATATTTGCGTTTTTACAAATAGTCAAGTGGCAATAAATTCGACTCACGGTCCTGGTATTATATCCAGAATTATCAACGTATTTCCGTTATTTCTTTGCGAAATGTCGAGGCTTTTGGCAGAGTAATTGATTTGGGTACCTGTACAGCCATACGGGTATAATGGGTGACTGCTTACCCAACAAACTGGCAAGGCTTAACAACTTGCCTCCGGAGGCCTCATATTCTATCTCCGTAGGAACTACGATATCGTCGGTAATCAATAAAATTACATTGAGGATGCTTAGAAGTCCTGGATTGAAGAGTCATCCTCAGCAATTGCAAGACAATCTTGCTTCTCCATGGGCATGCATCGCAACAGGCAGCTGCTAGGCTTAATGCACAGTGCTTTTCGCTGTGCCTTGGCCATTTTTACGGGCCACTACCTCATAGGACAGCAGATGCTTCGGTTGGGCATTAGGTTCAACGATTTCTATTGAAGCTGTGGTTCAGGCAAAGTATGGGCTCATTCGGATCACTTTTCCACTAAATTCTGACTGAACTATCCTTTATTGTCTTAAAAGGTATGACACAGTTTAAAAAACTAAATTGTTTCCTGAGTACAGTGGCTGAGGGAGAGCTATACCTGGGGTATCATAATGGGTCTCCACTGTGCCTATATGTATCTTTTGGAAGGGCTCCTTTCGACTACTTGCTACTCGGCTTAACCTGAATTTAAAGTGCATTATTGAATTGAAATTCTTTCTTTAAAATCCAAGAGAAAAGGCAACTATTTCCTACAAGTTTTCGAAATTTTGGGAATTCCAATGTTCCTGTTCATAAAATTCACATTAAAGATTTGTTTTCGATTCATGCACCATATTAATTATTATTCATGCATGAATTTATGGCCACTAAAGCCACAAATTTATGCCCGCCGATCAAAATTGCATATGAACTAATTGGAGTCAAATAAGCAACTCAAAACTTGTGCATACAAAATGTGATGCTTTGAATGATAAATGGACATTTTTTTCGGTCGCTTGTGATTGCACTTAAACTGCATGGAGCATAGGGCAAGCTATAAAATCCATAAAGCAACGATTTGTGTTCAGCTTTAGGCTTTCAATACGCCTTAAATTCATCCGGTCGAGTATGTTTCATTTTCGAAATTTCATTGAAATAGGTATACATAAGCATTTGTGAGAATGTGAGTGCACGTATTTGCTTGTCACATTCCAATTATAAATTTGTGGTTTTTAGGGCCTTAAAGGCGAAAGCAATTATGATAATGATTATTATTGAATAAATGAAGTTAAATATTCATAAAATTTATTCATTAGGCGTGAAATATTCGCACTGTTTGTGAAAACATGCACTATAGTATAATTTAGCGAAATTAATTGCTTTTCCAAATAAAATTTGTAAACAAATGAACGTTGGGTTTGAGGCCAACAGTTTTTCGGGTGTGTTTTTAGGAAAAGAGCAATGAAGTTTTTATAAAAATTTTCAGCAATTAAGCCAGAAATTAGAGCTGAACATATTCGCTTTATTCTATCACAAAGCCCAAGGAACTGAAGTGTGGGGATAATTATGCTTTCATCAACTAGCCTTGCGAAAAATACTGAATAACTGTGAGAATATTCGGGGAGTTTTTTTGTATTTGTGAAAAATTTCGGGATATAATCAACGAATTTTCCATCAAATTGAGTGAATAAATGATGATATTGAAAAAGTAAAGTAATCGTAAACTTTAATGGATTTGAGGGTTAAAGTGGGTATAGATTTAATTCTTCAATGCTAACCAGTGCTAACAAGTGTAATTTCTACGTCACACTTTAGCCCTGATTTGACACAGAGCTAGAACTGACTATTCAGAGCTAAGTTAGCTCAAAGCGCGGTGTGCAACATAGGTCCTTGAACTTTAATTTGCTATCAAAGTTTTTGAGGGAAGTTTGAATTCCTGTCATATTACAAGGACGAAAATTTGTTCTGCAATTAAATTCGTACGACCTCCAATTTCAAGGGTCAAGACGAGCAAAATTTTGCCAAATTTTTGATATTGAAGTAAGGTGTAGTAACCGTCGCCTGCTTTTCACTACTACACATTACTAAAACGACAGTTGAACCCCTCTCAAAATTTGAGGTTTCAGTAAAAGTTATTCAAAACGCGAATAACTGTGTTTTACTGCAGAAATTTTAAACTTCATTAGTGATTTCCGTTTACAATCAGATTCGGTTTTAGTGTTTTAGTACGTAAATTGCTTAATAGCTACAAATTTAGACAAGAAAATGAAATAAAAATGTGTGAATAGCTCTTGCCAAAATAAGCTGGTTCCAGCGTGATTGGCGTGTTTTTCCACAAAAAGATTATTAAATACGTATGTAATATAGGCTAAATTTATCTTAGCGAGTAAAAAAAATCCGCAGAAATTCTGCATGTCTCGTGTGAATTGAAAGGAAAGTGTGTGCATCGATTAATTCTTTACATTGTCGGAAATGACTTTTGCAACGCTATGGTTACTATGGTTTTGGTCATTGGCGAAGCTCATCATATCTTTATCAAGCTGGAGAAAATTAAGTTATTTGCTAAAATAAATAAAAATCAAACAGCTATGAAATAAAATATTTGATTAGTTCTCGGAAGTTTCGATATTTAGCATACATGTGAGGAGTCAAACCAACGAGGTTTAAATTAAAAATGACTTGATTTCGGCCCAAGTCCTGTTCTAAAAAGTCCTGGAACACATTTCAGAATTTCTGCACGTTATACGTCTGTTGCATCTTTTCAAACAATATAGTGTGCTTGGTTTCAAAAACATACTGCATAGGTGCAATTCGGGAAATACTTGTTCTACTTGAAAGCAAACATATGACGACCGTGAGAGCGTTTGAATACTCAGCTGAATTTCAAGACTTCACTCAGTAAAAGATGCGTAGTGCTCAAATTTTACTCACTCTTTTAAAACACGCACATACAAGTATTTTAGAGTCAGGAGACAGGTTTACGTGAGAAAGTCTTGCTCCAAGCAAGTACATAAAAGCCAACGTAAAGAACTTTGCAGACGCGATGTTAAACGTATTCAAAGTTTCGAGCCAAGCGTTTGCCACTGTTCAAACCTCAAAAAATTAAATTAACTAGTCATTTTCAAGTTTTTGTTCGTATGCAATTTTAGTTGTATTGATGTTACACTTCTCATTAGCTTTCTACTCTCATGTTGGAATTGATAGCGGGCTAATTTCAGTGATAGATTAGTTTAGCAGTGGCAAATGCGGCAGCGAAGGCAGTGAAATCAGCAAAATGTAACAATCTTGATTTGAAGTATCTGTAAAGTAACAGATTGACTTCTCAAAGTGTCAAAAAAGTGAAGTGAACATTATCTTTGAAAAAAATCTTGTACTTTCAAATCGAGGCAATTACATTTTTGTAAGTTAGTTGTATTCGATCAGCGAAATAAGACGACAAACATGTATTATACAAAAATATATAAGTGCTGTAACTGTTCGGACTGATGGATGTCTGGTCACAGCCTCCGCACGTCGTGGCTGTACTAAACAAATTTTTCCAAACGAAGACCTGGCTAATATGATTGGACTTTGGAGAGCCCAAAGAAGTGAATATAGAAATCCCAAAACCAGTGTTTGGAGCAACATATGCCGCGGATTGAATGGCTTTTGGGTTAAGCAGTCACTAAAATGCAACTTCGAATGTCGGATGACAGAGCTTCTCTAACATCATACCTTAGCCGGGATACAGAGGATAATACGACTGGTTTTTATAATATCTCATACTCGTTGGGCTGAAATTTCGAGCAAAAACAAATTGTTTAAGAAGGAGGCTACCTGAACGTCTCCAAATTGAAAAACTTAAGAGCCTTCAAACAATAATTCAGCGCTATTCAGTGGATCAACTAACAGATTAAAGGACCAATAAAAGCCGGGATCGCAAGGAGCAATTTCAAAATCGGTGGGAAGTTATCTGACGCTATATAAAGGAAAAAAAGAAGAGCAAAATGTAGCTCCACACCAAAAACTAAGCAAGAAGAAAACAAGAACTAAGCATCGCTGCCCAAGTTGCATGTGATAAAGGTGGCAGAGGCATGTGAAGCTTCCCATCTATTTTTGAAGACTAATCCTGGAAGAAATTTGCAGAAAACGTCTCCAAAAACATGGAACCATGTGACATAGCTTCAGAGGAGCCTTCGAATGGAAGGACATGAGCACTGTTACCAGAAATCAAATTTGTTTTCCCATGAATAGCGGCATGTCCAAAGAATATATCAAAGAATAGTCATTCCTACTAATAGAAATAGACGTCCGTATAAAAAGACTTAAGCTCAAGCCACCAGAGAAGACAAGGGACAAGAATGAGACATTAAAACTACTGTCCAAATCGATGACAGGCTGCCTCCATTAGCAATTTCTCATGGCATAACATTTGAAATTGCCAGTGGAGGCAGCCTTTGGTATGGCATGCCATAAATGGTAGACAATATGGTATGCCATTTGCTTGGCCATCTGCCTGGCAATATTTTGACAATTCTTGATTTCAAAATGGCGCTGAACCGTGGTTATGCTTTATTTCTTGTAAGAAAATGTAGAGATTCTGAATTCAAAGGGATTTGTAGATCTCGTTGAGCAATGAAATTATTCTAAAGAATATGAAATGGTGGGAAATTGCGAAAAAGTCGAATTTTGATGCGGAATAGTGAAACTATATACTTATTTTATTTAAAAGAGAAATAATTTCAATTTTGAACGATGAGTAAATATATGAGACTCCCTGTTGATGATTGGCGGATTTTTCAAATGACTTTTATCGCATTCCCCTTCGTACCCCAGCAAATCATATAATAGTTACATTTTTGTGTGAAATTGCACCCGCTTACCCAAAAAGTAATTTATCCTACACGTGAAGTTTTCATAAGTAGCAGAATTTCTTCGCTCTACTCTTCAAATAACTCCTTAAGAGCATTTGACGCTCAGATACAGCGCACGTCCTTGCCGCTCAGAGGCATTTTCGAAATGATATTGCATGCCATGAAATTGCCCACGCATCAGATGGTATACCATAAATTGACAGTCGTTGCCATCGGATAGCAGGGTAAATTGCCAATCGAGGCCCGGTGTGGGGTTAAAAACTTCACCTACACAGTAAGCTACGTGTCTCTGTTTTTCTCAAGGGATACCCTGTCTCGCTATAGCGCAGCCTTGGCCGAAGGAAATTTAAAGAAAAGAAAAAAGGAAGCGTTGCATTTTTTTTATGGCTCGGGTGTTGCGCATAGGAGGTGCTCTACAAGTGATCAAACTTAATATTTCGTAAGAACGAAGACCATAGTAAAAGCAATAAAGAAGAGAAAGGCAGCCTACCTTAAAAAGATTCAATACGAGAAGTAATGGTTTCATCGCCAATAAGCTTTAAAGCTTTGTTCCGATAAAGCAGTGCGCATAGCAGCCAAGATATGGGAGTTATACTTTAGTCTTGGTTTTATGAGAGTCTTGTAGATGTGCGCTATGTCTGATGGTGTAAAGTATTTCTTGCCTTTGAGATGGAAACCTAGGCATTTCATGGCATTTTTCGCAATTTGGACAATGTGGCTGGTCCAGTCTAGTTTGCTGGAGTTGCTAAATCGAAATAGGTTTAGCAAAGGTGATTCAGAAATACTCGTATCTACTCCATCAAAGGAAAAATGTGCCTAGCAGAAGGAGGGTAAGGCTTGATGGAAAGATGACAACATTAGTTTTTGGACGCATTAAACAAAACACGGTTCTCTGAGTCTCAAGTACTAATGATTAATTGGTAATCTCTACTAGCAGAAGTAACGTTTCCGCAAGATTTGACCACTCTGTCAAAACAGTATGCAAAGTCAAGGGTGCTGTCATCGATAAATCTATGAATTGGATTGAAAGTGGAAAAAAGGGGTTGTTCATAAATAAAAGGAAGAGAGTTGGTGAGAGAACCGTGCTTTGCGGAACCCCGGCATTGGTGGTGTGGACACATGATCTGAGTCCACCCAGAACAACTTGAAATGAACAATCTACTAGGAAACTTTCAATCTGTTTGATGAGAACGGGGTAAAGACCAAATGCACGAGGCTTCGTTAGTGGAGTTTGGTTCCAGACTCTGTCAAAGGCCTTCGAAATCTCAAAAGAAACGACCATTGCTTCACCAGAGATATAAAGAGAGCAGTTCCATCTCTCAATGAGAAATGAAAGTAAATCTCCAGCGAAGTGCCCACCACGGAAACCATATTGGTTGTCGTTGAAAAGACGATTCGATTCAAGATATTTCATAAATTTTTAGATCATGAGTGATTCAAATACCGTACACAAAGTCGAAACGATCACAGGCCTTACCTTTTTTAAGTATGTGCTGAAAATGTGCAAGCTTATATGCGGAAGAAAATATTTCAGTCGAATATGATAGGTAAAATAGTTTGCGCAGCGGTCTAGCTAAGGCGCAGGAGAAGCACTATAGTACAAATGGTGATATACCACCAGATTTGGAAACATCAAGCTTGGCGAGTATTTTCAATACCTCTCTTGTGCAGAGAAATAGAGGCCCTTGCTTGACAGTGCACATCGGAAGGCTAGAAGGAATCAGTGATGAAGATGGTGAGTAAAAGTTTGTAGCGAAAAAATTTGCAAAGGGTCAGCTTTATCCAGTGATTCAATAAGTACGTTACCACCATGAAGAAGCGGTGGAAGTTGTTGTCGATCCTTTTAACAAGCGACCGAAAACCTTGGCTTCTTTTCTGGATTACAAGGACCTTCTGTGTCAAGTTTTGATTAAAATGGAATTCAACTCTTCTGATAGTAGATTTGCAGGTATTGCGAGCAGCTTTGTATCCTTTTTTTGAATCCTCAGACGGAGATAGCTTGTAAGTTCGGAATTCTGCCTTCTTAATGCGAATGGCCTCTTTACATTTGCAACTAAACCACGACCTTTTCATTGTAAGAATAGACTAACGGCTGAATGGATAAGAGCAGGAGCCGTAAAGAGAAAGCATCCAAAGAAAATCTGTAATTCCTAACCCCAAGGCACAAAAAATAAGATCCAAGCGTTCGAAGAATGCCAAAATAAGTAACTCAATGTCAAGCCCTGAAAAGTGTTACTCAGGGGCAAGTGCGTTATTCTAGCTAAAGAAGCGAAGCAATCCTCAGGCTCGGAATAACTAAAGGAAAGGTATGAGGATAAAATTTTTCAAAAGCGTAAGCGCAGTTTTATGTTGCATTCTGGATACATAGAATGCAATGCATTTCAGGTTTTGTTGCTAGATAAATACTATCATGTTTAATACTGGCCATCATATTTGAACTCACTTCCGCACCAGTGCTACAAAATTTGAGATAATGATGGGTTTTAATAGTTTTTTTTTTTACATTTTATTCGAGGATAACATTTTCATTATGAAATTCAATAAAATGATAAATTTTGGTAGCAAACAAAAAATAAATTTCCTTGATCTTAATAGCCCATGGAATTGGGTGGTGTCAACCCGAAGTCTGGTAGTATTTTATTAGTTTATTGAACTTTCAAAGAGTGAAGCTTTAAAGGGGTTGCCGCGAAAAGAGAACAACAGCATTATTTCACGTCGGTACAAATATTATATTTACCATCAAATATTGAAGTGAACAAAACCATATCTGCAAATATTGCATAAACTGTTGCATTTATCAAAAATACAATTGCTCAGGGAATTTAAACTACAACGCTGAAACGCTTACCAGCTGAGAGAAGATTGCGGAAATCGAGAAAGACATATGAGCAGCGTTGTTCTTTCATGTTTCTTATAAATGACTGAACACCTGAATCGCATTTCTCTTTTCGAATGATAAAATATTTTTGGCAATAATTGCCCCATATACAATCCAGACATTTCATATATCCATTTAGGTAAAATGAAATATGTATCTGTAGTTGTCTGATATATGCTGCCAGTTCATTTATCAATAGTTCTTTCTCTTTCTTTTTCCTCGATTACAAATTGTAGCATTAAACTGCATTGGCGGTAAATAACAACTTCGAAACATACATCACGTGCTTCTTAATGTCTTTTTCTCCATCCTCAGATTCATCGAGGAAATTCCCTGGTGTTGTTATTGGCAAACTCTTGTTTCACGGGATTGCACAAGTGCAGAGGCAGGGAAAATATTGTGTTCTGCTTTTAAGAACAAGCATACTAGTAAATTGTTCATGTAGTGCATGCTTTGAAAATCTACTTAGAACATTGTAGAACAAGAATCTGCTGCCCGCAAGGACATGCTGGTATCTTAAGAAAATGGAGCTCGAACTGCAACTCGAACGGTTCGACTAAAATAATTTCTCTGTCGGGAGTGAAATTCATTTCGGAGTTGGAATACAACAATTCTTTTGCAGTCGGTGGTACGATTGTTAGGTTTTCCACGTGTTCGAAGAAACAAGATGAAAATCCCTTGGCCCGGGACAATGCAGTCGATAGATTTCTTTTCTATGTAGAACATTAAGCATGTCTGGTTAGATACGAAATGACTATGGAGGATAAAACGAACATTACTCGATGAACAACTACATCTAATATTGGAATTCTTTCAAATTTAAATTGCATTGTTTTTCGAAAGTATATGGTATGTTCGCAAAATGATGCTGACATGTTTTCGAATCAGAGGAATACTGCCATTGCTAGAGAAATGGAAAGTTAATCAAAGGCTGAAGCTTACGAAAAAAATTCATTCAGGTCAAAGGGCCGTATGATTTTACATCAGTTGTTTTCAATTCATTTGAAAAAGATGTGGAAAACAATTGTCTTCACATAACACTCTATTGCCATGTAATACTAAAAACTCCAACACTTTTTTGTTGTTGGTGGAAACTAGCTCTTCTAAGCAGAGTGTTGTTCGAAATGTTTTATGGCTCGTACTTACCGATTGTTAATGGCCACAGTTTAGCCGCGCAACAAACACAGTACCCATCTATTGTTTTATAAATTGGTTCGCAGTGCCTTATTGAATGTTACCTCTTTTGTGTACCACACACGCTCAATAGCTCGGAGTTATCTACTCACCAATGTTGAAGTAGCACGTTAAGACTCCCATCATTTCTTTCTCCCGACCGAACATATCTGTGACATTTCACAGAGTATAAAATAACACAGATAACAAATCTTTTAATATCGAACCGTACGATTACTTATAAATAACGAATGGCTTCTAGACAATCGAATATGTCATCCTAGCAGGAGTTAAGCAGAGAACATGCCATGAGCCATGGGGTTCGGCTAGTGTGGCTGTGTGCGCGCCAGAAATGGCTATTTGAAGGGGGATAGCTAAGGATGACTTTTTGGAGTATAAAGAGTTTTCTGCGCTGTTCGAAGACCATCTGTCTAATTCGTCGATGTCTGTATCCGAAGAGATTGGACAGCGTGACATCGGTTTGTTGAACAACATGAGTCCTGCAATGGTACTGAGAAAATAGTAGAGAATCTTATTTGCTTTGCTGTTTTTGTACATTACTCGAAGGATCGATTCGTATCCTAACGTCTATTGATACCAAAGCCATGTAAAATGAGGGACAGAATCAAAGAAAATCGAAAGAAATTTTACGCTTGCATTCAAGAAAGTCAGAATATAAATAATGCTCGATGTCATCATGATTAAGTGGTTTTGGTTTGTGCTCCTAAGCGATTTGAATGGCGTTGCTTGTATCACTTGGAATTAAGAATGCCATAAATGCGAGTTTGAGAGTTTGTTTCAGCATAAAATCCGTAGTTCAATGTTGCATTTGAGTTTAGAGGAACTTACGCGTTTTCTGAAAACCCAATTCACAAATGCGACAAGAAATCGAAAAGAACAATTTTTTATATCTTTTTCTCTATACGAAGCTCCAATCGAAGATATTTAGTATAGAATCTTTTAAATAATTATATAATCTGATTTTTTGTGAATTTGAAATTTGCCTTCTTTTGAGTTTTCTGATCATCGCTTCAACCTAAGTAAAGTACGATATTGCTTCGAGGTTTTTCACTTTAGAAATAATGTATGAAGTTTCTTTCATTTTTATGTCAAATTGTAATCTATACATACTGTAAATATACGTTGATGCTACTCGATAATATACATATTTAAAATTGTTCCATATGCATATTAAATATTTATCAGATATACGTAAAATACAATTTTATCTTAATATTTTGATTACTATTTTGACTGAACATTACGAGCACTATTGACCATAATAAATATTCTAAATTTCTTATCGCTAAATATTCGTTGCATAAGTCCATTTATCCATCTAGCATGCTAAATAAATATCTTTTTAGAGTTTTGATAATATGCTTAGATATATCGATATTTTTCATATAAAATGTAGTATTTCGTCAAATTATGATATAGTAATTTTTTTTTTATAAATGAAATAATTCTAATATGAATATTTTTTAGATGCATATTTACAGGAAATCAAATCGAAATCATGTATCAATACATAGAAAATTAATGCCTAAACATTTTGGTTTCGTATGAAAAATTAAATAAATATGTATAAATATACGTAAGGATAAATATCATCTACCAGCTACTAATTATTTTCAAAATCCTAGATTTAAAAATATTATTCCATTCCCGTACTAAAATCTTTGTATTTCCGTTGACTAGATTCTCATTTGCTGTTACTACTTAGTTTTTGTAGTTTTGTATATTGCATTGAGTACTTTGTATTCCAATGATAAATTTGAATAAAATTAGTTTGGAGAATTAGAAATTCAGATATCTATTTATGTATTGCTTATTAGTTTTATGGTCTGATCCTTGACTGGAGTAGGCTGTAGTCATGTCGTTATACCAATATTTTTCGTTGTATGGTTTCAAAAAGTGAAATTTGATCAACTCATTAAAATAGTATTATATTATCTAGACATAAAATTTGTTATTATGCAAACATAACTATTGCTGATGACCTGGATAAATGATGATTAAAATGTAAAATTGAAAAATCATCGCTTGCTGCATAGCACTTTTGTATTTGGAGAAAAAGATTCTTGCGATAGCATTTGATTACTGAGTTTACAAGAAATAAGTGGAAAACCAAAATTTTGTTACGTATTCATGCATTCAATGAAAAATTGCTGCTCAACAATTGCTGCTGGACAGAGCACCCACGGAAGACGAACATAATGAAAGACACTCCTCCACGTTCCTTACTGAGGATAACGCTAATATATGACAATAGTCAAAGGATTCTCTCCAACGTGTTGCATATGAAAAGGCAGTAACATAGTAACCGAACAGTATTAGAAGAAACTAGTTGATGTTTCCAGGGTAAATCTTGAAGAGTACCAAGCTGGAAAAGTTTTTTGCTTCCCAATATTACTATTCGCGCCTATGATTGAAACTCACTTTGATCACTAGATCTTCTCTGATGCCAAAGAAATTTAAATCTTCACACTCCGAGGGAAAGGTTATTGCGCCTGTTTTTGAGATATTGAGTGAATAATTAAGATGAAATTTTTGGAAAAAGCAGCTAACACTAACGCTTTTTATTATGCAGAATAAGAAAATTTTGCGTGAAGGAGGCTATGAAAAAAGAGACGGGACATACTACGAGCAAGAGAAAAGGGAAAAATTACGGGGTCCTAGGAAAAAATCATAGGAGCTTGTGAAAAATCAGAGCAATGTTGAAAAAATCCTGGAAGTCTTAAAATAATACGGAATCGTAGAATAAATTCATAAAAGCTTAAAAAAAAGTAGAACATTCCAGAAAAAATCCCTGAAGTCTTGAGAAATCACAAAATCTTAGGAAAATAACATAAGAGCTTAAGAGAAACCAAAGCCCTCTAGAAAAATCTTTTTAAAAAGATCACGGGATTGTAGAAAAAAATCATAGGAGCTCAGAAAAAATCAGCTTGGCCTAGAAAAAATCATGGAAATCTCAAAAATATCCGGAATCGTAAAAAAAATTTTGGAAACGAAAAAAATTCCAAGCTCCTAGAAAAAAAGGCTAAAAAAGACAACCCTCACTAAGTCGAAGTCGCGATGATTGAACACCAGCTTCGGACATATGTAGCTTACAGTGACTTTAAACTCTTTGGCCGGATCAAGGGTAAACAGTTTCAAGAAATTAGCGAAGTGGTTGGCGCTGAGCAGAAATGTTCAGAGAGTCAAGACAACGTTTAAGAAGTTATTCAGGAAAGAGATGGAATAAATATGTTGATTATTTAGTAAATAATTAAGCAAATACAAATAAATTTGTAACGTAATATTCATTATTTTAAAAATTCATTGTCATTACTTTTGGATCACCCCTAAATTTAAACATCAATTTCATTTGTGATATTTCGTATGGAAATTTCATGTCAAATGTAGTTAGCTGTACGTATACAGCTGACAATTTCCACTCAAAGCATACCTATGGTTAGCATTACTACTCAATGAAAGCAGTCCTGGTGTTTTTTTATTGACCCCCTACCGATCTTGGACAGATCTTGATCATATTGAATTCCCAGTGCAAAGGGCTTGATTCAAGGATTCAAAGGTCTAGTGCCCAAGCAGGGACGAGAAAGATATAGAAACTAATGCTTACTATTGGGAACTAATGGTGTGTAAATATTTATTTATTTGCTTCACCAAACAAGATATAGGAAAAAAAACTACAAATGAATACAGTATCAATGTAAAAGTAAGCTACAAATAAATAACGTATAAATAAATAAGTTACAAGCAGATAACAAATAACAAATGAAAAACAAACAAAATTTATTAAAAACAAATAAATGAATAACAGTTAAATACAATATTTACAAAAAGCTTAAAAACTAAAGCTTTAAGCTTCGGGGTAAGTGATCGAAGTCGCACAGAGAGGATTAACGCTAGTTAATTTATTGTTGCCGCGATGATCATGCATATGCTAGCAAAATTTATAATTTAGCACACATCTATGTTAAACGACCTTGTTTATATTGCACCACTGATCAAATGAGCCAAGCTTGGATTGGAGAAAAAGTGCACTCGGTTTAGATTCGATTGGGTGATACAGTATGAGATCGTCTGCAGAAAGTAGGTGAGGTATATTTGGCAGGACGTCAGATAGATCGGAAATTAATATATTCAAAAGAAGTGGACCACAATGGCTACCTTGTGGTACACCAGAGGTAGCAAATATATTTTTAGACAAAAATCTTTGAAATTTTACTAATTGTGGACGTAGTAACTGAGCTAGCTAAGTAAAGATCCGGTAAGTTCGTTTTTTTTGTAGTTTTAGGATCAAGATTGAATTGTCAGTGTAGACTGCATCAATTTGGTAGGTTGCACGGAACGTTCAAAACTAGCATTTTCAAATGTTTAGTAGCTGAGTAACCTTTCCTAAAGCCATGCTGTTGATCGCTCAGCTGGAAATAAACTAGTGGAAATCAACTTTGTCATAGAAGACTTTTTGAATTAGTTATTTTTGGAAATTGGTGTTACAAATAAAATTTTTCAGCAGGAGGGGAAAACCTTAAATTGAAGTGATCTGTCAGAAACTAAACGCAGCGGGGGCTATTAGATACACACTTTCGAAAGAAATTTGGTGGAAGAAAATCAGGACCAGGAACTTTGTTCAAATCGAGCTCTAAAATAGTTTTACGTATTTTTTCACGTGATATTTTTATGTGGTTGATAAAAACTGTTGGAGCTGAATCAGAGGAGGATAAGTGTGGGTTAAATGGGTCTTTTGTAATGAATACTTTCTTTACATACCGATGGCTCCAAACTGAATGACAAAGTCAGGTATGAAGTATTTAAACTAAACTAATCTTGAAGCTTTCGTCCAGAATACCGCACAACTGCAATATCTTTCAAGCGGAAGTGTTGATAACTCTCAAAGTGACCAGTTGACTTTTGTGCAATGAGTGAGTTTTCACTGACATTGAAGCGTCTGTACAGTCACTTGTTGGAGCTTGCACCTACTCGAAGCTGGTCCTCAAAAGCCGCACGCCTCTTAACGAGATGTTAAGCCATTTGATAATGGAGCTATTTTGGATGCCAGAATGGCTTCAAATAAACTGACCATCAGACAGAAATTGCCAAAGGGACAATATGAAGTCCTGGGCAGGACTTCTTCCTGTGCGATTGCAAAATAATTGTGGAGCAGTTTTGACTTTGGTTCCACAAGGAAAGTGTCCGAATTAGGAATGGGGTCCCTCCGAACGGCAGTTGCTGTTTAGTTGCAAGTAGCATGGCTTGGTGTCACAACGACTTTTATGTAGATACAAAAAGGAAATGAAAAAAATTATTTATCTCTTGTGCAAATGACCAGCCCTTGCTAGAAGAAAGAAACAGTCTCTTAGCTTATACTATTTTGCGAGTCTAATCGAAGTAGCGTCACCGGTACTGAAGAAGATCACCCTGTTGATCAAAGACTTGGGGTGGGTCTCACTTACTAAGGATTATGCACTACGTAGTCTGATATCATAATAGGTCCCAGTGTTGTATGTCCCTCCAGGCAGACTTCTCTGGAGTCTGCCTGGAGTAGGTGACCGCGATACCTACCTCCTTTAGCATTGTTGTCACCGCATTTGCGTGCACATTTCAAATCCGATATGAGACAAAAAGGTGTGATCCATCGTGTCTAATCTCTGTTTCGATGTTTCGTGTTCATGTATAGACCGCGACGAGCAAAAGCAAGAGTCCCACTAGAGCAAGCGATGGCGCAAGATCGAGTGCGAGGTGCGGTGCTATATTATAAATGCAAGTAAATAGTGCAATGTTAAGAGCATACGAAATAGCGCAATAAAGGCGCGGCGGTAAACCGCCTACCTTGTGTTTTATTTTACTTAAGCCGAAAGTGCACGGTTGTGCCATCTTCAGCGGAATGTATGCAGTGTTTTCGCACATACCAATTGCGCTTCGAACGTCTGAAGAGTGCGGATTTACACGACTCAACTCAATCTCAAATTTCTGAATCTCCTTCAATCTGTTTTATAAGCACCTTCGACATTGTATGAAATATTTAAGTTTCGACAGTATCCAACCACAGGGACTCATTTAAAACTTTTGACACAAACGAGTATGAGCGAAAAGAGAACGTCAAAAAGTTACTGATGCATGAGTTAACGTACTTGAGCGCTTCCGCTTCACCTCTGCTTTGTAAAAACTCAAATTGAGTTGCGATATGTTGTGTGATCAAATCGCATTGTTCCGCGTAAAAAGGCCTTTCAGAGGTCTCTAACTAGATGACATCGGCACATGATAGACTTTAGTGAAGAAATTTGTTGGAAAAGCTCAGCACTAGATTCCGTTTGACGATGATTATTAACTCTGTTAGGTGTGAAATCGTTTGCACTCAGAATAGCATCATTTTATTTTTAAAGCTGGAAATCATGATATAAAAAATTAACCATTAAGTACGCGAATAGTGAATCAGCATGCATCAGTCACAAAAAAAATGTATGCAATTTTTACTGAAATTCTAAGTAAATAGTATTGGATTCACTTTGTCCGAAAAAATCATATGTCTATATACCACCAAAAAAACGCAATTCACATTGGAATAATTGCGTCATTATATTTAGCTGAAAATATTGATGTTTATCTGGAGTAGGTCTGTATTAAGTCCAAGTTCAGGTATTTTTAATTGGTGGCGGATATTTCAGTGAATTTCAGAAAACCAAGCTTGCAAAATAAAAACAAGCCAGGTTTTCAGCTTGGATATGATAGCGCTTTAGAAATTTTCCATCAATTTAATCATAACTAAATACACAGGGGGTATACTGCCCTACTAAGCGCAAAAGCGGTATCTCAATGAAAGCGAGTTTTGAGATAATTAAAGTTTTGTCAAATTAGTCATATTGATATACCTCTAATTCCCTTAGTGATTTAAGGTAAAATTGAGATAGGCGACGTGGAACTGGGTTCATTTGGAGCTGGTGGAGGATTCTCCTTACTCCGCTTTTCTCGGTGAGAGGTCTTCCGCTCTTGGGTACATCGGGTACTTAGATTTAAAAAAACTTTCTTAACGTGTTTTCCATATGTTTTAAATAAGATACCATTAAAACATTTAGTTCATTAGATACGTATTGTTTTAAGCTTTCTAATGTTGTAAAAATCAATTTTTCGATTTTTTTTTTGAGATACCGCTTTTGCACTTAGTAGGGCAGTATAAACGTTTACTAAAAATTTGTGATTTTTGATGGCTTGTTCGCACATGTACCTACAGCAGATGCATGCGATAAATCCAACAAATCATTGAGTTTTCTAAAAAGAAGTAAATTTTAGGAGAAAGACAAACGGTATATACTTTTAATGCTTTATCCAACTGGACGGTTTAAAATTTAGAAATATAGCGATACCTTTAAATTCACTAAACTGCCCACTGTTGCCAAAGGGTTAAAGATATTTTCATGTAAACTATTAAAAGCTAACAATTAATATTTATCAATATTTTGTGAATATTTCAGATTGAATTAAATACGTGATGCAGAGGAAAAATAAACCGTGCATTTATATTGATTGATATTTATATGAATTTTCGGGCAAAGTGATTTTCATCCTAATTTTCTTAGAAAATCTGTGAAAATTGTGGTTTCATTCCATTTCTGTTGATATTTTTAGTCGATATCAATATCCTAAATAATTCTAGGTTATTTGGCTCTATCATCGCGATCAAGCTTTCTGTAGTTATTCTTGGTTCTAGGTAGTAAATGTTGCATCAGGCATCAGCTTAAAATTTCGTTTCATAGTTAAGGACACAAATTGAATAAATAATACAGTATCTCAAAGAATAAGATAGTAGATAAACTTTTTAAAAATATACCTAAGTAACTTATAGCGCTAGGAAACAAAGTGTAATCGAAAAATAGTCACCAACAATAGTATGCATACGTTTTTCACAATGAATGTGTAGAACCACGCATCAAGTTTCATGCACGTAAATTTGTTCACGTTGATGCGCGTTCAACAAGATCCGTCATTTGAACTTAAATGAAAATTAGGGAATTTTTCAAATGTTATATGGCAACCACACAACTAACAACCTCCACCAGACATTTCGAAAAGGAAATGCTACACTTTCCTTCAAGCTTAAATATATCAAACAACCTTCTAAGTGAACGAATCCTACTTAAATTGTAAAATCTCTAATGATGAAGTTACGTTACCACAATATCTTCGTCGTTGTCATCGCTGCTATGAAACGACTCTCGATCCTTGATGCAAGCCGATTCCAGATGTTTATTCAAGTAGGACTTGAGTGCGAAGGTTTTGTGGCAGCGCTGACACTCGAAGTTTTTATCCGAAGAATGCGTCTGCATGTGGGCACGAAGGTTCGATCGATCTGCAAACGGTTTGTTGCAATGAACGCAAACATAAGGCTTCTCTCCTGTGTGGGATCGCAAATGGCCTTGGAGGAGCCAAGGTCGCGAGAAAAGTTTCCCACAGATCCCGCAGCTGTGGGCAAGTTTGTGGGTGAGTAAATGCATAGCCAGCGCAGGCATTGATACGTAGGCTTTGCCGCAAGTATTGCATTTCTTGGCCGACTGTGAGTCTAAGCTGCGATGAGTCTGCTTGTGGCGCGAAAGATTACTAGAAGTTGCATACTGGCGACCACAGTCTGAACACTTGTAGTTTCCTTTGCGAGATTTTGACGTGCGGTTGTTGCCAGGCTTTTCCTCTTGAATTTTTCCACCCTTTGTCCGACCATCGACTATATAAATTTTTTCTTTCTTAATTTTTACTAACTCGGGGTTCCACAGGTCGTCGTGAGATAGGCAGATTTGGTGGTTCTGGGCCGATTCGGACGACGATAAGGAAGAATGGTCCACTTCTACGTCAGATGAGTGCTCGGATGTTGGAGGTGTTAGCGGCGAGCAGTCTTCTTCGCTGTTTTCATAAGAGGGATAGCGGCCACCCTTTAGGTGAACTGAGGCCTTGGTATCGATTTCTTGAGCTTCAATTTGACTACTCGAAACATAGTGTGCGGTGTTATTGGTTGAATTCGTTATTTCTTGCATGACTCGAGTTGAACTAGTGGAAATATTGCTATATTGGTTCGATTCCTCCTGTTGCTGTAAAATAGTTACAACACACGGAGCTGGAAGAGGTGGAAGGCTTTGCGATAGCGACAGGAGGTCATGGGCGGCCTCCGTTTCTTCGATACTTCTCTCACGAAGGACACAAGCGGACGTAGAACTCATTGTTGATGACGACGATAACGTGCAAGTCAACGTGGAGAGCGACGTTGACGAGGCCGTTGTTGACGATATTGCAGGCGTCGTTATCGGGGTTGATATTTCTATCATTTTTTCTCGCTTGCTTGAATAATTTGCAGGCGGAGCATAAAAAATCACTTGTTCCGGAATACCTTCCGATTTGAATGCTTTTCTTGTTGATTTCACCAGTGGCAGCAGCGGTGGAGGCGATGACGATAGCACCGGAGTAGTGAGAATGGCGTTCGATCCTATCATTTTCGTTGAATTGCTCGGAGTCGTTATTATTGCTGTCGATGTCGCGATATCCATGTTAGGTATTGCAGACTTCATGCCGGATGTTGCTGACACATTTGTATCTGGAGTGTGAGCCAGGTGTGAGGTTGACGTAGAGAGATTCCGTTTCGCATCTGCCATTGTTTCGTCGGGTAATGTACAACATTCTGAAAAGAAATGTGAAAAGCAATTGAATGAGAATGCTAAATAGAGGAATATGATTTTGTTTTTTTTTGTTTTGAAGTAAATCTGGAAATAATGAAGCAATATTTGGGCAAATAATGTGACTTAAAAGTAGAACATTAATGATAAAAGCTTCATATCTCTGAATAAGATAGATTACTACCAACATCTTAGCTCCGTGGACCAACTGCTTGCGGGCACGGATATGATAAATATTTACTACAGGGAGGGTCTCATTTTTGAAAGCTGTGAGCCGCAAAAGTTTATTCAAATGCGTTCGAAGAATAACTATGCAACAATTTATTGATAATAGGTCTTCAAATATCTCTTTTGCATTTTGCTGGAGATCTGCTACAAAATGATTTATTTTGAATTTTCAAATAATATCAATTGCTCACTTCTGTTTTCTGGTGGACAATCATTTCAGCTAGAATTCAATTCATCTGCTTTGCAATTAGCGCTGTAATAATTCTTCGGTAAAATTAAGGATAAAACCTGGAGTGAAAACATAAACACCATTTGATTTACGACGTTACAAGTCTCACTACAACGGTCCCATATCATCTTTTTCAACCATCTAAAGTGAAGCTCCAAATTCGCCCTGCTGTGACATAATGAACAAATGATACAGTGGAATGCAAATAACACAATGCTTTTCACTTCGAATTAAATGAGAACTTACGAGCACGTACATACGCCGCTATGTGGCACCCTAGCGCTCTACTCTACCGAACTGCGCTTTCGAAGGGTATTCTCCTTCGAAATTAAACTTTAATTGCTTACGTGGATTTATTTTTACGACACTCAGCTCACGCAACAGGCGACTGTGCTAGCTAGACTTTTTCAGGTGTCTTATGTAGCGAAAACTCCCATCCGAAAGGACATAAGTGTCGGCATTCCTGAAACTTTCATGCAGCCGTTTCAGTTGTTTGAGCTCCCGTGTTTTCTTAACTTTGTTGCCTGGGGAGAGATACAAATTCTTCGTTACATTCTTTCTCGACCCGTTTCCAGAATACAATCATTCAATTTGGACGATACTTTCAAAGTGCTTTTCGAACGTGCTTAACATTATCCTCTCAAGTTTCACGTAGGAACACTTTTTGTGTCTTCCGGCTATTTTAAAACACATCGGCTTTGTAGCGACCTGTTACTCGAGTGCGCTTAATTTTTTCAGCATTTGTTGCTCCAAATGAGTTTCTACAGTGGCTTCAGTTGGAGAGGTTAGTGCTGTTTCTAGGAATTGCTTCAGATTTAGCAATTTTTAGCAGAGTGCTAATTACTGATGTACATACATATACATTTTTTATCGCCAATATTCGTACGGCAGAAAAGTAAAACTGCCGTGATATCGAGCGCTACTTTATGATAATTAAATGAATGTGGATTCTTTCAGAAAGACGTATTCGACTACTTTCACAGTCAAAATACATACTTATTTGAACACGAAAATTAATTTAAAAAATCCATCCAAAACATTGCTGAACTTTGTTGTGATCCAGAAAGGTTACTTTAAGGACTTCTTTTGCTGGGTTAAGGCGGCGAAGCTATTTTTGGTCGAGAGGCTTGAATTATGACTTTCCTTTTTGCCACTATAGTAGCTTTTGTGCGATAGCTCTATGTTATATATGCAAACAGATGCTTTCAATTCCAACTAGTCGCTGGAGAAAGGCACAAGAAAGTCATTCGGCCGTTGATGAGAATTGAAGCTAGTTTTCCATGGACATAGAACCAGCCGACTCGTAATTCTCTCGATCCAAGTTTATGGCGGTATTTCTTTTATGTGAACAATGCGGACAAAAGCAACTGCCAAGGGTGTAAGGGTGAATAGTATTGCAGTTTTCCTATTAAGTTGGGTTCTCGTTTCAAAACATGTCCCAGGAGATATTAAGTGGCTACCGACCCAATTTGAATATGTCAAAGTTGTTTTCGTACGTCCATTGGTGTGGAAAGTGCTCATTTATCTTCATGACTTATTAAGATTTCACTGCTATGAAAACTACAGTGAAATCTTTTTGATAGTACATGTATTGAAAATACTGAATAAATTTTGATTCGAAGACTTCTGAAAATGAATTGAAAGAAATGAATTTTTCGATGCCAAGAAATAAAATTTTCAAATGCATTGTGAAAAATGCTCTATCTGTATATTAAAAACAAACGAATATCAAATCACCAATTAACGGGGCATATTTTTTGGATTTTATCAACCGACCCTAGATATTATTGGTACGTTCAACAAAATTAAAGTAAATCTCCAACACAATTATTTTTCAGGTTTATCAAATTGCATCCTAAAAAAATACATATTTTGGAATAAGATTCATTTTAAAGACACAAGATATTTTTGCAATTGAGGTTTTTGAAAAGTATTAAATCTGATGTTTTCTGAATGTGTGTTGTATATTTAGTTATGTTTACATTATGATTGCATAGAATTTTAGAAATATTCTAAAATTTTTCAGATTCAAAATACAGCCCTCTTTCGGATCTGAAGATTGAAGTGAGTTCGTAGAGACTTCATATGAGAATGTGGAGTGATAAATTTACTTCTCATTTGATCATCATTTTGTTTTGTGAATGTGCAATAGTATAACTATTTATCAAAAGCTATTTCATGAATCATTTTCCGCAAGGTTTCCCCCATATGAAATATTTAGTTATCGTTTCCAACCATCAATTTGTTTCTGTTTAGTTTTAGGATAGTCTGCGGACATTTTCCTAAAGTACAAAATACATATTGGTCGAGCCCAGGCGAAATCTGGCAAGCCCGAGTGTGTGGACGGTCCAGATAAGTAACTTTGTCAGGGCTCGCCGGTGCTCGTGCGACTTCCGATCGGAGTGGGTTTTGGGCACGAGTCAAAGCGATTTCGTGACGAGCCGTCAAATGCCGTCCACATGTTGGCGGTCTCGTCTGACTTCGGCTCGCCTGGCCTTCGCCAATATGTGTTTGCTACATAAAAAATATAGAGTAGTACAATCGTTGCTGGTTCACTTCAAACATTATTTGAGACGCATAGCGAAAACATAAAGCATTTCAAACAATTCTCTGAAAGGGGGCCACACAGGAAAATGGAGCCGAATAAGGATCGCCACTCCTCGCAAGAAAAATCTGCCTCGAATACCGTATCAATAGTGTGGGTCCTAATCTGAGAGTAACCTCACATTAGATTTTTCGTCACTTGCATCGATTGCATTTTGGTTTTTGGATCAAAATGGTGGATCCAGGTCTCGTCCATGGTCACGAAACGTGACAAAAATTCTCCTGATTTGCCTGGAACTTTTCGAGGTTCATCCTTGAAATGTCGATTCGTTTCTTCTTATGCTCGTCCGTTAACATTTTCGGTACCTAACGCGCAGAGACCTTCCTCATATGTAATTTGTTGGCAAAGATTTTTCGAACACTACCATATGAGATTCCTGTGACCTCAGCTACATGCCTTCTACTTTTTTTTTTACGTTGTCTTGAGTAAGGGATTTGGATGGACGTCCTTCGCGGTGTTCATCTTCAGTGGATATTCTTCCCAGCTTAGACTCCTTGGCCCAGCGTGCAACGGTGGAATATAGAGGAGTAGAGTCCCCTAATGCTTCCATCATGTCGCCGTGTATGTCTCTGGTAGAAAAACTTTTTCAAACAGAGGTACTTAATGACAACTCTAGTTTTTCTCCATTTTGATGTTCTCTCTTTGACTGTTCGTATTCAAATGAATGTACCTTTTTTATGCTGACTTAGTGAGTATATGTTTATGCAAACTGGAAATAACTAATTATCACTACTTATTGACCAACCCTCGTATATCTTGATTTTCCTATTAGTATTCCAATCTCAGAATACGCCATTCATGTTTTCCAACATCGCAAAGTACATTTACGGATTTTTGCACTAACCGATTTCCTTTTTACACTCATTTTCAAAAACACCATTAATAAAATTAATTTTACAAAACACTTTTCAGGCTAGAATCAATAGAAATATCATATTTTCATGATTTTAAGTACATTTAGCGAAATTTTTTTTGTAGGAATCAGAAATAATTTCACATAAAACTGCGCTGTGCCTTAACTTTTTTTGCGCTATTTTGGTATTTCAATGAAAATGTTTGCGTTAATGCTGTGAAATTGGTTTCGTTTGCAGTTTTTTCGATGTTGTTCTTAAAGGAAGCATCCACAACTTTTAATTAAATGCAAAATCACCATCATCTATGATTAAGTAGCATTAAAAATAAATTGTTTTATTCTTACTGAGAGTTTGTGCCTTAACTTTTATTACCCACTGTGCATTAAAATTCCTCAAATATTTCGAATTTAAATTTGACATCTCAAAAAAATATCTTCTTCCTTTTCAATGAAAAAAACGACATTTTACAAGGGGCATATGTATTATATCGGGCAACTCTACAACATTAAAGAATAAATTACCAAAGTTGATGATCATTAGCGATTTGCTTAATGATTGATAATTTGATCATTAAGTGGTAATTAGTCCAAATTATTTATTTATTTATTTCAACCAAACAAGGGGTAAAAAAAAACACTTACAATTAACAATTTATATAAATGTATACAATAAACAATAATGAACGAATTTCAAAAATATAACCATCTTTGGTAGGGAATTGGATAGGGCATTCACGACGTGAGCACCTTAATCACAGCAGTTTAAAACCTAGGTCGGGGAATAGTGTTTTGAGAAGCTATTGAATATTTTGCGACATCTATTGATTGGCTCATTGTTGGCGTAAACTGTGTGGTGTCGGTATTCATTGAGTAAACGTGTGTGCCTCGTCTGCCTTACTGATTCGTTGAAGGTCATCTTATTGGACAGGGACACAACATTGATCAAGCCCCTAATAACATCAAAAGTAAAGCAGGAGCATATGACTATCCTCCGCGAAGATAGACTTGATAGATTTAAGAGATTTAGCCTGTATCTGTATGAAGGTAGATTAACAAATTCTTAAGGATTATACAGATCTCTCAACGCAAATAGCAAGAACTGCTTCTGCACCGATTCGAGCCTATCGCTATGGATATTAAAGGTAGGGTGCCAGACAATACATGCATATTCGAGCAATGGCCGAACTAGAGCTATGTATAAAGACTTCATGACCCATAGGTTTTTGAATTCCTTCGCACGTCTTTTGATGAATCCAAGCTGCTTATTAGCCTTGCTTAAGACTTTGTCATAGTGAAAATTAAAACGCAGCTTTTTATCCAAAGTAACTCCGAGGTCGATGACATTGTCAACATTATTGAGGTGAAAATTTATATTACTGGTTTTGCGGGAAAAACTAATGACTTGACATTTACTGACATTAATGCCGAGATTATTTTGTCTGCACCACTGCTCAAGAAAAAGCAGTTTCGATTGAAGGAAAAGTGAGTCAGATTTCGATTTAATTGTGTGGTACAGATCATCTGCATAAAAAAGGTGAGGGATGTCTGCTAAAACTTCAGAAAGATATAATACACAGCACTTAAATGATCATTTACGACAAATGATCATTTAGGCTGCGCTGTCTGTCTAGGGTCTAATAATTAACTGATTTAAAACATCGTAATGTTTTTTAATTAGCGCCTACGATTTACTAGTAGACTTGAATTACTAGTAATGAAATAAACTAAAGCTTCACAACAAAACTTAGTTTTATTGATTATGATAAAATTAAGGTGATAATGGGGAGTGTTCATTCGCGTATGCTTTCCGTTTTGCGCTGAAGAGCACTCAGTAGCTGATGTGAATTCCCAAAAGGCTTCAGTAGGTAGCAGTCATCAGATGAATAGGGGGAATAACACGGAGAAGCAATTTTCACGTGCCGTAACTATTCAGGCTGATGGAAGTGTGATCTTAACCTCCTCGCGGTGCTGCCGGTAACAATCTTCCGTGAAAGAAAGATTGGCTAATATTATTCACGCTTTGGGGAGTCAACCCCTAAGGAAAAAACCCCAAGCCAGTGGTGGAACAGCATATGCCGAGGGCTGAATGGCTGCTGGGTGAAGCAGTCGATAATATGCGAATTCGGGTGTCGGATGGCAAGAGCCCGTCTAATTTGATGCCTAGGCCGGGATACAGAGGATAATACGGCTGGTCTTTTATATTCCTCTTACTCGTGGGACCAAAATTGAAGGTACTATAAAAAACAAAAAGGAGGGGGCTGCCTTAAGTGCCCCAAATCTAAAGGCCCCAGAGCCTTCCATCAGTGGAGCTGCAGTGCTCCCCAGTGAATCCTCAAAGGAATTAAAGGAACATATGAAGCCCAAAGCCCAAGAGGATTCCAAGCAACAAAGGCACAAGAAGGGCAAAAGCAAGAGGAGAGTCGAATATAGCTCCACACCAAAAAACAAAGGTGGACCAGGCGGAGATCAAACATCCCAGCCAGCTTCACAAAAAGAGAGAGGCAAACCGGAAGAAGTAAAGGCAGCAGAGGCTCCCGCAGCCTCCCCCTCTACGTCTGACGGTGGATCCTCGATGCAAATCGTGCAGGAGCTCTCGCGCAGTATGGAAGCACTTAACATGACTTCGCAGGAGGCATCGAAAGATACTCCAAAAAAGAAGAACATGAGCGGTGCGGCCAGAAAGCGCATGAAGTTCTTCATACGAAAAGGTATGTCTACAGAAGAGGCTAGGGAAAAGGCCCTCCTAACAAAGGCCCCAGAGGCCAATAGGAAAAGGCCTAGACCCAAGGATGGCACTCCTGAAGACAATCACCCAAAGAAAATTAGGGGCACCGACGTGGCCCCAAAACACTGTGAACCCAGCAAAAGGCAACGACAAGTAACTTACAGCGGAGCCTTGCAGGGTGTAAAAATGGCGGTCATGATGAAAGACTTTCCCCAGGGACTTCTCACGACCGACCAAATGGACCAAATACAAAATGCCCTGGAGGAGCGGATACTGGCCGAGATAGGAAGAGGCGTTGCCCCTCACTTCCTCAGCATCACCTACAAAGTAGGTTACGTGTCCCTCCACTGTAAGGACAAACCAACGGCGGAGTGGATAAGGGCGGAAGCCCAGAATATAAAGCCGTGGGAAGGAGCTAACCTATGGGCCACGGAGGAATCCCTGATTCCCAATCCTAAGACCCTTGTTGGCTATTTCCCAAATGCAGCGGATCTGCCTACGGAGAGGATCCTGGTCTTCGTAGAACGCCAGAATAAGGACCTCAATGTCAAGTCCTGGAGAGCCCTCTTCAGGGAAAATAAAGGCAAGTGCGCCATGCTTGTAGTAGCGGCGGACCAGGCCTCTGCTACCAAAATAGCAGATGGAGACGGCAACATTAGCTTTCGCTTTGGGCAAGTTAAGTTGAACGTCAAAAAGTCAGGCGGGAAAACACCGGAGCCTGTGGTCACTCCAACCACCAATACGGAGGGCAGTGGAACCGGCATGGAGGCAACATCAGGTCCCAGCGGTTCCCAACTAAGCGCAAAAAGGGAATGAGGTGTCTACAGGTGAACCTGCATCATGCCAAAGCTGCCTCGGCGGAAGTAAGCAGCAGGTTTGCCTCGGGCTCCTATAAATTGGGGCTAATACAAGAGCCCTGGGTAAATAAAGGCAGAATAAATGGCCTGAACACAAAAAATAGTAAGTTAATTTGGGCCGCAGGGGAAGAAAACCCGAGGGCGGCGATAATAATTAACACAAATATTAACTTTCTTCTGATTCCAGAATACACGAATAGGGACACAGTGGCGGTCCAAGTTCAGGTCCCCATCGAAGGAGGATTAGTAGAGGCGGTATTTGCCTCAGCATACTTCCCAGGGGATGAGGATCAAGTCCCAAGTAACAATATCAAAGGACTCGTTAGCCACTGCAGAAGGAAGAACAAAATGCTGATTATTGGATGCGACGCCAACGCTCATCATACAGCATGGGGGAGTAGTGACGTCAATACTAGAGGTGAGTTACTTTTAGACTTCCTCCTGAACAGCAATTTGTCTGTAGCAAATAAGGGCAAAACGCCAACTTTCGTGACAGCCAACAGGCAAGAGGTACTAGACCTTACGTTAGTGTCAAACAATGCAGCGCATTTAGTGAAGAAGTGGAATGTCCTAGAAGTCGCTTCTTTCTCTGATCATAGGCATATAAACTTCGAGCTAGGAAAAGATACTGTAAAAGGGGTAAAGTACAGGCAACCAAAGTGTACGAACTGGGAAGGCTATCAAAACAGCCTTACAGCGGGACTTTACGGCCTGCACCCGAGTTTCAGTACGAGGACAGAACTGGAGGACACTATGGACAATGTCACCAGAATAATCCTCGAGTCATACCACGATAACTGCCCTGAGAAAACCAGTGCCTCCAAGACAAGGGTGCCATGGTGGAATAGGGAGTTAGAAAAACTCAGAAGAGCCGCAAGAACGGAGTTCAACCGAGCTAAAACTACATCAAGCTGGGAGGCCTATAAAAAGAAACTCTCAGAATACAACAAAGAGCTAAGGAAATCCAAAAGAAAGGCCTGGAGTGCCTTCTGTGAAAGTCTCAATAGTATCCCAGAGACTGCCAGGACCCAGAAAGCTCTATCCAAAGGCCATCAAGGCCATATAGGACTACTAAGAACTCCAGATGGAGGAATGACGACCACCTTTGACGACACACTGGAAGTGCTGCTTAGAACACACTTTCCAGGGTGTGAAATAAGCAATGAGGCTGAGGAAGAAGAGGACAGTCCTGATCGGATACGTCACTCACCTCCTCTGCTCAAACAAATCATCACGTATGAAAAGGTTGAATATGCTATAAACTCCTTCAAACCCTTTAAATCACCAGGACCAGACGGAATTTACCCAGCTCTGCTACAAAGAGCAACAGGGAAACTAAAAACCATTCTGGTACACATATTTAGAGCGAGCTTGCAACTCAGCTATATACCAAAATTGTGGAGACTGGCGCGGGTTGTGTTCATCCTTAAAGGGGGCAACAAACCGGCCGACCTGCCAAAATCATACAGGCCAATTAGCCTCACATCTTTTATATTGAAGACCATGGAAAAACTGATTGACCTATACATAAGGAATGATCTTTTGACAAAGATGCCACTTCACAAATTGCAATTTGCTTACCAAAAAGGCAAATCAACTATATCAGCTACACATAAGCTGACACAAATAATAGAAAAGGCATTGGAATGCAAGGAAGTCGCACTATGTGCTTTCATGGACATAGAGGGAGCGTTTGACAATGCAAGACATGACTCGCTACACGTCGCTCTCCAGAGGAGGGATACTCCTCAAGAAGTAGTGAAATGGGCGAGCAAAATACTAAGGAATCGAAGTGTGGTTGCGGAGCTGGGGGAAGCGAAGCTAAGGGTGGATACTAGGAGGGGATGTCCACAGGGAGGAGTATTATCCCCCCTGTTATGGTCCCTACTAGTTGATGACCTTCTCGTGACCATCAATAGTAAGGGCCTAACTACTCTCGGCTACGCGGACGACATTACGGTAATAATAAGAGGCTCACACATGGACACCGTGAGGTCCAGAATGCAAAAAGCCTTAAATGAAACAACCCAATGGTGCGAAAGAGAGGGTCTATCCATCAATCCTCAGAAAACTAGCATAATACCATTCACCAGGAAAAGAAAAATCGAAATAGGAGCCCTAAATATTAGGGGTACAGTCGTATGTCTGCAGGAAGAGGTAAAATATCTAGGAATACACCTAGATAGGAAACTCACCTGGGACAATCATCTAAACAAAACGACAATGAAGGCCACTAAGGCACTCTGGGCGACAAAACAAATGCTTGGGCGCAATTGGGGACTATCTCCAAAGCAGACCCTATGGGCATACAAACAAATGGTGAGACCTATCCTCCTATATGGAGCAGCAGTGTGGTGGAAGAAAACCATACAAAAAACCGCTATAAATAGGCTCAACAAGCTTCAAAGGATGGCCTGCCTGCTGATTACAGGAGCAATGAGCTCCACTCCAACAGCAGGAATGGAGGCCCTTCTAAACCTTGAACCGCTGCACCTCAAAATTCAGGAGGAAGCAGCGAGACAAGCCATTAGCCTACAACAAGCCTACAGATATAAATCAGGGGACCTCAAAGGCCACCTAAAAATCCTGGAGGACGTCAGGCCCATAATGGAAATGTTAAACCTCAGCGACCAAATAAAAACTGAGACAGCATTCGAGAAGAGGTTCAAGGTCACAATTCCATCAAGGGACAAATGGAAGGATGGACCACCTCCCTCGTACAAAGGAGCGCAAATGTGGTATACGGATGGTTCAAAGATGGATTGTGGAGTAGGAGCAGGGATCGTAGGTCCCAAGTGCAAAATGCATTTCCCTCTCCCAAAAGAAGCCACAATCTATCAAGCGGAACTATCTGCCATATTAAGAGCCTCACAAACAATAAAAATAAGGAATACAAAAAGGGTCAGAATAAAAATCCTATCGGATAGTCAAGCGGCTCTCATGGCTATCAATCGCGATCAAATAAATTCGGCTATTCTCCTAGAGGTGAGAGAGGCCCTTAATGAAATAGGGGCACAGAACAGCCTCGAGTTGATATGGATCCCCGGCCATGAGGGGCACCGAGGAAACGAGGAAGCTGATACCAGAGCCAAAAAAGGAGCAAAAATGCCCTTCATAGGTCCTTCTCCGTACTGGGGCTTTACAAAAGCAGATACGGAAAAGGAAATTAAAGCATGGAGCAAAAAGAAGATCGAAGACTACTGGCTTAATATTGAGGGTTTAAAACACTCAAAAAAATACCTTGGCTTCGATAATAAAAGAGCAAAAGAAGCAGTGGCTCTCTGCAAAAGTGGCATAAGAGCCCTATGCGGAGCATTGACAGGACACCTTCCATGCAAAAAGTACCTCCACAGGATAGGTGAGGAGCACGATGACCGCTGCAGATACTGTGGGGAAACGACAGAGTGTGTAGAACATCTGCTCACAGTCTGTCCAGCACTAGCGAGAAGAAGATTCGAGCTACTTGGCTCTGCTCTTCCTTCCACCAGGGACATCACAAATGTCCCGTCAAGGAACATATCCAGGTTCATTAGAAGCCTGGACATCCTATAGGACATAACGCAAAGGAGGCACAATAGACCCAGGAGGTCGCAGTGCTAGGGTCCCTCTGGACCCACTCCAGGCCATCATCATCAGCATCATCATCAAAGGCTTCAGTAGCTGTTTGCTTTCAACGGTTAGCTAAATGACTAGCAGCCTGAGGAATTTCCGGTTCTCATTTGAAGAAAACTTTTTACGAAAAAGCCTCCAGTGGCAAGACTCCCATCTTTTTACTAATGTTCGAAGAAGAACATTAGTATTAAAATCACTTTGGCCAAAAATTCATATTTCTATATATATATATATATATATCATCAAAAAATTTCAGTGAAAAAATCTCAGGAACGCGCCATCCGATTGAGCTGAAATTTTCAGGACACATTGATGTATATGCAGAATAGTGCCAGGTCTCACAAAAAGTTAATAATCTTTAACCCTTTGGCGCCGGCGGCCATTTTAGTGATTTTTTTAATATACCTATTATTCCGTACACAAATAATTTTTGCAAAAATAAAGTTAACGACATAAATTTCGAATAAGTTTTACATGTGAATCGGATAATGTTTTGGAATTTTTTAACCCTATGTGTGCGCTGGGTGCCTAAAAAGAGAACGGGAAAATTTGAAAATTTTTAAATTGCGATAACTTTTGACAGAGCTATTCCATGATTACGAAATTTTTAGGACATGTTTGTTTTATTTAGTTGTAGATTAATGTACGTTTTAATGATTGTGCTGGCAACCCTGTAGCTAGGGCAGGCACTGAAAGTGAAAACCTCCAAATCATCGTTTCTCTTGAAAAAATGTCGTTTCTTAAAAAAAAAGCCACCCATATGTAAATTTTGTGCTTTGTTTACATAAACAAAAAAAAAAATTTGATATGGTATAACGGGCACGCCTGGTAACCCTTGCCCAAGTTACCTATGTTTTTAGCATCAAAAACTTCTGTTCACGGAAACTCACGATCCAATGAGCAGAATTTATTAAAATTTGCAGAATGTATTGGTCTTAAATAGGACCAGGTCTGATAGAAGTGATTTTGAAATGCAGGCAATTCTGTGCCAGTGGTGCCATCTTGAAAAATCACTAAAAAAGATAACTGCTTTTAGCCCTATAAATTCTGATTGAATCGTTCGATTTTAACGAAATTCACACCGTAGCTGCACCTTACTTCAAACCACGTTTGGTAGAAATTTGGTTGAAAAATTCGGTTGGAGCTGCCAGCTATGATAATTTTGGTGTCTTAAATGTGAAAAAATAAAAATTTGGAAGTGAAAACATTCAAACGACCGAATATCCTAAAAAATGTCCGTTTCTACAATAAAACCAATCTGTATAAAAATCTTATGCTTAATCTACACAGTCAAAGTAAAACTTTGTAAATTTCATGTCGGAGAAGAACGGTAACCCTTTCTCAGTTAACCTATATTTTTAGCTTCAAAAACTTCTGTTCACGGGAACTCATGAATCAATAATCAGATAGAATTGAAATTTACAGAATGCATTGGACTTAAGTAGGGCCAGGTCTGATAGAAGCGATTTTGAATTGTAGGCAACTCTGTTCCAGTGGTGTCATCTTGAAAAATTACAAAGAAAAAAAACTGCTTTTTGCCCTATGAAATGTGAATAAGTTACCAGATTTTTATGAAATTGACACAGTAGCTGAACCTTACTTTAAACTCTGTTTGATAGAAATTTGGTTGAAAAATTCAATTGGTGCTGCCAGCTATGGTAATTTTTGTGTCTTTTTGTGAAAATTCGCTCAGGAAAATAAAACTTTTTGCCCTATAACTTCCAGTGCAGTCATGAAATCAATACGAATTTCATACAATTACTGGAACCTATTATAAACATTATTCAAGCCAAATTTGGTTGAAAAGCCATGATAGGGTTGCCAGCTATTGTTGGTTTTGTGTTTGCTTGCAATATCTTTATTAAGCGGTTTTATCGTAGAATTTTCAATTGGTAATGATATTGTAGTGACAATAAACAGCAAATATGAAGCTTTCGATTATTTGAAAAAACTCGCTGCAGGTAACCCTAAATTTCTTTATACTCCTATAACTTCAAATGTAATATAACAACGTGAAGCAGATGTGATATATTCTTGGCTTTGATACTGGCGAAAGGTTGCCAGCACGAGTCGATTGTGCTACTTTTGTATCAATAAATGCTTACAGTTAGTATTCATACCGGAAACATTTACAATGAAAATAAATAACCGATGTTTCAATTCCCAAAATTCTGCAAATTTTTCGGATCGCAGCCCCAAACTCCAACTTCAGTTACAGTGCTGCAAGCACTGAGCATTTTCTTCATTGATATTATATGAGATGCTGCTTTCAAAATTTTGTGAAATAAGCAACTGATAACGAATATAATTAACCCGTGTTTTGCTCTCATAAACGTTGAAATAAAGATCCACTATTGATGCTGGTGTTTCTCCCAATGTGTTTTGTTACTTTTGTGGCTAAATTATATGTAGTTAAGCGTGAAAATGGGCTATGATATGGTAATTTCATAGCCCACTTAAATTGCAATAGATCAGCAATAGACCAATTTTCCTCTAATTTTCGACAAGTAAGATAGGGCCCAGTATGAATGATAATTACTAGCTTCTTTCCTTCATTATCCTTATGGTTTATTCCAACGTTACCAATCTGATTGCCAGGAAAAAGCCCCTGAGTTATCGGAATTATTTATAGTAGAGGGTAACTCAGCAGGTGGTACTGCAAAGCAGGGGCGCAATCGTATTTAAAACTATAAACTATATTCCGGATCACATGAGTGCCAATATGCACTCTAAACCTGCACGATTCTTCTACTGTTCTTCGAACATTAGTGTTTCTAGCGGTTCAGGTGCGCTAGAGTTTTTTTTTCTTTTTTTCTATGATGATGCCAAGGCTCAGGAGATGCCCTATTATGCTATAGCACAGCCTTGGCGGAAGGAAATTTAAGGAAGGGAAGAAAGGAAGGGTTGGGTTTGCAGAAGATAGCGATGCACGATTCGCTTGAACAATTGTGGCTGATAGTTGGCGGGGAAAACAGTAGATGGTAGACTGTTCCATAATCGTATTGTCCTAGATAAGAAAGAATCGTGAAATTTGACGGTACGACTGGCAATGATCGAAAGAGTATGAGAATGAGCGCGTTGGGACGCTCGGGTGATATTTCATTAGAGCAAAGACCATAATAATAGCGATAAAAAAGAGAAAGGCAACCTACATTACGTCGGTGCTCAAGGGATTCAATACGTGAGGTAATAGTTTCATCGCCAATAAGCTTGAAAGCTTTGCGTTGGACTTTGTCTAGTTCCGCTAAAGCAGTGCGGCCTGCCCCAGCCCATATATGGGAGTTATACTCAAGTCTTGGTCTTACGAGAGTCTTGTAGATGTGCGCTATGTCTGATGGTGTAAAGTATTTCTTGCCTCTCTGAAGGAATCCTAAGCATTTCATGGCATTTTTCGCAATTTGAAAAATATGGCTGGTCCAGCTTACCTATCTATTCATGATTTTCAAATAATATTTCACACTTTTGATCCGAGCATTGTTTGCAAACATAGTATCATTTTTTATCCATGAGGGCATACATTTTCCGGTGAAAAAACAACTAGAGATAGCCCAGATAAAAAAGCTAATTCGCAGAAAATCCAAGAGAATGATTCTTAATGAAATCATTATTATTATGACATCAGAAACATTATGTGAAAAGTCTAGCATGAAATTCTACTCTTCTTGTCATCTTCTCTTCTTGTTCTTTTCATCGTTTTTATGTAAATTCTCTTACTTCGTTGAGAAACCCTGATTCGGATTGTTTTTTCACAGAGAAAGCCTAAAATGACTATTGTGCTGCATGCCGTTTTAAAAATATGTTACAGTGGCTCAAAAAAGAAGTCGGACACATACCTACTTATATTTCAAAAAGGAATAAACTGCCCAAGAATGCACTTTAGACAAAAACTAGATATATTTTTTTTAGCTGCGTATCATTTATTTATGAAAAATAAACTTAACTTTACTTAAACTTAACCTAACTCAATTTCATGATTTTATAAAAATTAAAAAGCAAAAATGTGCGTAAAATTCATGCCAAAAAAGAACTCGGACAGGTGGCAGTACTCTTTTTGCTTGTGGGTTTAAAACGGGAATTCCCGGATTTTATGTACTTGACAGCTTTGCGCATTCAACTGAATCAAAGTTAAAGGCCTGAATTTGTTATTTGTGCGAGATTGTGAACTTACAATTGAAAATGGGAAGGCAACGTGCCCAAAGTTCTTTAGAAATAAAACAACTTGTTATAAAATATTATAAAGAGGGAAATCGGTCCGTGATATTTGCGAAAATCGTAAATAGGGCACACTCTACAGATCATGACATTATTAAACGTTTTAAATCTTCAAAATCAGTGGAAAATAAACAAAAAAGTGGTAGACCTAGAGTACTTTCAAAGTCAGATGAACGATGGATTGTACAAAAAATTTATTAAAACCCGAAATTAAGTGCTCCTAAACTAGCCAAACAAGTATCGGAATATCTTAAGAAAAATGTAAACCCCGAAACTATAAGGCTAGTTTTGAAAAGAAGAAATTTACACGGGAGAGTAGCCCGTAAAAAACCGTTTGTGAACAAGTGCAATCGAAAAAAGAGACTCAAATTCGCGAACAGCTACAAAAACAAAGACTTTTCGTTTTGGTGTACTGTGTTATTTGCAGATGAAAGTAAATTTAATATATTTCGGGCCGATGGACAATGTTATGTGTGGCGAAAACCTGACCAAGAGAAACATGGAGGTGGCTCAGTGATGGTCTGGAGCTACATGTCCGCAGCTGGCCCAGGTTATCTTTGTGTAATCAACGGAATTATGGATCAAACATAGTATTTGAACATTCCAAAAGAAAATTTGGTGCAGAGTGCTAACAAATTGGGAATAAAAGAGAACTTCCAATATTACCAGGATAACGATCCAAAGCACAAAGCGCTCAATGTTCGATTATGGCTGCTGTACAATTGTCCGCATGTATTGGAAACACCTCCGCAATCCCCCGATATAAATGTTATCGAACATTTATGGGCTTATTTGGTGAACCAGTTAAAAAATCATACTATTAGGAACAAGCAACAATTGGAGTCAGCACTTCAAACCGAATGGGCCAAAATTGATCCTTCCCTTTGCAAAAAACTTGTAGAGGTCATGCCAGCAAGACTAACAGCCATAAGGAAAAATAATGGATTGCCAACCAAATATTAGAAACCTTTAATAATATTTTAAACTTTATAAAGAATTAAGTGTCCGAGTTCTTTTTGGGCATGCATTTTATACACATTTTTACTTTTTAATTTTTATCAAATCATGAAATTGAGTTATGTTTTCAATGTTTTTATTTTTCATAAATAAATGATATGCAGTTAGAAATATATAATTATTTTTTGTCTGAAGTGAATTCTTGGGCTGTTTATTCTCTTTTGAAACGTAAGTAGGTATGTGTCCGACTTCTTTATTGAACCACTGTATGTATTGATCACTATATTTGTTATACAGCCTGGTTTTATTTAAGATTTTAATGTTGAAGCAGTCTATCGAACTGTTGCTCATCTCTGTTCATCATAACGTCTCTATCTTAGTATTTTCAATGCTACAAAAAAACGATTTTCTAATTACACGTTTTTCTAAACAGGAAACTTGTTATCTTCAAGAGCCAATAGCACACAAGGAAAAGCAGTTCCTATCTGATGAAATACTGCTAGCTTCAAACAACTTTCAATAATAAGTAAATCATTCCCGCAACAATGGCGCAAAATAACGACAACGACAATCCACGTTGGTTTAAAATTTCAATTGTGAAATTGTGTGCAAATAGCATTAATGTGTACTTACATTCCAGTGTTTGTGGCAGTATTCAATTTTAACGTCCGGAATTCAACAAGTTACTAAAACAATAACTGTCGAAATTCGTCCTTTGCTTGGCTAATAATGGTCGCTCTAGCCAATTTCAGCATACAACGATTTAGTTTTGCATTCCGTACCTGTCGCGAATGGAACAAAGGCGGTTGGGACACACGTGGGCGGGAACGGAAAGAGTGCGGCAAACCATTTCAATCACAGCGTATCGGCTCCGTCGAATATATAAATCATTAATATTCCGCTGCCATAGATCTAAATAGATTTCCTAAATGCATCGCCGCTGCATACGTAACGGCGGGAATAGATGAATTCGAAAACCGTTCGCCAGTTTTAGCGTAGTGGATCCTTCGCAAGGGAATATGGCTGAATTTAGCGGTTGGTGGCGATTTCCCATTTCGGGACAGTTGGGGCGAGTGACGAGGTGCGAAACGAACACATTCACCGCAGCCCGATATTGTGGCTGTTAAGTGAAATCATAAATGCACGTTATGATCGAATAAACTAGTTAGCGTTGGGATAGATATAATTTTGCTTCCGGTACGACATGAAGCGGATCGGGCCGGAGCCAGGTAGAGCATAAAGATAGTCCATTCGACCGTAGTACTACCAATTTGATAACATCCTCGCGTGTGGGGTAATTTGCGTTTTGCAGAATAGCCCCGCATATGACTATAGGTATGCACGGTAATCTGCCGTATTTTGCCTCGCTTGCTGTTACTAAATATCCGGTGCGAGTTTTCCAGACACGGTCACAGCCTGGCCCCATCTCTCGGGCATTTCAGCTCCCCATATCTTGTGCCGTTGTATATAGTCTATGGCCGGGTTTTACATTGCACCGAAATCGGATGCACTCGATTCTAATACAAATTTATCGTATTAATGGCACAAAGGTTCAACACCGGAGTAATAGAGTTTCGGTCGTCGTTTTAATGTTATTATCGGTGTGAATAGTCTACCATGCAAAATTGTTATTTTAACAGTCTCCCTCATGAAAATCGACCTCAAACTGATGGTATTCCGATACGAAAACAGTGTTTCCCGATCAGTTGTGAGTCATTTTTGCGAATAATGAAAATTGTTTGAACGAAAGGAAAAAAATGTGTTGTTAGCTTCAAAATTGTAGGATTTGCGATTAGCAATAATTAAAACAATGTGAAGTGTCATACTTGGACATGTTGAGACGAATACGATTGAAAATAAAATCCGTGAAGGGCTGGCAGCACTTCTTTCCTAGTCTGGTTATGGAACTGTTTCTATTGCCGCTAAAGCAAGCCTTGGCCGAAACTTAAAATCCCTAGCCTTAAATTGGTGTTTCTGCCGGTTGAATGAAACTCCTGCGGAGTCACTATTACCCGCATTATTATGAGTTAGAAAGCCATCGTTTCAATTGAATGTAGACTGGTTTATTCTGGGTAATATGCTTTGAAATTCGGGTATTTAGACAGTTCGACAATAGGAAGTACATACAAACTTGCAGAACGTACAAGACATGCGAGAAATGATTATTGCATTTTAAGTCTTTTTGATCAATTAGAAACATTTTATTGCAACTATTTCTGCATTCAAACGATACTCAGGATGAAGATTATGGCTTTGGGAAAATTTGAATCTATTACAGGTTATTAAAGTTGCAGTAATTTCTGATTTATATGTGGGATTAAAATAAAATTTACTTCCATAAATGCAGTACGAAGGTTTTGAATATGGAAAGCAATTATTTTGAATGCTGAGATTTTATCACTAAAGAAAGAATCCAGACAGATTTTAGCAAGGAAATTTATGTGGATTAGTATAAAAAATATTAATTATACAACCCATATGACGGCTGACAATTTAAAGGTTGATAAACACGCGCAGCCTAGTGGGTAGAGCACTAGCGTCTGGTGTTTGGGATCACTAGTTCATGGCTCTGAGTAGGTACCTGAGCCAAATCAGAGGCAGAATGATACATTAAACTAATTATTTCCAAGTAGTGAAAATTTCGATAAAGTATATGGAGTCCCAGAAACTAAATAAATTAACGTAAGGCAGCTTTTTTTTGCTTAAATTTGGAGTTATAGTTCGCTGAGTAAGATAAACTGTTGCTTTTTCGTATCGATTTTAGATAAGCACTGTAGTTTTTGAAAATAGAGTAGTGTTTAACTTAGCAACGAATTTAGATAGTTGTAAACGTGAAACTATTTTATAGAAAATATACTTCAAATTAATAAAATTATTATTATTATCAAATTGATAAAATTACTATAACTCATTAATATATATAATTTTTATTTTAATTTTTTTAATTTTTATTATGTTCTACTATGCAAATGCAAACTTCCAGGGGGAAGAATAAATTGTCTGCACCGATTCAATATATGAATTGCAGTAAGTGTATCTTGTTTCAATCTCTGTTTAAGTTTTAAAAATGTTATGGAAAAAACAAAGAAGCACACTTGGCTTATTTCACTCAGCGTGTTCCGTCTAACAGATAGGGACAAGATAAGGGCTTGTTCAGTTGCTTGAGCTGGGCTTGCTCCCCACCTATATGATGGGGATACAGCTACTGTTCGCTGGGAGAGGAGGATCGCTGCTTGCGGAACGCGGCGGTGCCTGCTGTCGGCGGTCTATCTGCCATACGACATGGATCCTATCACACATGGACTTAAAACAGTGGCAGAAGTGGTTATGACAACTGATGCTGTCATCGGCTGTGACACAAATGCTCACCACGAAATATTGGAAAGCACCAACATAAACGACAGAGGCAGGTGCTTGCTAGAATTTCTAAAGTCAACCAACCTCAATATCCTCATAATAGGTAATAAACATACATTTATTCTAGGTACAAGGTTGAAGTAATTTATATTATCCTAGCAGCTCCAAATGTAATGAAAAGTGTCCATAGCCGGTAGATTTCTAACATGCCGTCGCTCTCGGACTATCAGTGGTTATGCTAGAATATCAGTAGTTCTGGTATATACACAAAAAATTTCGGAACCCGAGAACAGTACAATAGAAAGTTTACTCGAAGAAAATAAGTAGACACATTGGGGCATTATATGACCTGAATCTGACAAGTCCTGGAGGACTTAACGAGCAGATGAACCGACTGATAGGTATATTAGTGTCATAGTTCAAAGACATGTGCCCGGAAAAGCCCGCCAGGAAAAACGCTACTTTATTGTGGAATATCGAATTTATAGAGGCTACAGATTGCTCTTGAAGGGCGTTTAACAGCACAAGGCAGTCCGGAAACGTTGAAGACTGAGATCAATAAAAGCAAAAGTTGTCATTCTTCAAAAAGAAGATGAGCCAAGCGCGACTCATGGAGGAACATTGAAGGAAGTACAGAGACTGCTAGAATCAGGAAGGACCTAAGCGTAACTCCCGGCGTTCCTACGTTTCTCCGAAGGGAAAACGGGGGTAGGGTAGAGGACCCAAAGAAATATGTCTGCCAGAATCGGTTTACACGGCACTGCGTGACGGTCTATTTCGAGCTATCCACGGGCCGTCCGAGGAGCTGATCAAGGAAATAGTAGATGAGATCAAGATTGAATGAGCTATAGGCACATTCCGACCTTACAAAGCTACACGGATTGATGAGATATCGCCCATCATGTACATGGCTTGGAGATACGCTAAAAGTGAAATGTGGCCAAAGTACGACTTTGGTTTAAGAGAGCGGCTGGAAACAAATCCCATACAAAACTGTTTAGGTTTACGTACCATTTTCTCTAACTGAATATTTTTCAGGATTTTTTAAAAATTTGATTTTGAAATTCTGAAATTCAATTAGTAAAAACCCATTTATGCGACCGCTTAGTTTTTCTTTTTGAATCCATTTACTTAAGAACACAGCAAAAAATATTCATCAGCGTTTTTGAAACCATTCCTTAGAAACAGGTACATATGTGTAAAAACGCATGCCTTGGCAGGACACATAATCAAAGTTGGAAATTCGTTTTGTTTCTATTTTTGAGATTTTGTCTTTTTAAGCCAAATTTTTTAATTAAAATACCAATTGCTCTCTAAAAACTGCTTCGGAAGATGCTCCTAGTGCAAGAAAAAATGCACAAAGAAAGTTGGAAAAGGAGGCAACCGAGACAGACGGTAGGCCGTACGATACGGGAGCTCACTAAAGTTCAAGTACCTTTTATGTTGAAATCAATTTTTTTTAACATACACTTACTTGAACCATGTGAATTGGCTTCAGATGTTTACAATATATCAATGTACAGGGTGGCGCAAAAGTTTTTGCTCCTTGACCTGCACAATAAACCTGTGAATTTATCAGGGAAAAAACGATCTTGAAAAATATTGAAACCCTCTCTAATTTTTGTTACACCTACCTAGCTTTAATTCATTCCTGTGTAAAAATAAAATTGAAATATTAGTGATAATATCAAAATAATGGCTTTTGCTTAAAAGTCGGCAAGAAAAGATACCAAATTTTGGGGAGGACTAGTACGTTTGTTGATTCCCGTGTAAAATATGCAGTCCCGCTATTACTTGGATCTTTTTTTTTATTAGCATCAGGTGTTATCTGTAGTATAGTAGAAAGATGACTGCAGCAGACATACATTTATTCATTCAGATTTCAGAAGCACTAAATTTATTCAAGGACCTTGATTTTAACGGCCATTTGCTAAAACCTGGAAAACTGTGGAAATTTTCAACGAATCGAACTGAAATTTCTTCGCAATAGTTATGGTAAATAGTCAAATTCAACAGCGTATTGAAATTCAATTGGGCTTCAGCCGCAACGGTATATGTAAAACATTGAGGGTCTATAATTGTGAAAAAATGATGTGACGCTGAAGAAGGAAATATGGTCGATATGATAAGAGGTGATCTACTGTCAGTATTTTCCACAGAATCAAAAACGAAAAATAAATTCGAGCATTGGCTGAAAATAAACCAGGAGTAGGAACGCGAACAGCGAACAAAAATTTGCAAATATCTCTTTTACTGGTGATTGGTGGATCCAATTGCATCCAATACCTAAATGACAGAATAGGAGAGTGAGAACCAGCAATTCCAAAAATATTCACGTAGTACAGATCCCAAAATTCGGTTAAAAAATTATGATAGTGAGCAAACACGAGAAAAGCCAACTTCATTTTGTTGAGCAAATTAATTTATTTTTATTTTATTTCTCAACCAAGCAAGGTACAAGTAACATCAACAGTAAAAAAACAAAATTGGAAATTACGAGTACATAGAAATAAAACGAAAAATTAAATAAAATAATTAACAAGATAAATCAATTACAAATTAATAAATAACAAATAAATAAAACATTGAACATATAGCTTAGGATAAAGGGTTGCGGATGGCTTTGAAAAGGGAGGATTTGAAGGATAATTTTGAGACTGTTGGAGAATACAGATTACTTATGCTATTGAATATCCTGCAGCATCTATTTATCGGCTCATTAGCTGCGTAAGTAGTGGAGTGTGGATATTCCTTAAGTAAACGAGAGGACCTGGTGTTTCTTACAGGGTTATTCAAAACTATTTTGCTATTCAGGAATTCAACTTTGATGACGCCTCTAATGACGTCGAATGTGAAGCAGGCCGAAAGCATCTTTCTTCTAGATGCAAGTGCTAATAAGTTTAGATGAAGGGTATTAAAATCGTAAGGGCTGTATAGTTCTCTCAATGCGAAAAGTAAGAATTGCTTTTGTATGGACTCGAGTCTGCTACTGTGGGTTTCAAAAGCCGGATTCCAGCAAATGGAAGCATATTCGAGAATGGGGCGTACTAGAGAGATATATAAGGATCGTGTGACCCACAGGTTACGAAATTCCTTGGCATGTCTTTTGATGAAGCCTAGCTGTTTGTTTGCCCGGGAAAGTATTTTATCATAATGCAAGGTGAAACGGAGTCGCTCATCCAAGACAACACCAAGGTCGACAACGTTATCAACTCGAGCTAACAACTTATTCCCGAGGAAGTATGTTTTATGTGAGACGGTGCATTTTCGGGAGAAACTTATAACTTGGCACTTAGCAATGTTGAGAGAGAGCTTGTTTTCATTGCACCAATGATCAAGTGAATCAAGTTTGGACTGGAGAAAGAGTGCATCGGATTTAGATTTAATGATATGATAGACTTTGAGATCGTCAGCATAAAGTAGATGAGGTATATTTGATAGGACGTCAGATAGGTCAGAAATAAATATATTAAAGAGAAGTGGGCCTAGATGGCTACCTTGTGGTACACCAGAGGTAGCAGAAATATTTTTCGATAAAAGTCCTTGAAATTTTACCAGCTGAGTTCGATTTACAAGATAAGAAGTCAGCCAGCTAAGCAAAGATCCACCAAGTCCGAATTTCAGTAGCTTTAGAATTAAGGTAGGGTGGTCAACTGTGTCAAAAGCTTTACTAAAGTCTGTATAGACTGCGTCAATTTGGTATCCTTTCTCCATTTTACACAGGACGTCTGAGATTAAGACTGTCAAATTTGTGGTAGTTGAGCGACCTTTTCTAAAACCATGTTGTTGCTCGTTCAGTCGGGAGTCAACAAGTGGAGAAAGTTTATCGTAGACAATCTTTTCAAAAAGTTTCGGAATAGAAGATAAGATGGCAATACCTCTATAATTTCCGATACAGCGTCTATCGCCATTTTTGAAGATGGGTTTGACATATGAAAGTTTCCAACAGGATGGGAAAACTCCAGACGAAAGTGATCTGTTGAAAAAAATATGAAAGGGAGTTATAAGCTGCTCTACACATTTGCACAAGAAAGTTGGAGGAAGAAGATCTGGCCCTGGACCTTTGTTGCAGTCGAGTTCTGAAATAGCTTTACGCATTTCGTCACGTGTAATTTCTAAGTGACTGATAAAAGCTGTAGGAGTAGAATGGGACGAAGGGAGATGTGAGTTTGATGAGTCAGTAGCAATAAAAATATTCTGGAAATTATCTGCGAATAAATCACAAATCACATTAGGAGAGGAAGAAGTGATATCATTAAAGAACATCGATGATGGATAACCAGTAGTTTTCCGCTTCACAATTACAAAATCATAAATGGTGAATATTACGGGGAAGGTATCCTCTTTGATATTTATTGCAAATTAAATATTGCAAATTATTAATGGTTTGGAACTTACCATACCGTCTGAAATATAAATAGTGGAATACACAACATGGCATTTTCTCAAATCAATATAATTTTAAAATTTCTTTCGGTGTCGTTGAAAATTGGTCATATCATTACTGAGATGAAATTGATAAGCACTGTCAACCTCAGGCTGAAAAATGTGTTTCATTTCCAGACTCAAAAATGTGCTTTATTTCCAAAACAAAGTCAGAATCAGATCTAAGTGCAATATATTTGCGATGCTTTTTTCCTTAAATATTTAATTTTTTTTAACTCTCGTGGAAATATTTGTAATCACTTGAGAAAGAAACTATGATTTAAGCAAGCAAAGAATCCAAAAGAAACTAAGCGATAATTGTCCACAGTCTTATAAATAAAAGTACATCGCAATGAGACCACTTAGGTAGACTTTCATGGTGTGGTATGTAAAGGGATACTAAGAGTTGTAGTCATTTCAATTTACACTGTATTTGATGATTTAAAAGAACGTTGATTATTTCTCTAATTATTTTTATTAGTTTCTGCGAGACAAGCAAAACTCACTAAGGGATAAGATATTATGTTATCCCATACTTAAGTAATTTTAGATAAGACTACCATGCAATATGTATTTTGAATCTTTGGGCAACACATCGATAGCGATGATTATGTTACCACTGCAGTAACGAGTTAACATTTACATACATTTTAGTTTCTTAAACAATTTTTACTCATATTCCAACTTTAGTACGCCTTTGAAGCTTCAAAAAACTATAAATGCAGATCGCGCCCAGCGTGGGCCATTCATATAGAAATTCCATTTAAAAAAACAAAAACTATTTTGAAACAAACCTGTTCTCAGCATATAGTGTGAAGCTGTGATTTTGTCAGGAATTTTCGTACTTTCTTCATGAAATAGCTACGAATTGTATTGTATTTATGGTAGTAAATGGTGGTTATGGTCTAAAAATTGTATTTATGGTAGTAAACAATCCCAACTAATCATTAATTGCACTAAATTAAATCATTCATTGCCATTTTTTTTCATTTCATTTGCATCAAAAATAATATTTAGCTTTTGGTTTTGTATTAACATGGCTCATTATGTTTTGAAAAGCCCAGAAAAATAGTAATTTGAAAATTAAACACTTCATCAAAAATGTCATGGCTTGTTTTATTTAAACACAAGTGGTTGCTGTTTCTTACAAAAAAAAAATGTTTTACCTTGCGTCGTCAACCGGAAAATGTGTTATTTAAAACTTCTCTCCGGTAACGTAACAGTGAAAGTCAAGTGAGTATGACTAAAATAACGGTATTCAAAAACTAATTTAAATCTTTAAGACTTCTTAAAAAATAGCATGAAATAACTTTATTAAAAATGAATTTGGAGCCCAATAGATGATCTGCCAAAGTCAATCGGCTATTTATGAATTAAGTTTTTATGGATTCTACTCTAGAAATGACATTCACCATCAAAGAAACTCAGACCACACTATTATCGCATACTAATGAATATATGCACATTTACATTAGCTAATTCAGTCTGCACTAGCATGGAACTTGTTGCTGGAAAAGTAGAGCTATTGCCGCAAGCAACAACCAAGCTTTTCATATTGCAGTCATCGAGTCTCGTCGTCATACATGGAAATTATTTTCCACTTTATGATTTTCATAATTAAAGGATTCGCGCTAATCAAGCCTTCACACGATGCGACTGCAATCGGAATTTATTTTCCCGTCGCTGTCGACACCGAGTGCCCGGGAGTAAAGTCTGCGAAAAGGCACTTAGCATATTTACAAGTTCATTTAGTGGTTGCAAATTGCATTAGGTGTTACATTAATAATTGAGGTGCGATAGTTAGCAAGTGCTGCAAGCGCAATCACTCGGTCTTATCGATTTTACCGCATTTTTGATTGTCACAGTCTGCATGACACGACACAATAGGTTGCAGTTCGCTGCTAGGACTTCTTTAGCCGTCGACCTTCTTTTAATTAATTACGCGTCGGAAATGCATGCAGATAGTTAAAGTGCGCCGCGGATCTTTTAATTAAGAGTAATGCTCACGGATTAATGAGAAGGATGAACAGGTGAAGCATGTGATGCTAGGCGGCACTGACGTTTATCGTGCTGCCTACAGTTCTGGTTTTTCATCCATAATTTCCCCTACAGACGGTATAAAAATTTACGTTACGCGCCAAAAATAAAAAGGTAATAATTGATTCCAAGACACAATTACCTACATTATGTATTACAAAAAGGAGTCAAATGTAATGCAATTTTTTTCAAGTGTTTATTTATATGTGTTAAAAATATTCTTGAGAGAAAACTTTTTTTGCTGTGCTATAATGCTGTGTCAAAAGATTCAATACATAAAAAGTCAGTTTTTTTTTATAAAACTGTAATCTGAAAATAAACTCAATAGAATTATATTTCCATGAAACAGCCTGTAGCCTTAGCCCCATCAGAGATATTGTGGTTGCTCGAGAGATCTGTATTTACAGTTGCGATATGTATGCATATGCGTGCGCGATGAGAACCATGAATTATCTGAATATAACCATTAAGTTCGTTAAACAGAAAGAGGAATACAGCTCCGGTAACTAAAGCTTGGGAAGAGGTGCAAAGATGAGACAACGGAGGGTGAGCTTTGTCGTTTAGATCTCATGGGGAATGTCCTTTCCTACATCACATGCTCATATACGATGACGGGTATATGAGTTGTCCCGGTAGCAACAGAAGACACGACACCATTGCCACGAGTTTCGAGAGTGCATAAAATAGCAAAGAATGAGCTTCGGTAATGAATTCACTACCTCACATCTCGATACTTTGTGTGAAGGCTTTGTGCGTAGCTAGCAGGTTCTACTCGTTCTGCTACTCTGACGTTAGCAGTCATAGGGCTGAATAGCATAAATTCTGCCACACTCGGCAGTTAAGCCTCCTAAAGTATTACTCCTGTTGCGGCAATAGCTTGGCAGCATACGAATTGCAATATTATCCAAATGATATACCAATTCTAATCAACTTTAGGGTTTTCTGAAACGTTTGCTATCGCACTCGTACGTCCGCTCTCCATTAGTCCTCCTGTCATGCCCTTGACACGGCCTCAGCCCCACTGCTGAAGTAAGTTCAATTCTGCAATAAATAATCTATGACAATAGCTACTTAGATTCGTTTCCCTCACCCAACATACCAATTGTCATGTCGATTGGGTCTGGGTAACGTTGCCAATGTGTTTTTAGTGGAAATTCATGTAAACTACTATACTAGATTTCCAAGTCACATACCAGAAAGTGGATGGTATTCAAAAGGATTAACCACAATGCGTTTAATTGGTGGAGTTATTTGACTGCTAATTCAGCGCATCTTTTTCAGTCTTACTGTTATAGGGGAAAGTTTTGAACTAACGAATACAATAGCTTTTCGAAAAACTAAGCATAAGCATAATAAAAATGTACCAGGCAAGTCAAATATTTGCAAATACAATTATTTAAAAACAAAAAAAGTTTTGAATTACACATTCACTTAAAATGCAATCGGGTTTTCCCATACTAGAAGTTTTTTTCTAAAAAAAAACTAGCGTTTAAAAAAACATGCATCAGTAGTTATTATACAAGTGTAAGCGATGTCATTATAACGAGATGAGTTACACTTTGATATTGCTTTCAAATAAGACAATCTCACATTCAATCAGCCTCAAACACGCCAAATAAAAATCAAAGAAATTTTGGCTTATTGAAAGTTTAAGTAGAAAACATGGTCCAGCAAATAAAGAAGTAACTAAAAATAAAAATATATGGTAATACGACGAGAGTCCTTACCTATTCAAGATGAAATATAGCCACGAAAACGGGGAAACTTTAAAAATTGAACATAAATTCATAAATAAATATTGAAAAGTGATTAACGGACGACTAAAAATAGACTGCATAGATGCTCTGTTATACCAGTCATACCCAGTTGATTGACGTTTGTTAAAAACACAGAGAATTTTCCAGTAATTGATAGACTTATGCTAGTTCCCATCTACCGAAACGTTAAAAAGTAGAAAAATCAGAACGGAAATAAAATTGATCTAAGTGAAACTTACTAAAGTAAAAAAAAAAGGACAAAAAACGGGAAAATTTACAGCAATTTCTGATATATTGGGACTATAATTGTGCAACCTACTGCAATGAATTCGGGGAAGATATCAACATGAGTGCAGCGTTTGCTGTTTATCCAAGTTCAAGCATGTTCCAACAGATTTTTTGCGTCGGTTCATAGCCATTGAAGGTACATAAATCCATCACTTTACACCTGAGAGCAAGAAACACTGAAAATAATGGATAGAAGCGGGCTCGAGTGCCCCGAAGAAGGCGAAAGGGCTTCCATTGGGCAGTAAAGCTATGGCGACCATTTTTATTAAAAATACAAAAATTTAGAGTAACGCTATATGATCGATTAAAAGACAAAGCTAAAGAAAAACGACACCCTTAAGCGAAATGAACCACCTTAAGGGAGCAGGTACACTTAAAATTTTAAGAAAATCGATTTTATTATAATTGGATTTTCTAAAAGTAGCATATTTCAAAAGCATTCTCTGCAAACTTCTGACGAATCGGACAATTTTTTATGGAGATAAATAACTTGGAATGAAGTCGTCTTGCACAAAGCGTTTTTCGCATGCTTTAAAAGCATTTTTCTCGAAACTAGGTTTTCGAAGTCGGTGATCACTATAACTTGAAAACGGCTTTATCGATCAGCATGAAATTTTCTTCACTTATTTGAAATATAATTATCCTTCGGATGAACGAAGGATTTTTTGATTGAACGATATATTTTTTTTCAATAGCCAAAAATGTGAGTGAAATTTTGGTCGAAAATACAATTTTGAATTTCAACAACCGCCATTTTTCGACAAATCAAAACCTGCCAAAGTCCTTCGTCCATCCGGAGCACTATGTAATTAACTAATAATCCCCGATTTGTTTTTAATTTCGGATGATCCAGTGACAAGCTATAATGATCACAGCAAAACAATTTTTTTGTGACCCCTCGAAAATTTACTCTATTTCGACTAATTTTCAGCCTTGTCCCTAAAAATAATTACTATAGCTTCTACAAATATATCTCTTTCAAGTAAAAAAAATTTTTTTATTAATTACTTTAATGTGTGTCTAAAAAAATCCTGAAAAAGAGCTTTTTCTGGACGTCCCAAGTGTACCTGACCCCTTAAACTTCATTTCAAACAATAACAAAGCTGAATGAATTGGGCCCCGTATTGCTTGCTTCTGAGCGGATAACCCGAACTAGACAGTTTGTGACTAATGTCTGACTAGAAATTGTTCTTTGAAGAAAGATTTTTTATCAAATGAGAAAGCTAAATTGGAACTGGGGCCTATTTTGAACAGTTTTGAACAATAAAAAGTTAGGCAATTGTTAGACTATGCGCGAACGTTTGCGCAGTTTTAATTTCATAGAAAAACATTTAAATGTTTTTCTCAACACAAACATCAACGACTTTGAAAAAAATTCTCCATTTTGGGGGCAAAGTTCTTCGATCGTCAAGAAATTCTTTCGATTGTTTAACTCTTATACCACAATTGTGGTCAAACAATTTTAAGCTGTTGGGTCTGGTGAAGAAAAGCATCTTACAGGGTTGCCTGATATTTCAGTTTTTAATATATATATATATATATATATATATATATATATATATATATATATATATATATATATATATATATATATATATATATATATATACATATATTTATATATGTTCGTAATGAGAGCATCCTCTTTTTAATTGAATTCAGCGCAAGAGGTCGGCAAGTCAGACCACTGATTGATGATTTTACAAGTTTAGAAATTGATTTTACAACGATATACGTTGTCTATGCGATTATAGACAAGAAGGGAACCGTGATCACAAATCAATAACCTTTATGAGTAAATTATTTCCATGGATATAAGTCGGAGATGTTAAAATTTGTCACAACCAGCGTAAATAACAATTAATGATTTCCAACTGCAAGTGGTCAAACCAGTCAAGTATGCACTGTGTGCTGGTGTCTGATGAGAATCAGTGCATGCTTTCGAAACCACTTTGTCAAATAAAATTTTCAACATAAATAAAATTTTTTCAATTTTAATCATCCCGCAAAAACAATTCCAATTTGATTCTGCTTTCGGAGGCTTATTCCGCAAAACGATCGAGTTTCCCGTATCAATTATTCTCTGCTTTGATAAGCTTAAGAGACGATATACGTTGTCTATGCGATTATAGACAAGAAGGGAACCGTGATCACAAATCAATAGCCTTTATGAGTAAATTATTTCCATGGATATAAGTCGGAGATGTTAAAATTTGTCACAACCAGCGTAAATAACAATTAATGATTTCCAACTGCAAGTGGTCACACCAGTCAAGTATGCGCTGTGTGCTGGTGTCTGATGAGAATCAGTGCATGCTTTCGAAACCACTTTGTCAAATAAAATTTTCAACATAAATAAAATTTTTTCAATTTTAATCATCCCGCAAAAACAATTCCAATTTGATTCTGCTTTCGGAGGCTTATTCCGCAAAACGATCGAGTTTCCCGTATCAATTATTCTCTGCTTTGATAAGCTTTAGAGACGATAAACGTTGTATATGCGATTATAGACAAGAAGGGAACCGTGATCACAAATCAATAACCTTCATGAGTAAATTATTTCCATGGATATAAGTCGGAGATGTTAAAATTTGTCACAACCAGCGTAAATAACAATTAATGATTTCCAACTGCAAGTGGTCACACCAGTCAAGTATGCACTGTGTGCTGGTGTCTGATGACAATCAGTGCATGCTTTCGAAACCACTTTGTCAAATAAAATTTTTAACATAAATAAAAATTTTTCAATTTTAATCATCCCGCAAAAACAATTCCAATTTGATTCTGCTTTCGGAGGCTTATTCCGCAAAACGATCGAGTTTCCCGTATCAATTATTCTCTGCTTTGATAAGCTTTAGAGACGATAAACGTTGTCTATGCGATTATAGACAAGAAGGGAACCGTGATCACAAATCAATAACCTTCATGAGTAAATTATTTCCATGGATATAAGTCGGAGATGTTAAAATTTGTCACAACCAGCGTAAATAACAATTAATGATTTCCAACTGCAAGTGGTCACACCAGTCAAGTATGCACTGTGTGCTGGTGTCTGATGAGAATCAGTGCATGCTTTCGAAACCACTTTGTCAAATAAAATTTTCAACATAAATAAAAATTTTTCAATTTTAATCATCCCGCAAAAACAATTCCAATTTGATTCTGCTTTCGGAGGCTTATTCCGCAAAACGATCGAGTTTCCCGTATCAATTATTCTCTGCTTTGATAAGCTTTAGAGACGATATACGTTGTCTATGCGATTATAGACAAGAAGGGAACCGTGATCACAAATCAATAACCTTCATGAGTAAATTATTTCCATGGATATAAGTCGGAGATGTTAAAATTTGTCACAACCAGCGTAAATAACAATTAATGATTTCCAACTGCAAGTGGTCACACCAGTCAAGTATGCACTGTGTGCTGGTGTCTGATGAGAATCAGTGCATGCTTTCGAAACCACTTTGTCAAATAAAATTTTTAACATAAATAAAAATTTTTCAATTTTAATCATCCCGCAAAAACAATTCCAATTTGATTCTGCTTTCGGAGGCTTATTCCGCAAAACGATCGAGTTTCCCGTATCAATTATTCTCTGCTTTGATAAGCTTTAGAGACGATAAACGTTGTCTATGCGATTATAGACAAGAAGGGAACCGTGATCACAAATCAATAACCTTCATGAGTAAATTATTTCCATGGATATAAGTCGGAGATGTTAAAATTTGTCACAACCAGCGTAAATAACAATTAATGATTTCCAACTGCAAGTGGTCACACCAGTCAAGTATGCACTGTGTGCTGGTGTCTGATGAGAATCAGTGCATGCTTTCGAAACCACTTTGTCAAATAAAATTTTTAACATAAATAAAATTTTTTCAATTTTAATCATCCCGCAAAAACAATTCCAATTTGATTCTGCTTTCGGAGGCTTATTCCGCAAAACGGTCGAGTTTCCCGTATCAATTATTCTCTGCTTTGATAAGCTTTAGAGACGATAAACGTTGTCTATGCGATTATAGACAAGAAGGGAACCGTGATCACAAATCAATAACCTTCATGAGTAAATTATTTCCATGGATATAAGTCGGAGATGTTAAAATTTGTCACAACCAGCGTAAATAACAATTAATGATTTCCAACTGCAAGTGGTCACACCAGTCAAGTATGCACTGTGTGCTGGTGTCTGATGAGAATCAGTGCATGCTTTCGAAACCACTTTGTCAAATAAAATTTTCAACATAAATAAAAATTTTTCAATTTTAATCATCCCGCAAAAACAATTCCAATTTGATTCTGCTTTCGGAGGCTTATTCCGCAAAACGATCGAGTTTCCCGTATCAATTATTCTCTGCTTTGATAAGCTTTAGAGACGATATACGTTGTCTATGCGATTATAGACAAGAAGGGAACCGTGATCACAAATCAATAACCTTCATGAGTAAATTATTTCCATGGATATAAGTCGGAGATGTTAAAATTTGTCACAACCAGCGTAAATAACAATTAATGATTTCCAACTGCAAGTGGTCACACCAGTCAAGTATGCGCTGTGTGCTGGTGTCTGATGAGAATCAGTGCATGCTTTCGAAACCACTTTGTCAAATAAAATTTTTAACATAAATAAAAATTTTTCAATTTTAATCATCCCGCAAAAACAATTCCAATTTGATTCTGCTTTCGGAGGCTTATTCCGCAAAACGATCGAGTTTCCCGTATGTATTATTCTCTGCTTTGATAAGCTTTAGAGACGATATACGTTGTCTATGCGATTATAGACAAGAAGGGAACCGTGATCACAAATCAATAACCTTCATGAGTAAATTATTTCCATGGATATAAGTCGGAGATGTTAAAATTTGTCACAACCAGCGTAAATAACAATTAATGATTTCCAACTGCAAGTGGTCAAACCAGTCAAGTATGCACTGTGTGCTGGTGTCTGATGAGAATCAGTGCATGCTTTCGAAACCACTTTGTCAAATAAAATTTTCAACATAAATAAAATTTTTTCAATTTTAATCATCCCGCAAAAACAATTCCAATTTGATTCTGCTTTCGGAGGCTTATTCCGCAAAACGATCAAGTTTCCCGTATCAATTATTCTCTGCTTTGATAAGCTTTAGAGACGATAAACGTTGTCTATGCGATTATAGACAAGAAGGGAACCGTGATCACAAATCAATAACCTTCATGAGTAAATTATTTCCATGGATATAAGTCGGAGATGTTAAAATTTGTCACAACCAGCGTAAATAACAATTAATGATTTCCAACTGCAAGTGGTCACACCAGTCAAGTATGCACTGTGTGCTGGTGTCTGATGACAATCAGTGCATGCTTTCGAAACCACTTTGTCAAATAAAATTTTCAACATAAATAAAAATTTTTCAATTTTAATCATCCCGCAAAAACAATTCCAATTTGATTCTGCTTTCGGAGGCTTATTCCGCAAAACGATCGAGTTTCCCGTATCAATTATTCTCTGCTTTGATAAGCTTTAGAGACGATATACGTTGTCTATGCGATTATAGACAAGAAGGGAACCGTGATCACAAATCAATAACCTTCATGAGTAAATTATTTCCATGGATATAAGTCGGAGATGTTAAAATTTGTCACAACCAGCGTAAATAACAATTAATGATTTCCAACTGCAAGTGGTCAAACCAGTCAAGTATGCACTGTGTGCTGGTGTCTGATGAGAATCAGTGCATGCTTTCGAAACCACTTTGTCAAATAAAATTTTCAACATAAATAAAAATTTTTCAATTTTAATCATCCCGCAAAAACAATTCCAATTTGATTCTGCTTTCGGAGGCTTATTCCGCAAAACGATCGAGTTTCCCGTATCAATTATTCTCTGCTTTGATAAGCTTTAGAGACGATATACGTTGTCTATGCGATTATAGACAAGAAGGGAACCGTGATCACAAATCAATAACCTTCATGAGTAAATTATTTCCATGGATATAAGTCGGAGATGTTAAAATTTGTCACAACCAGCGTAAATAACAATTAATGATTTCCAACTGCAAGTGGTCACACCAGTCAAGTATGCACTGTGTGCTGGTGTCTGATGAGAATCAGTGCATGCTTTCGAAACCACTTTGTCAAATAAAATTTTTAACATAAATAAAAATTTTTCAATTTTAATCATCCCGCAAAAACAATTCCAATTTGATTCTGCTTTCGGAGGCTTATTCCGCAAAACGATCGAGTTTCCCGTATCAATTATTCTCTGCTTTGATAAGCTTTAGAGACGATAAACGTTGTCTATGCGATTATAGACAAGAAGGGAACCGTGATCACAAATCAATAACCTTCATGAGTAAATTATTTCCATGGATATAAGTCGGAGATGTTAAAATTTGTCACAACCAGCGTAAATAACAATTAATGATTTCCAACTGCAAGTGGTCACACCAGTCAAGTATGCACTGTGTGCTGGTGTCTGATGAGAATCAGTGCATGCTTTCGAAACCACTTTGTCAAATAAAATTTTCAACATAAATAAAAATTTTTCAATTTTAATCATCCCGCAAAAACCATTCCAATTTGATTCTGCTTTCGGAGGCTTATTCCGCAAAACGATCGAGTTTCCCGTATGTATTATTCTCTGCTTTGATAAGCTTTAGAGACGATATACGTTGTCTATGCGATTATAGACAAGAAGGGAACCGTGATCACAAATCAATAACCTTTATGTGTAAATTATTTCCATGGATATAAGTCGGAGATGTTAAAATTTGTCACAACCAGCGTAAATAACAATTAATGATTTCCAACTGCAAGTGGTCACACCAGTCAAGTATGCACTGTGTGCTGGTGTCTGATGAGAATCAGTGCATGCTTTCGAAACCACTTTGTCAAATAAAATTTTCAACATAAATAAACATTTTTCAATTTTAATCATCCCGCAAAAACAATTCCAATATTTTAATTTTAAAACCAACCTTTTCCTTTTAGAACCATATATATTTTAATTTCTTTACAGATATGATCTTGCAAGGGTAATCTGCTCTCTTCTTCAGTGTCTATCGGTTTAATCTTAATGTAACTTAGATATCTTATTTATAGTGCTTACTTTTAAAGTATTGAGTATACTAATTACCAAATAGTCATCTACTTATTACTTACTTAAGTACATTTAACTATTTATATTAATTACATTTTTCACCTCGTTGTAAAATATCTGTTCAAATTAACCTGAACAATAATGATGGACAGCTTCCTTGATCTATGTTTAGCCGTCTATTCATCGGGGTTCTCCATATATTCAGGCTTTCGTACCTAATGTGAACAATAAAGAATGCATGCATATAGGCAACGCAAGGACAAAGAATTGCGGTTACACCAATTAAGAAGAGCACACAAATCACTCTGGTGAATAATACAGTCTAGGAGCAATTTTAGAAGTTTCAAACAAGACAACGACTTTGTTTGGCCTTGATGCGAATAGTTTGTGATTCCCCATAACTAAAAGAGCTCCGGAATACAGTCAGCTGAGTTTATCTACTATAAGCCCCATTCATCAAAATAAAATCTACGAATGACATTATAATCTTCAAGGCTCTTTGCAGCTTTGAGCGGATCTTGGTTCAACGCAAATAAGAGCGTGCCATCTGCATATTATAGGACTTTAACTTGAGAATAGCCCACTGGAAAAGGAAGGTCAGCAGTGAAAATGGGGTATAAAACATATCCAGTGATAGAGCCTTGTGGCACTCCTGATGTCACAGGTGCCCCAAGGGAATTTGCTCCAGTGACGCTCACATAAAATTGTCCGTTGTTAAGGAAACTTGGAGCGAGTCGTTTTACTACTTTCAGAAATCCCATCTTGATCAGCTCGTATAGAAGACCTTCTTGCTGTATGGTATCGAAGGCTTTCCCTGTATTGTAGAGACAAACAACCGTTTGAGTGTTTCGCTCATTCAGGTGTGAGAATCGTAATGTGATTGAAAGATTGAAAGATTGAAAGATACCTGACAATAAAGCTAGACACCCCACCATGTCCATATGACTTATTGATTTTTATACCGTGCAGCAAGTGCACCAAGTATATTATCTTGATATTTCTTAAAGAGAGCCAATTAATTTTCTGATGCATGTCGGGGCCTGGCCGAGTGGCGGCCAGTCGCTGTGTAAGACACTCACTGGGAAATTTACCAACCATTTCAACAAAAAGCTTGCTGAGACAGTTGATGTTCGAAAGAAGTGACCTGTACAGTAGGAGATACCTCCCATGTCTATGAAAAATCCGATTCAGCTTGAAATGCCGAATATGCCTCACTTTCATGTGCTTAACAATATCCAGCGGTAGTTTGTGACCATGATACTTATCAAGTTTAATAAAACTAGAATTTTGGTCAAAAGTAGAGCTCTTATGATATCGTTGACGCAAAGTAACAGGTTATCGACTTGACGGTTTAATAAATTCTCCGTCACGCACACATCAAGATTCCTTACCAATTTACAGGGTCAGATTTGACCTTATTGCCACCCTTGAGCAGTTGTGAAATTCAACATTTTTTCATAATTGCTTTTATTTTTATTTTAAGCGGAATATACTCACAACAATATAGCTGCCAAGGGCGCCAATTGGTATTTTGAATTTTTACTGCGCGACGTATAAAGTAAGATGTACTGAGTTAATTTAAGGAATTCTTTCAGAAAAATCACGCTGTGAAATCGTACTCATTAAGTATAAGGAGTATATGATTTAAGAAATGCATAATTGATTCAGTTTTTGTTGATTTTCTAAGATTAGAATGATATTTTTGCAACAAAACTTTAAAATCTTAGATAATATGAAACTTTTCAAAAATGTGCCGCCCTTCCACTCCTCCCAAATTTTTGCCACCCTGCGCAGTTGCCCATACTTAAATCCGACTTTGCCATTTTATCTATGTTGCATTGAAAAAAACCTTACAGTCCGCGGGGGGTTTCTTCATGAGGCTGAATTAGGAGCGGAACTGAACTTTAAGCTTCACAGTAAAGTGATCAGATATACTGGCTTGAGCCCAGCGTGGGGGATCCCCAGTGTGGGGGATCCCCCATCAACTGATTGGAGGTAAAAATCTTTTATACACTGAAAAAAATCCACATAGCGCCCAGAGCCATGTAACATAGCGCATTATTTATGGCCCCATACGCCATGTACATAGTACTCTGAGCCATGCAATATGGCTTCCAGCGCCATTATGTCAGAATCTACATAGCGCGTGGTCCCATGTAACATGGCGCAGGATTTATGGTCCCACACGCTATGTACATAGTACTCTGAGCCATGCAGTATAGCTCCCAGCGCCATAATTACATGGCGCAAAAATTATAGCCCCACACGCCATATTACATAGTGCCATGAGCTATGTAATATGGTTCAAGGCACTACAATTATAACTCGCAGCCATACTGTGTGAGGAAATGTATAAATGACAGCAAGCTTCTTAAGTATAAGAGGGGTATGGGCTTTGATGTCATTTATCCCTCGGGAATTTCGTCAATAGAATTCCATTACCTAACATCAACTGCTCTACCTCCGGGTGCTCAGAACTGAGAAGGCTCGTGGCCTTTTGTTGGATGCGAACTGAATCATCTTCAGATGCACTGAGAAAACACATGGTGCCAGACAGCATAATTTATAGACTTCTGGCGCCAGACGCCATAATTTGTAGACTTCTGGCGCCATGTACATAGTCGATTTCGGTCGATTTGTGATAAAATATAGCGCCACACGCCATAGTACATAGGAGCAGACGCTATGCTTATAGCCCTCCACGCCATGTACTATAGTCTCCCACGCCATACAGTATAGTCCTCCACGCCATACAGTATAGTCCTCCACGCCATACAGTATAGTCCTCCACGCCATGTGCTATAGCTCTCCACGCCATGTAATATAGTCCGTCACGCCATGTACATCGCGTGGAGGACTATAGTACATGGCGTGTAGGCCTATGTACTTTTCGCCATGTATTATGGCGTGTGGCGCTATATTTTATCACAATTCCTAAATCAACTATGTACATGGCGCCAGAAGTCTATAAATGATGGCGTCTGGCGCCATGTGTTATCTCAGTGTAGAACTGCTACTTGGTCTGGTCGGCGAGTTTGGAGCAAGGACTTGCAATGGAATAGGAGGACTACTTTGATGTAGCCAATCGACCAACACGCTACCATTTTCATTGATGATTCAATCTTATCACTAAGGGTGTCTCAAATTCAGGTCACCACTGATAAGGGAAAATTTCAATTAAGAAAGTAGCGAGTTGATTACCCCGAAATCATGTAAAAAATTGTTGAGGTGCATCGAATATAAAGAGAAGCAATTAAGATGCATCTATGGTCTAAGCTTTTTAATATTTTTAGTAAGTCTAATTATAGGTTCTTGAGGGTTTTTAAGGCGAAGTGATAGGAAGCATTAAATGCAAGTGATATCATCCACCTTAAGCAACAAAAAAATCTTTGTTTCCGCAGAATATTTTTTTAAAAGGCAGTTTGGGGCGCACTTTCTTAGCACAATTGTTTTAATTTGAGGTTTCCAGTTGATGTAAGTGAGTTACCCTATTGAGTTAAAACCAAAATGTACTGAATTTGTAGATCGTTTTTGCTTCAGCGTCTGTAGATTCACGTAATATCAGGCTGATGATTGGCTGCGCTTTTGATTTCTTTCAGCTCTTTTTTTGGTGAGAAAGCTTTGTTATGCGTAGACATCCTCTTACACACTCTTCAGTTGGTTGACGAACTACTATTTTCCACCACTTAAAATTCGTAGGGATTGTTGGTTTTTTGAAGGATGTTTCATTTGGTCATCCATCATGGGCTGCTGAACGTTATTTAAACTTTCAACTTTGTTGTTCAATTCTTGAGTTTTATTCAATTCTTTCAATTGAGAATCAGTATTAAATCATTGAGTAATTTTATCATTTTCATCAGTTTATATTCTACATATCCTAAAAAATCGATTTTTCTGGATTCGCAATGGTTAATTGGCCTTGTACAGGATGAGTATTGCGCTACAATGGAATCGAGTTTGTCCATTAATTTATCAATTTTTTTGCCGACGTTTTTGTTGTTGAATTCATGGCTAAAATACTTATATTTGGCGCCTTAAAAATGCACAACATTTTTCATTTTCTCAAGAAATTCTAGGCTTGAAAATTAGCCAAAAAAATTAAGTTACTTTTCCCTAATTGCTGTCTTCTGCTTGTTGTTCCAGACGCTCACTATGAAAACTTCCAAAAAACAGAGGAATATCAGATTAATTTCAAATTAGAATAATAATATATAAAAATATAACTTAATATAAACAACATATTTTTTTTTTCTAAGACCATAAAAAAAACGAAATAACGGCAAAATATTTGCGTTCATAATTTCCCATGCTTTTTAAAACACCATACATGCATTTATTTTTGTTCACTGTAAATTGACTCTGGTCTTTCATTCATAACATGCGTAATGCGTGTTTTAATTTAGTAAAGTTTTAGAGAGAAATTCACTAATTACAAACCGGAATATACTTTGAATATAGAATATACAAGACTGTGTAGCGAAATAAGTTTTCTCCTAATCTCTTTAGTTTACTCGTTTGCTGACACAGATTTAACACTTCAGAATTTCATTGTCAGAGCACTGTCGTTACAAGTAGAAGTACGTATTTACAAGACAAACCATTCTTTATCATATCCACAATACAGCTTCCATTCATATCTAGCGCACGCATAAAATACCACCCTATTCAGCTTGTTGCCATTACAGTACACAACAACATTCTGCAGCAAGGCTAATAAAGATAACAAAGAAATGGAAAAATTCTGATGGGATTATTCTTCCCGTTGAAGTAAAGATAAAAATAAACAACGATACCACCCGTAGAGGTCAGCATCGACCCGATAAGGATAATTCTTTGGTGAAGTGAAGTGCGAGCAATAGAGCTGGGAATATGCTTCTCTTTTGTTCTCTCGCCTGCTGAGAATGAAACTCCGTAGGTATCTCTTGGTCGGTTCTGTTTGCCTAATGAGAGACTTTATAAACCCCATTTAGTTGGCAGCTGATAAGACTTTCTTATTTTCTAGGATTTTCATCTCATTTTTGCTCTCAAGACTCTGTGGCAGGTCCTTGTTGAAAGGGAAATGAACAATATTTTGGCAAAGTTTAGTGGGTCGGTCTTATCGCTGACCTATTATCTTGCTGGATTAAGAGTGCTCTTTAGTTAGTAGTTCAACACTCGTCTAGAATGATTGGCCCTGAAAGTGTTGATTGGCCTTGGAAGTGCTGAATACCTGGTGAGAAGCTTCACATGCTGTTTGACAAATGCCAAGTGAATTGGCGCAAAGTCCTAAACAAGCTAATTTCTTAAGATTAGAATAGTCGAAAACCATGTTTGTGAAAATGAAAATAAAATATTATACATATAATTATTCTGTGCATATAAATTATAGCTTAATTGAAATTTGTTCTGGTAAATTCATCAAAACTCCAGTGAAAATTTATTTAAAAGAAGCAAGTGTGACTCGCACTGAATCGTTGAGTATATTTACACATTTTGCAATTAATGGGACACTAAAAATGTAATGTGCAAAAAGAATACAAAACTTATCAAAAAAAGGCTGTTGAGCGAACATAAGTTGTCAGTTGCATTCGATCTATTATCACAGCCTCTAACTTGAGTTTGTTTTGATTTCATTGTGAAGGATATATTCTCCTGCCGCGAATTTCTCCGTAAACAACAAGTGGTGAGTGTCAAAATTACGACATCTTCATTTTTCGGGAAAAGAAATGTAACCAAGAGAAAGAAAAGAGAAAAGAACTCGAGCGAAACAAATTGTGTAGACACATTTAATCCATGAGCCCACTTTCCCGACAACTTCTAACAGGTTGCTACTTTATTGGTCTTTTTCCGTATTTGTATGCCTTCATTTCTTTCTTGCCTTTCACTTTACTGCCTGGCCCTCGTATTGTCATGCAACAAGAAAAATGTTGTGTGGCTCGAGTCCATGCCATTCGAAACTTTCAAGAAGTTTTCTCATTCCCTTGGTTTACTCCAGCAGACTGTGATATGTATGCTTTGCGACATGCCGCTCAATTTCGAGTGTCGAGTTTGAATTGCCGGTTCTTGCAACGGACGAGAGGCCTCCTAATGGAAGCAATTTTTATTCGTAAAAAGCTTGCAGATGGTAACGATATGTTGTAGCGAGCGGCAAGAAAAGGAATGGCTCCGAAACGAAAGAATAATGTGTCACGACCGTCTTAATGATAGCTTGCCATTTTTCTTTGGGCACCAGCTAACGAAAATAACAAAGTTATAAATCAAGAAATTATTTTAAAGTTCAGTGTAGAGATTCGCTTTGATGCCAAAATGCAAGCGATTCTTTCTAGTTTGTAATGATTTATTGCAATAGTTTGGACAATAAAATGAGTGAACATTATTGTGATTGTCACACAAAAGCCTAGTCTTCAACATACTAAGCGTTATCAAACGATGTTTAATACTAGCTTGTCCCGAAAAATTTCATGTTTTGATTGAAGTCAATATTCCCGACGCTACATTTTTTGGTGGCTACGATAATTTTTTTAATTCCGTGGGCCTCGGCATCAACACTAATAAAACTGATCTTGTACTTTTTACAAGAAAGTACAAAATTCCTGAATTACCTCCAATCAGGTAGAGCGGCGCCAGGTTAGGCCTCAAGTCACAAACTAAGTACTTGGGTCTTATTCTGGACAGCAAGCTTATCTGGAAGGCGAATTTGGAGGAGACAGTAAAGCGGCCTAGCAATGCGATTTACGCCAGCAGGAGAGTGCTGGGTAAAACGTGGGGTCTAAGCCCTGCCTTAACGCACTGCATCTATATGACGATAGCCAGGCCTATCCTTACTTGCCGATGCTTGGTCTGGTGGCCAGCAGTGAATAAGACTACCTTTGCTACCATGGCGAACAGAGTTCAGCGGCTGGCGGCTCTCTGCACCACAGGTGTCTTAGCCTCGACTCCTTCGTCTGCTCAGAATGTCCTGCTTCATCTCCCTCCGCTTGACCTCTTCGTCAGGGGCGCTGCCGCAAAAGCTGCTGTCAGGCTTAGGGAATCGGGACTACGAGCCACGATCCTTCGGCCACAGCAGAATTGAGCGGGGATATGCAGGTAGCACCGACTATTTGGTCCCCACTCTGTGCTTCGAGCGGGGATATCAGGCGATTGCGGGGTATGAGCAGGAGTGGAATCGGCAAATGGGTGCAGCAACTCTTAGCATCTACACTGACGGCTCTAAAACGTCTGCCGGAGTGGGTGCTGCAACATTTTCCGCAGAAGCAAATATGAAAGCAGCTTTCAGGCTTCCTTATCACTGTAGTATTTTTCAGGCGGAGGTTTTTGCGATACGTAAAGCCGCAGACCTAGCATACGCCAAAGATACCACAAGTGAGGAAATCAACATCTTTATAGACAGTCAAACCACGGTTAAAGCTCTGATGTCTTACACATACAAATCGAAGTGTGTACTTGACTGCATTCAGGCCTTGAATAGACTGGGCAACAACAGAAGAGTCAGAATTTGCTGGGTTCCTGGTCACAAGGGCATTGAAGGAAACGAGAAGGCGGACGCGTTAGTCAAGCACGGGGCTAGCCTTCCCCTGTCAGAATCGGTTGATATTCCTACTCCAATCCAAACAATCAAATACTCAATTGACTCCGATATGATGCAAGCTGCAAAATCATGTGGGGGTCATTCAATATCGTAGCTACTAAGTAAGTACCTACTACAATTGGCGCAAACTGACTGCAAACGGCTGGTCGGCATCATTACCAGCCACTGTCTTGTAGCAGCTCATGCCATGAAAATGGAACTCCTAACCAGCGACACCTGTAGGAAGTGTCAAGAGCCGGGAGTCTCAGAAACAATCCAACATCTTCTGTGCCACTGCCCAGCACTAGGGAGAACCAGGGAGCGCTGCTTCGGTGAGCCCTGGCTGGTGGATTTCTCACATATAGCAGAGCAGAGGCTGAAGGACATACTTCAGTTCGCAAAAAAGTCCGGGGCCTTCGATAGCCGTTTGGACTGAACTTTCCTTCTCCGGGTCCATTTATCTGGTATCACTACGGACCAATGGGTCTATGTGTGGCCTTGTGCCAGCCAGTTGAACCTAACCTAACCTACCAAAAGATGCCACCATTAACTTTTCAAATGAAAAGGATCTTGTTGTGAAAGCGAACAAGAAATGCTTTAATGGCCAAAATTTTTGAAATTTCCATCACAGTCATCAGATTGAAACAAAATTCACAGATTGGATTGGTTTTAGCACTCAGCAAATTTTCCACATTATTGGCTGTAGTACTAGCACATGTATTTATTTTCGTACCAACAGTTACTATTACAAAATTTTCAAATTATAAAATGTCAAAAATACGTTTCAATTTTCTAAGTCTGTGATAACGGTAGCTTCTGATGCAGTTATTGAATAAAAACGAAATTCAAAAATGCGTTGATCATGTCGGTTTAGCAGATTTGTTTAAATTTTTGACGAAGAAATTTTTTTTTGTAGTAAACCAATCCGCCTATTGGTCAAGATCCGTGTAGATATCGTCTTGTTTCGCCAGTTGACTTCTAGCAAAATATAAAGTGTTGTCTGCAACAATAATCAGTCTGCCAGATAATTGTAGATCCTTGAGGCTATCTGCACAAATTAAAAGTAATAGCGGATAAGGATGGATGCCTGGGAAATATCAGCAAATTTGTAAGTGTCCTTGTTGGTTGAGGTTAAGTTTTTGGACACAATTTACCCACTTGATAAATAACTTTTGATTAGACGATTGAATCTACTTAGAAGAAAAGTTTTGTGAAGTTTTGTGAAAACAGCTGCCATATTATTTCCTTTATCCAGTTCGGTGTTCATAGTGTGTCGGATCTAGTACCGACTTGGTTGTATTGCTTTGCTCTGGAAAGCCATATTGGATCGCACCTATGATTTAAGTTTCCTCAAGTAAACTATTGGATCATGTGCAGATATATTTTCTGAAAAATTCTCTAAGCAAACTTGTTGCGGCTATCAGCCTGTGATTCAACAGATTTGTCTTATCACCTCTTTTCAATATTAGTGTAAGTTTCCGATAGGTTACATTGCAGGAAAGATATTAATTTTATGTGTCTGCAATTGTTGAATAGTTTTGGATATTTATTGTTTTAAGCTCTTCCATCGTTATATTGTCAGATCCAGGTTCTACTTCAGTCTTAAGGATTTCAATAACTTCACTAATTTCCCAGAGATTGGCCAGTTGCAGATGTATTGATGATTAAAATCATTATGGTATTGAACTATTTAGCCAATGCAAGTGGTGTTTGTTCCATTTACTATTTTGACTAGAGATTATTTATTTATTCACTTATAAACGAACAATTGTCCATAGAAATAAATACACAATAGCTGAAGTTTATATTAAGAGGACAAAGCACCTTCAAATTGAAAAAAATTGTTTTTTTCAAAGGTTAGTTTTTCATTGAATAAAAAAACATATCTTAATGAAACTTTGTACATATACTTTATTTGTCTTATACTACATAAAAAAAATTGTGACACATTTTTTGTGGCCCCTGTCGTATGCTACAATTTTTTGAAAAAACACCAGAAAAACCTTGCGTGCACGATAACTGTCCTCAGAAAAGGCTGGGGAAATAAACAAAAACGGGGCTTTTATCGGCATCAAAATGGCCTTAGGAGGAACTAAAAAAAATAAATTTGGTTGAAAAATAACAAAATGGTGGCGTTTTTTCGAAAATCAAGGTTTTTCCCCCCAAAAAACGGTTATAACTAAAAAATTGAATGCCGATTTTTTCATTAGTAGTTCATTCTGAGCATCAACATGTACAGATTAACGTGTTAAAATTTCGATCGATACATTTTTCTTAATCATGCACGCCAACTTGAAAAAGATTGTTTCGAGAAAATCGCGTTTAAAGTTAAAATTCAATATTTTTTGTAATAAATCTTACCGAAATTTAATCTGCGTGGCCTGTACCATACAATATACCTTTCTCATGCTCATACTTGTCCTCTTCCAAAAATTTTTGGTCCCTTCGAACAGCCCTGGCCTCTTTAGATGCCTCACTCGAGTGTTTTCCGCCTGGTTGATTCTTGCAGCATCTCTATTTTCTGCATGTTCCAGCGCACGTTGGCCAATTGTAATTCCCATGACTTGCATTATTTTCAAGATAGCCATAAATCCTTCATTGAGTGTACATGCAGAAATATTTGCAGCCATATTTATGATATTTTTTCCACAAAAGTATGTTTGGGGACCAAATTCCAAACACAAGAATTATACTTTTCGTTATTATTCTGCGTAAAATTGTCCAAGCAGCGCTTTAATAAATCTTCTGATGATAAGTCTTCATAAATAGGGTTTCAAATTTCTTGTAACTCATCATCTGAAGGTGGAAGATGCTTGAAATTTTTTAAAGCATTACCACCAGTTGCCTCCGCGTCGCGCCAGTTACACCAAGCCTTTTCTCCAACAGGAAAATAAGAGTGTTGAGGGTTCTCACCAGTTGAATTTTTTTGGTAATTTGCTGCCCAAATTTCTTTGCGCATGTTTTCAATCGAATTAGAATTTCATCGTACAGCTAGGCCATAATATGTTGGTACATTTTTCATTAATTTGAGTCTCTGTTGAACTTTTTCGGAACCTTTTTTTGGAGTTCAAAACTTTTTTTAGAAGCATCTTTTTCAGCTAGTTTTTTTTTGTTTTTTTTTGCCAAGGCTAACTTTTTTTTGCTTCTTTTGAAGGAGTTGACTCACTTTTTTTCTCTACATTTTGGCCTAAGTCGATATAGCGGTATAGCGAAGTGAACAAAAATCATAGAAAAAATGATCTTGGCACGCTTCGCTACATATGCTCACAAAACTTTTTTTTGGATTTCAATTTTATATTATTATAAAATCATGTTTTCAAAGCTTCATGCTAACATATTTGTTAAAAATTTGAGGGTTCTATGTCCCCTTAAATTAATGTGGAATTGTTTTTGCGGGATGATTAAAATTGAAAAATTTTATTGAACATTTTTTTGACTAAGTGCTTTCGAAAGTATACACTGATTTTCATCAGACACCAGCTCACAGTGTATAATTGACTGATGTGACCACTTGCAAATTAATACAAGCATTACTACATTAATCATAAAGAGAAAAATTATTCGTTTGAACAAATGCAATATAAATCTTTTTAGCTTGCATTAAATACATCCAGATGAGAAGCAACAACGTTTCCGATAGTTTTCAACTGTTCAATTGGTGAATTTTGTAATAGTTGGTTTAAAAAATCCGAAAGTAGAAGAGATCATTAGCTCTTGTGTTTCTTGCTTATACTCTAAGTAAGATTTCCTGAAAGATATCTGGAGCATAGTCGACTCCGCTAAGTATGTTCAGTAAAAACGACGTATCGTAGTAACATTTACGAGCCTTAAGTGTTTCCATTTTTAAAAGTGACAAGATGGCGGGATACTTAATGGCCTCAGTGGATATGTTAAATTTATATATAACGAGCCTTTTCGATTAACAAGGAATGTATTTTAAAGTAAGGAGTTCATACAACAGAATTGTATTTCAATTTACTACGAACAAGCGAAAAATATAGAAATTTTAGTCCTTAGATATTGTTCAAATTGTGTGTATTACTTATTCTAAAGCCTAATGATATCATTAATATGATCCGTAAAACTCAAGGAGGAATTCATTAGAATTCCTAAGTCTTTAAACAAGTTAACTTGTGATAAAGGTACACCATTAATGGAGTATGTATGTAGAAACGCAGCTCTTGTTTTAAAAGACAATGTGTTGGCATTTGGTCAGATTGAGCGATAAGTTATTTTGAACACAATATGTATAGAAACTATCCAAATACGTATAAAACATAATGTCTATAGAAATATCCAAGAAGAAACTCCCCTAAAGATTTTGTAGTCGTCAGCAAAAAGTAAGAATTGTATATCTTGGAAAACCATGTGTGTCATTTCTAAATATCAGGAATAAAAGTGGTCCCAACTGTGAGTCTTGTGGAACAAACATCTGATGAAGGGAAAATTGTCAGAGAGAAACTATTATTAACATTTATTACCAAAGATCTATTTCTTACATAACCATTTAACCAGTATAGCGAAAAACCGTGAAAACCAAAATTTTTAAGCTTCTTACCGAGAAAATTGAGATTGAGTTTATCGAAAGCTGTTGAGAAGCCTGTGTATATAGAATGGACTTGCGATACGTTTATAAAAGATTTGTAAATATAATTATGGTAAGATATAAGATTTGTAATGGTAAGCTTGACAGTGTAAAAGCCATGCTGATTGGCTATAATAAGAGGCCGACCAAGAAGAGAGGTACAATAAAGCCAATATATTTGAAAATTTTAGGTATATCGGATAAAATACATATAGGACGTTAGTTTGTAATTTTAGCTCTATCTTCTGACTTAAAGACGGGTATAACATAAAGTCCAGTCAAATTAGCGATCAGTCTGGGAATCAGAGATAATAAGCTGAATATTCGTATACACCTTCATTTTCGCGTTCTAAAAGTTGTCTCAAAAGTCTCATCAAATCTCGTGTCTACGTCATAAGTTATTCAAGGTCAAAGGAAAAAAAAAATATTTTTTTCTATAGCTCCAATGATATCAGCATCTCTTTTAAAAAATGTAGAGCATAAAATTTGCGACAAATTTTATTTGAAACAATTTGTCATGTGCTTAACTGTTTTTGCGATAGAGAGAAGAGAGCGCGCAGTGCTCAGCCTTACATACTGTAATGTAAGGTCAATTACGAATATCTGTGAATACTACCTTGAATTTTGAATTTTTAGTATTATTTATCAGCTAATACATTGTATTTAATAACACTTTACATATTTTCAATATATTTATTTAATATTATAATATTTACCTACTTACTTCGACGAAACAATGGTTGTGCCAATCAATAGAGATACGTTTTTGTCAAATATATGTAATATAAAGAAACTTATTGGTATGCTCATTGAAAAGTGTGAGAGTGTAAATATCACACCAAAACAAGCAAGAGATGATGCTGATGTTTTTATTATAGAAGCAGCTATCCAAGAATCCAAAAATGAGAGAACTGCCATCATTATAGGAGAAGACATATATTTACTAGTTATTTTAATTGGACGCACTCAATTACATCAAAAAGACATTTTCTTTAAAAAAGTTGGCAAAGGCAATGTCTAAAATGTCATATATCTATTCTTCAAAAAGTTTTAACAAATATTCCCTTTTTAAAAAACATATTTTATGTTTACATGAATTTAGTGGATGTGATAAAACTTCTGCGCTGTTTAAAAAGGGAAAGCAACTTTCATCAAATCAGTAGAAAAACTTGCCAATTTCGACGAACTAGCTCGAGTTTTTCTACAAGAAAACGGCCCTGTCCAACAATTGTACGAAAATGGAATTCATATCTTACTAGCGATATACAATGCTCCAACATCAGACAATAATATCGATCATCTTCGATACACTCAGTTCATCATATATACAAAACTTCATAAACCTGTCCAGTTATCTATTCTTCCATCGACAAGTGCAGCAGCTCATCAGCATATAAATTGTGTCTATTACCAAGCTCAAAAATGGTTAGGGCATGATTTGGAACGCCAGGGGTGGGGTTGGGTGCTCCAACATGAATTTCTGGAATCAATGACAACAATATTACCACCAGTTCCCGATAAATTACTCAATACTCTTCTTTTGTAATTTCAAAATTGGATGTGGTCCACGGTGCAGGTGTAGAAAAATGGGGTTGCAATGCACTTGAGCTTCTGGCCAGTGTAATTGGCAAGCTGCCTCAATGCTGTTTTATTGAAAAGTGACTGTGAAAAATTCTGCCAGGTCTGGAAACAAAAATTCAGGACAACGAAGATGATGACGATGAAACAGAAATTCCTAAATATCCAGAAGATAACGATGAAGAACACTGAAAAAAATCCACATGGCACCCAAAGCTATGTAACATAGCGCATTATTTATAGTTATGTACATAATACTCTGAGCTATGCAATATGGCTCCCAGCGCCATAATGTCAGAATCTACATAGCGCGTGGTCTTATGTAAAATGGCGCAGCATTTATGGTCCCACACGCTATGTACGTAGTACCCTGAGCTATGCAGTATAGCTCCTAGCGCCATAATTACATGGCCCCACACGCTATATTACATACTATACTATGAGCCATGTAATATGGCTTCAGTTGTCATACCGATTCGGATGAATTGAGGTAAGTGCTTTATTTTGAAGTCGAGCTTCTATTTGACTGTAATAAAATAATTCTTTTCAATTTGCAATCCAACCCAAGGACATACGGGAGGTTAGTTAAAAAATTAGCTTAAGCAGAAATCTAGCTGACAATTTATTTCTTTCATTAGTTACGTTTGAAAAAAATCGATAAGTTTTGTTAGGGGAAAATAACGATTCATTCTCGAGTAATGTTATATGTTCATATCCTTGTTATATCATATATCCAATTACTGGCCTCTGCGTTCTAGTTATCTCAAAGTTTTCTTTTTTATGAAGCGGAAATATATTTCAAACCAGCAATACATTTTTTGTTCATAGTATTCAATACTTAATTTGAATTTTTTTTTGGTTTTTCCATAGAACTTGGTGGTATATATTTTAAGAGCAGTATCATGAAGAGTATCATATTTGAAGAAATACCTTTCTTCATTATATACACTGAAAAAATACATAGCGGCAGATGCCATAATTTATAGACTTCTGGCGCTATGTACATAGTCGATTTCGGCGTTGTGACAAAATATAGCGCCACACGCTATAGTACATGGTGAAAAGTACATAGGAGCAGACGCTTTGCTTATAGCCCTCCACGCCATGTACTATAGTCCTCTACGCCATGCACTATAGTCCGCCACGCCACAAGAAGAGCACTCAAGCTTATGAATTAGCCATAGTCACACTTTGAACTTAGATTTTTGTTATGTGTTTTAAATAACTCTGAAAAAGTTGTGACTTATGGTTGCCGTTGTTTTTGATGGAAACTGACTCCGCAAATCACGTATTTTTACTTATAAAGGTTGGTTATTGATTGTGATCATGGGTCCCTTCTTGTCTATGGGGGACCCTACACGATCAATATGGATCGTTACGTGATATTTGGATCGTGATACTCAAGTAAATATTGATGGAATAAGATCACACGTCAGTACGCCTGATAATCTCGTTTGATGTAGACGTTTGCGAATTAATGTTTGCAAAATGAGTGATATAATGATATAATCGATGATGATATTGTGGCGAGCTGTTGAGGTCCCAGAATCGTCACATAGGGATGTTGGATAGCTGTTCATGATAAATTCACTAGAAGTTGTTGGGCTATTGATATTTATAATGGATGGGCATGGTGAATATTGTTGAAAAGAGTATGTTGGAAAATATACCGGTGGCGCTTAAAATGTCTTCCTCCATTGCCAATTAACTGAATACTGACAAAAATTTATTGACCGGTTGACTCCACGTTCAATATTTATCGCAATCCAACTACATTGATTGATGGATTTCAAAATATCCGGATATTTTCGCGATTCGTATCGTGATCCATCAATACAGCACCCTACACGGTCAATACTTTGTATCGCGATCCAAATATCACGATCCATATTGATCGTGTAGGGTCCCTCTATAAATCAGCATAGACAACGTATATCGTCTCTAAAGCTTATCAAAGCAGAGAATATTGATACGGGAAACTCGATCGTTTTGCGGAATCAGCCTCCAAAAGCATATCTTTTAATTTCGTTTCGATTAAATCACTGCGCTGGAAGTTATACGGGTGAAAAGAATTTTAGGGTAACCACCCTCAACACTTTTAAAATTTTCAAAGCGTTAATATTTGTTGTTAATTTTCATTGTAGGATCATTCCCATTTGCAAACTTAATGACATGATCCCTTAGTAAAGGAATTCCAAAAATTACAAAAATAGTCATAGCTGGCAGCGCTTTCATGATTTTTTTAAAATACCTACGACATTTGGTTTATAATAAGATCTATTTACTGCCTAAACTTTGTTTTGATTTCATTATAGGACCGGAAGCTATAGGGCAAAAAGCTTTATTTTGTTGAACAAATTTGCAAGATTTTGGAGGCCAAAATCACCATAGCTGGCAACTCAATTCCAATTTTTCAATAAAATTTTCACTAAATGTTGTCTAGACTAAGGTCCAAATATTGTGTGAATTTCGTTAAAATATAATAGCTGAATAGGAAGTTATAGGCCAAAAAGCAGTTTTTTCTCAGTGATTTTTCAATATGGGTTCCACAGGGTTGCCCGCATTTCAAAATAACGTAAGTCAGACTTGGTCCCAGTTAATACCAACATGTCCTGTATATTTCATTATGATCCGATTATCCGGTCGTCAGTTCTCGTGAACAGAAGTTTCGAGTGCTGAAAATAGAGGTAATTTGGTGATGAGTTGCCATTCTTGTACAAATCGGAATTTTGAACATTGTAAATTGACATGATGGACGAAGGTTAAAAATTATCAATGATTTGAATTTTTTACCAGAAAGCAAAAATTTTTCAGGAGGATCGATGATTTGAAGGATTTTTTTTCAGGAGCCTGTTGTTGTTACAGAATAACCCGCACTGTCTTGAAAATCAATGTGCGTTAAATCTTCATCAATAAGCTCTGCAATTCAACATCAATCTCAACATCAATAAGCTCTACAATTTTCACGATGATCCAATATTACTGTCAGAAGTTATGACAAATCAAAGTTTGAAAAATAGTCCTACCCTACTTTTAGGCACTCAGCACCCACACACGGCTCAAAATTTCATATTCTTTATCATAGACAAGTTTAAAGCATAAACATTTTTCATTTCCAATACTTTTTTTTAACAAAATCGACTCTGCTTGGAAATATAGGAGTATCTGAAAGTTCACTAAAATGCCCGCCGCCGTGAAAGGGTTAAAGATATCTAAATTCTAGCAAATCATAAACCTTTCCAGTATATACATCTATGTCCTTCGAAAATTTCAGCTCAGTCAGATTGGCCACTCCAAATGTTATCTCCCTTAATCATTTTGCTGATATATGTATATATATATAAGGAAATATCAATTTTCAGCGAAACGAGTTGAATACTAATTTTTCTTCGAAAATCAGTAATAATGTCCTGTCAGACTCCCAAAGAGGGACGCGAGGCGGCGAGAGGGAAAACGAGTTGACGAAAGAGCGGGGCAATCGCAAAGAGGCCGTGCAACAGCAAAGTCGTTAAGAGGTGCGCAGCTTTATTGATAAAGGAATAAATATATAAATAAATATCAAGTGCGTTATTTTTTCTTGCTTTGAATTCTTTTTGACAGTCCATAGTACTACTATTTCAACTATTTTATTTTAGCGTTCGTTAATTTTGTTTGTAGTTCGCAGATACACAAAAAGTAATACTTACTCTAAAATGTGAAAAGTTGAAGACATTCAACCTGATTACTTGCCTATGTCGTTATTCCGGTGTTTTAGTTCTGGAAAATCTCAATTCTGTAGTTTCCTACCATTGGCTTGAATATTTAAATCTCAGAGATCCATATTCCCAGGACACGTAAATTTCTCATTAAAATTGCTTAATACATGAATTTCATACTGTGTTTAGTATCCTCAGTTCTGCCGACATCACGGAAGTCTTGGGCTTGAAAGCGAGTCTAGGGAGCTCAACTACAACAGGCTCGAAATAAATGCTTCATGAATAAAAAGAGAAGAGTGAGTCAGCGCCTCGGAACTGCAGTATAAATTCATGAGAGACCAGACTTGGCATCAGCAACATCGCTGTAATGCTTGCATAAAGTACGTTGTAACTAGCTGTAGTCTCCACCGCGTGTCTCGTGGTGACCTCAAATGTATTCTAGTCGAAGGGCGAGCAGTGCTATAGAGTCCCGACTGTTTCATGTCAGGACGTTTCACAAGTCCTGTTTATTTTGCGTGTGGCCTGCAGTATACCTCACTTGAGCTCATCACTTGGCCAAGCGCTGCTAGTGTTTTTGGGAGCAACAGGCTCAAGGAACATGCAGCCAAGCGCCATGAGGTAGACATATCGGTTTTTGTATATACATATGAATGCTATTTTGGGTAGGAATCATGGCAGATACGGTAAAGGCCGACAGCCAAAAATAGAGTTGAGAGTGAGGTGCCAGCAGTAGCCGAAGGGTCGTTGTCTGGCTGCTTTTAAGTTAGATTTGCCGGCATGCTTCCAAATTCATGAATTGGTTCAGAGCCAAAAGAGTTGCCGTGACAATGGGGAATGCTAGTCAACAATTTAAAAATAGTCGTTTATCGAATGTGACGAAAATTGAATATTTCAAATTTCGTGAACACTATATCTAAGAAGTGTTTCAACGACGGCTAACATGCAACAAGTTTGTCGATCGACAACACTAAAATCAACTTGGAGGAATCCTACCCTTTCGTTTTGTTGACTAGCAGCTTTGAATATTATACGATGTTATGTGGTAGCTCTGAAAGTTGAACGGAGCCGGGCTGAATTTTACTTTTGGCTAGTCGGCGTTATGCTTTTACTAATTCTGAAAATTTAAGCTGCAAAGAAAGATGCTTGCCTGCATAGAAGAGAAACTGGACAGATATGCAGTTTGGTGTATAAAAACGGTATGTGACGTTATGTCTGCAGTTGCAACCATGCAACATGGTGCTATGCTGTTGGATAGCGCCATAGTTGTTGCTTGCTTGTTTTCGAGCTGATTTTTCACTACTAAGCACCGAAAAGTTTTTGGGTCATTTTTTGCGCTGAGAGAGGAATTTTTTCTCTTGTATTGCATGGCAGGGTATGGCGGGACCCGTATAGGAGATGAAAAGCAAAGTCAAACTCTTTAGCCTTTTAAGTGCTGCAATGTCAGAAGTGAGGGTTCTTTTTTTTGCTTTAAAAAAATAACATTTCAGATGAGTATTCGTGAAGTTGAAATGGGTTTTAGGGAATTAACTTTTTTTTTGAACTGTTCAACCTATACCGGTGCTGAACAGGCCGACTGTGGTTCGTTCATCCGGGTTCGTATGTTCGAATATGGATATTTGAAGGGTTTTCTCGTTGTGTTTTGTATTTCCGCATCTTGAAAAGGGATTGCTTTCAATTTTTGTAATGCTTTGACTTTTGTAATGGATTTATGCATGTAATTCAATTTTCTTGATAGTCGAATTTTTTTCAACTTCTATGAGCTCAACATGAAATGAGTATATTCTTTTTTATGTTTGGTTTGAGTTCGTTTCAAATCAAATGCAATATGCTTCCAATATTCACTAGGCTTTTTCGGAAGTGAAAGGTTTAGTTTTGAAAAACGAAGCTTAAAAAAATGTTGCAGCCACATTGTAATTAATTATGATTAATCAGTAGCTACGGCAACAATTCAAATTGGTTTTTTTTATATAGAGCTAAGTTTTATTAAATTCATCAAAAAGTTATTTATTTGCTAGTTTAATCATTCTTATCTATAATTATTTCTTTGCCATGGTTCCAAATTATTTTAATGTTGAAATTGAATTTTGTAGGAAAATAATTTCATTACAATGTTTGTTAACCTAACCTTGTTAGCATAGTGAAAATAAAAACCTTCATGAAAGGGGTCTAGGTTTTTGAATGAAAAAGTCGGATATGCGGGCTTTAAATCAAAAATTATTTGTTTCAAGTTAAAAAATTCAACTAATTTACAATGAAATCCGATATAAATGAAAACGAGATGAATTGTATAATAGTTCTAATAAAAAAATCTATAATGTTCCTATTGGAATATTGCACAAAAATATATTATTATTGGTTTAATTAAATTTAGAAGCACTGCTGAAATAGAAGGAAATTAAATTATATAAGAAGAAAACAAGTGCTGCATTTATTGACAGAATGTTACAAAAGTGCCTACCTCTGTTGAGATAGTCAGCACAATTACCAACCTGAACTAAGAAAAATAGAGGGCGAGTTTTTGCTGCATGCTCTTTATATAGAGTTGCAGTCGCCATTTCGCCAAATTTTCCCTACAAGCCATGTTCTATTCCCCATATTGGTTTGGATGAATCAACGATAATTAAAAATTCTGGTTAAATTTTATTTTTCCTACGGTAAAACTCTTTAAATTCACTGGAAAATTAAATTATCCATCAGACATTTCTTCAATTTCAGACATTTCTTCAATTTTTCTAATGGAATTTATTGATTGCTGAATAAATTTATATTTTGTTCATAAAAATGATGAACCTCCCCCATTTCTGTCAAAATTTTTGATTCTCGTTTGAAATTTATTCAATATTTTTTCCGCTGTATGGCCATTGATATATACTTTTATATCAATGTGTATGGCTTATTGCTTCTCTTTTCCTCTCATTTGTATGATGGGAAATTTCACCTTGATTTGGTGTGCTTTATGCTGGCAGCACATAAAGTTTGACGCATTTGATTTATGTCATGTGAGTCGCGAACTGTTATCCGCGAATTCTGCGTTTTGCCGTGAATTAAAAATTTTCGCGTGTGTCCAAGTGTTTGTGTAGTGCTTTATGGTGAAATATGATTGATTTTGGTGTTTTTTCGGATGTCGCCGAAATGTTCCCAGGTGATTGGAAGTTGCTCACCTAGACAAGGGAACAGTGTCCTTTGCTACACATCGTCAGAAAAAGGGTAAGTTAGTAATTTTACGTTATTTCCATGTGCATGCTGTACTTATGTATTGTGTAAACATATAGTGCATGTTTTGGCAATGTTTACATTTGAGGTAAGTTGCCTTTATTCCAAATGCTTTTATATTTTACACCAGTTCATTCTAATTGTAAGTCAATTTAATTCTAATTCATTTCAGGTACAGAATTCAGGACTTCACTGGCAGTTCTTCGTTGGCTTCAGCTCTTCATGTAAATTTTTAATATTTGTAGGCCAATAAATTCTCTTTTTATAGGGTCTATACAATCGCATGCATGCATGCACAATCGCGTGATTGCGCATGCGGATTGAACGTGTACACAGCAATGCACATGCTGACTGTATGATTACAAAACTTTTTGATATTTTCTCGACTGCGCATGCTTGCATGAGAGGTGTATGTTGAATATTGCGCATTCAAGCTCAGATTTTAGAAGTTTTTGTCCCGTGAGTATCGTCGATAAATTATGTCCGAAAAGAAAAAATTAATAATATTTGGGACTGAGTTTTTGGAACTTTATCAAAGTTTACCAGTTCTTTGGAATATAAAAAGTGACGAACAGTAATGATGGCCTCACAAGTTTCTGTAGTGATTTTGCCAATTGTTTTTAGGAGCGATTGCGGTCAAACCGCAAAGTCAGAGATAATCTTTCACAAAGAGAAATCGGTTGCCTCATTACAGTTGTTTGTTTTATTATGAGTGGATTAACCTGTTTCTTATGATGGTTCGAGAACTCAACACTTTGATTAACACAAATCACGACTCGCGGGATTTTTTCGCTCAAGTAATTTTGCTGTATTTGCACATTTCTATGTTGAACTAGCGTACATTAACTGTAACTTTTAGTATTATAAAATAGATTTATTTCTTTTCAAAACAGTATAAATTTCATTAGTAAATAGTCTTGTTTCTCACGATGTTCAAGAACTCAGCAACTTGAATAGTATAAATCACGACTTGTCCACTTGGTTCGCGGGATATTTTCGATATCGCTCGAAACTTAAAACTCGCTCTGATCACGTTCCATGTCTTCTTTCAAAACGGCACATAACAACCTGTTACTTTTTCAATCAAGTTATATGTACTGGTCCAGCGAAGCACACAGCTCAATCGTTGACAAACCTAATTCAACAAATGGACGCTGGATTAGTTTTGAACGGTAAGGAAACGAAATAACGTCCTTGGGCGTTTCGTTTGTGAGTGGACTTAAAATGATCTTCGCATTGAACAGTGTCTTCATCGCGGTGACATACGGTTTCTACTTCTTCTAACTCCCAGAATCGACGTAATTGTGAGTCAAGTTCTAATTGGTTAAAGAACGAAGATTGATGTTCGTGGTTCATTACGAACTGGGCCCATCATTATCCAACCTAAGACGGTATTTTGTGCGATTGGAGTATTAGAGGGGCTCTTCTGAATTCCCTCTGTGATGATGTTTGGGTATGCGTCCGAACCCAGGATCAAATCAATATTACTTGGCTGATAATATAGAGGATCTGCCAAGTCTAGATTTCTTAAATGGCTGAAACGAGCGGGTGAGAGTCGAGTTTGTGGCAGTCGACCGGTCAGTGATGGAAGAACTGTTGCTTCCAGGGACAAAATGAATTCCTTTGAAGTTATGGATTAGATCTTAAAGTGTGCAACCCTTTGTGAGTGTCCTGTTTTGGTTTTTCCTATTCCTGAAACCGTCATCTTCGTGATAATGTTCAGGGGTTTAAGTCGCAGACGTTGCATAGCCGCTGTAGTGATGAAGCTAACTTGCGAGTCTGGATCGATTAACGCTCTCAGTATGAAATCTGTTCCGTTAGATGGTATCTAAACAAGCGCAGTCGCTAATAATACCGTGTCAATTGATTGATTGACCACATAAGAAGAAACCAGATTCCGGTTTCCTGAGGAGTTTGGGCTATTGAGTTGTTGATTCGAATCTTCGTGGATTGATGTATGGTGTCGACGTCCGCAGTGTACACAACTTCGTTTGCTGGGGCACATTTTGCTTGAGTAATCCATTGCTAAGCAGTTGAAAAATAAAGATTTGTTTCTCACGATCTGCAGGCATTGATCGTAAGGCAGTGCTTGGAAGAGTTGGCACTTTCTCATAGGATGATGTTGCTTGCAATATTAGCAGGTGATTGAGTTTGTAGAAACTAATACTGCGTGTTTTTGCAGGCTGGTGGTTTTACATGGCGTAGTTGAAAAGGCTGACGACACGGCCTCTAAAGTTCGGAATCTTCTTTCAAGAAATCCTAAGTATTGAGCGAGAGTGGGAGGTTCAGTACTCAGACTTAGTTTCGCTTCCCACATTGTTCGCGTTTCGGATGGTAGACGTGATGATTGGACGTAAATAATGCAAAGATCCCAATCATCTACTCTCACCATCAATGACTTCAACGCTGATAAACTTTCGTTTGTTGAATCTAAAAGGTTTTGAATTGTTGATGCTGACTCTCTTGATATTGGTGAATTGTTGAATAGAATTGCGAGTTGAGCATTGATTAGCAGCCGGTTGTTGCTGAATCTTTTGCATAACGCATTCCAGTCGGGTTCGAAAGTAGTTTCGACCATATTGTATGATCTTAAAAGATGTTCGGCTTCGCCTGAAACTGAACTTCTCAAATAGTGTAGTTTTTGTACACCAGTCAATTGATGGTTGTTACCCACGAGCACTCGGAATAGATCGCTAGATGGTTCCCCGAAAATGTTGGTAAGGAGATTGGCCGAAGATTGATCTCTCGTGTCATGGAACTGGTTGCTGGTGAGATCTCTTGGTCTCTCAAGTCAGTTATCTTGCCAAAATAATCGTAGTATATTTCTTCATAATGAGAATATGATTCATTTTGGAAATATGGATGTGCTTTGGAAGTATCATCAACCTTGAGGAGAATCTTTCCATGAAGTTCCCTGAATTGTCTCCACAAATCGGCTAAGCCATCTATCCGCCCTTTTAAGTAACCGAGGGTTAAATTTGCCTTTGAACATTTTCGAAAATTCACGACAAATCTGTCGAATGAATCCATGTTCGCGGTATGTTTCATAATCAGCGTTTCAATCTTTTCGGACATTTCACTTTCTTTGATTAAACTCGCGAAATTATTATCGTGCGTAGATACTAGTTTACGTTATGGCCTTTGTTTTAATGCCGGTTTCAGAAATAACAACTAGAATAATTTGGATTAAATTTTCAGTTACACGTGGTTCGATTGTTGCTTGCTATTCGAAGCAGTTAGCTTGTCAAATGTGCCGTTATTTAATGTGGTAATAGAAAATATCAATAGAGCATTAAACCGGCCAGCGTAATTACCAGCTGTACTGTATTTCAACTATGCACTACACCTCTTATTAGTGAAACTTAACAAATCGGCATTAGGTTGATGATCAATCGTAGGTTTCTATTTCAATCGCAAATTTCACGCACATTGTCATACATTTTATCAGAAAGTATCAGTAACGCACTGACAGCAATAAAAAGGAAATATAGAGAGGAGATAATAGAAAGGAAACTGAAAGGAAACGTGACTCACCACATTTTATCCGGTTCGAAGGACCAATGTTTCTTATGATGGTTCAAGAACTCAACACTTTGATTAACACAAATCACGACTCGCGGGATTTTTTCGCTCAAGTAATTTTGCTGTATTTGCACATTTCTATGTTGAACTAGCGTACATTAATTGTAACTTTTAGTATTATAAAATAGATTTATTTCTTTTCAAAACAGTATAAATTTCATTAGTAAATAGTCTTGTTTCTCACGATGTTCAAGAACTCAGCAACTTGAATAGTATAAACCACGACTCATCCACTTGGTTCGCGGGATATTTTCCATATCGCTTGAAACTCAAAACTCGCTCTGATCACGTTCCAGGTCTTCTCTCAAAACGGCACATAACAACCTGTTACTTTTTCAATCAAGTTATATCAACTGGTCCAGCGACGCACATAGGTCAATCGTTGACAAACCTTATTCAACAAATAAAAACAAAAGTAGGTTTCGTCATTCTAAGGAAATTTTTATAGTATTGACGAAATTTAAAAGATTTTCACGCCCGAATACAGATCGCTTTTTGAACCACTCCTTAGCCCATATTCTTTTCACTCGACGACAATTAATATTGCAACACATGCGACATCTGACATCTTACCCACTTTAATTCAAAAACTTCTAATGAAAACTGCACAGTTTTGCATGAATCGTGCAAGGGAGACGCAATACTGCACAATCAATGTACTGTGGATGCATGCATGCGTCGTGTGTGGGCCCTATTAGAATTTCATATTCATTTTGTAAAATATTTTCATTCAGTATATTTATTTTGTGGAGGCATCAAAACGAATTTTCCAATTTGGCGTTACTAATGCACATTACTGAGCGGAATAAATGTCGATAGCATTAGCTTTTGTGAAACCTAAAAACTAGATCCATAATTGTAGTAATGGCTAAGTTTCAATTTAGTGGTATGAATGACCTGCTGGTAGTTTAGAATTTAGTAAGCATTGAAAACTTGATGGTATGTACTAATAATCGTGTCACCTGCAAATTACATATTTAATGCAATTTTCTTTTTGATTTTTTTTTGAATGGCTTTACGGTCTTATGTTTTCGGAAAATTTTATTCAAGTATGCTCAAAAATTAATGGAATCATTGAGGAAAAATAATTTAAGTGCTAAGCTTTTAAGCTGTCAAACCATCAGATCAAAAATTGTTTTGCTACAATCGCAACGAAGATGAGTGTTTGATGTAAATTAGATTCCTTTTTCGTTGGCTTAATACTAATACGCACTGATATCCTTTTGCATTAATTAAATTATCTTGTCTCCCCCCCAAATATTTGGTTCAATATGATACAATTTCTCACATTTTAATGATGCAATTGAGAATGAATCAAATTGCAATCACAGTTTAACCGTTTCAATTATCGCAAGTCAAGGGCGCTCTCATCAAGGTAAATCCATAATTGATTATCAGGAACCAACTTATTTTCACATTATTCATCCATCCTGGATCTAATAAATTTTAACATTTGACCGTCATCGCTTCATCGCATCTATGATCCCGACTGGCAGTCAGTGAATTCCTGGATTTCATCGCATTTTCGTTTCATCCGCGCCGCCAAGTCCGTCTCGCTCAACGTTACTTACTAGAGTGCGCCCGGCATTGTGCACCGCAGGGTAATGGAAAGTTGGAGAGTACTCTACATTGTTTGCAGTGAAAAGTTTTTCAATGAATAATTAATGGCCGCCTTTAATCGAGCTCTCATTAGAGAAATCAGTAGAGCTTTTCCTTTTTCGAAATTTATTATTTCGAACAAGCTTGGAACCATGAATAGCATTGTAGTTAACAATTGCACACACACCGTACGTATGTACGTTCAGCTGTATAAATCTTAGATGTGAGACTAACCCGCGTACTTTTCACTTTTCGCAATTCTTCAGCAAATACAGAAACTGGGGTCATAAAAGATGCCAGTCTTGTCTTATGTGAGTGAGTGAGCTAGATGTTGATTACTCTAAATAGTAAATTTCCAGGAAAGTTTCTTCAGAAAATCCTTTTTATTTTTGCAAAAACAGCAAAAGTTCCCGGGGAAACTCGTTACGGTCTTTCGCTCTGGTTACCAGCACAGTCATTCTGCTACAACCAGGCGCTCAATCCGAAAAGTTCACAGCTCTCGGTCTGCCTTACCGCTTCTTCGGAGCCATATATAAAGTTGAAAACCATAACAAGAGCTAATTACGACTTAAGCGTAATTGTAGATTCAATGACGATAAATGAGAATATGGAATGGAGACAAAGAAAACGGGAATTAGATGGAGTTTTAATGGCTTCACTTCTTTTTTTTTCTCCGGCGGTAATTAATGGTGGATAAGACATCAAATCTTTTAATAGCAGTCTGGTTGCACATTAGGACTTATTGTTTGCTGCTGAACAGGAAAACATTGAGAAAAATGTGAGTACTGTTTACAATTCCTTCCAGGATGTACGCTCAGGTAATTATAGGAGGGTTTATCTTTGCGTTAGGTTCTAGTGAAGTATATTTGAAATCATTTACAATCCACAATTTTTATAAGATTTTTGTTGCAGTTTTCCCCAAACCAAAAAAACGAAGCTACATAATGTCTGTGATACTTATTGCTACACAACTGTTTCCAAGCTGAGTCGGTATGTCATAAATGAAGTAACTTTGAAGGATTTGGTTTAGGAGCTGTCTTTCCAATAATTCCAATACTTGCTAGCTGAAATAATAGCTACTCTTTACAACATATTTTATGCAGAAAATATAAATTAAATGCAATAATATATATTAGTAACAATTTAACAGCTTTCAGCAATAAAAAATACAATATATGCAGCTTGTTCAGTAAAAACTACAATTCATTCAGTTGTAGGAAATAATCGAAAAAAATGTGACCTGAATAGAAGTACCAACAACAAATTTAAATTGATCTTCGTTTGATCGTCTTGTAATGTTTTCGTGCGATAAAAGCATGGTTTTCATTTGATTGAAGAAATAATTGCACAAAAGCGAAACAGGGACGTTAAGAAATCATAGCGGTATGATTGAACTGAGGAGATTACTTTTATTACTGTGATATTAACATTATTACTGTACGTTACTGTGAAATTTAACTATTCCGTTTTGATTGCATCTGCTTAATTTTTCACTGTCAAGTACTCTTGCTTTTCGGGATAATATCAGTTGGTAAAAATTGATATTTTACATGCTTCAAAGATGTGGTGAAACTAGAGATGGACTAAACTGTTTTTTTTTACTGGGCAGTGATCGCAGAGAGCAGTTTGAGCAAAGATCAGTTTAGAGTAGCTGCTATTTCAATTGCAATTGCAATCGCAGTTTCGTGCGTACGGAAAACTGCTCGCTAGCTTTGATTGTTCATTGCCAGTATTTGCTCGTTACCTGTTCATCGCTTTTGATTATTATTGTCCTCTGCCTGCGCTTGATACATCAATTTCTAGGCTGAGGTTGCAATCGCATTGTATGCTTACAATGCCACCCACTTCTAATTTAACCGATGATGTTTCGATATTCATCGAATTCTACCCAGTAAGAAAGTGATTCAAGGTCATCATGTGGTTCGCTTTTTTGAGCATAGGTTCTGCTACTTTATTTCGAATATTTTTGGATAACCAACGTTTAATTTCTTGTTATAATGTGCTTAGAGCATGTTTATTTTGAAATACATGCTGCTTAAACCTAGAAGATGAAAAATCGCACAATGTAATTTTTTCGTTGGTTTCAAGATCACTAAAACGTGATTGCAGCTGCTGCAATAATTGTTCGGCAAAAGTTTGTATATTTCTAATTTTTCCTCCAAGAACTGCCTTTTGCAGAACATTTTTTTAAGACAAGTAGATACAGGAATGATTTTTCCTGCAGATGGATAGCCTTTATTACTCATTTCTCTCGTTATTAAAATTATTAAAAATATTATTTTTGAAATATTGTTAAAAATTAAATAGAAAAGGATTAAAACCTTTATAAATGGGGTATGAACCCATTAGCTTACTTAGCTTATCTTTTTAAAATATATTATAGTGTATGAAGCACATCAGTTTTTGATACTTATAGAAATAGTTTAACTCTATTAAATATAATGAATATAATATATAAATTATTTTATTTACCCTATCAATCAATAGGATGTTGAATCAAATAACTCAACGCTTATGACGAAGTAGTAGTAAGTCCAACTAATGATTTAGAATATCTTTTTTGTAATAGTTTGCACCATACAGCACTCTCAGTTGAACTTGATACTCCTGATTCTATTTACTTAAGAACGTACAATAATTCAATTGTATATGACTTTCGTAATGCTAATTATGAAAGCATTCACCCTCTTCTTGACTTGGACGAATATTCTTTCAAAGTTAGACCTTGAGGAAGCCATTTCCACTTTTTACAACAAAATATTTGACGCCGTTGAAAGATATGTACCAAAGATAAAAAAATAAATAAACTGTCTGAGCCATGGCTTGATAGGGACCCTAGGCATTTACGGAATCGTAAGAACAAACTTTATAAGCAGATTAAAAACAATATTAATATTAGTTTTTATTCAGGAAGAATATAATGAAATTGATAAGCAGTTTTTAACAAAGTCCTACGAAGCTTATGACAACTACATTAAAACTACCGGCGAAAATATAATCCACGACCCGAAAAAATTTATGATTTTGTAACTGTGCTTATAAAATAAATATTATCCATCGTCGAAGTTTTTCAATAATATCACTTCTTCCTCTCCTAATGAGATTTGTGATATATTTGCAGATAGTTTCCAGACTGTTTTTAATGTATCAGACCCACCAAATTCACACCTATTTTACTCTCATTCCGCTTCAACAACTTTGGTCAGCCACTTAGAAATTTCACGTGATGAAATACATAAAGCTATTTCGGAACTCGACTGCAACAAAAGCCCTGGGCCCGATCTCCTTCCTCCAACTTTCTTGAGCAAGTGTGTAGAGTAGCCTGTAACTCCCTTGCATATTTTTTTCAGCAGATCACTCTTGTCTGGAGTTTTCCCATCCTGTTGGAAACTTTCGTATGTCACACCCATCTTCGAAAATGGTTATAGACGCTGTATCGGAAATTATAGGGGCATTGCTATTTTATCTTCAATTCCTAAAGTTTTTGAAAAGTTTTTGAAAAGAATTTTCCCCACTAGTTGACTCCCGTCTGGACAAGTAACAACATCGTTTTAGAAAAGGTTGCTCAACCACCACAAATTTGACAGTCCTAATCTCAGACGTTCTGTGTAAAATGGAGAAAGTATACCAAATTGACGCAGTCTATACAAACTTTAGTAAAGCTTTTGACAGAGTTGACCACCCTATCTTAATTTGAAAGCTTCAGAAATTCGGACTTGTTGGATCTTTGCGTAGCTGGCTGACTTCCTACCTTCGCAATCGAACACAATTGGTAACATTTCAAGGAATTTTATCGAGAAATATATCTGTTTCCTTCGGTGTACCACAAGGTAGCCATCTTGGCCCACTTCTTTTTTATATATTTATTTCCGACCTATCTGACGTCTTAGCAAATACACCGCATCTACTTTATGCAGACAATCTCAAAGTCTAACACATCATTAAATCTAAGTTCCATGCACTCTTTCTCCAATCTTAGCTCGCTAACGCGTCAGTCCGAAGCAGCAATCTACTGCCCGCGGGTTCGAATCCCGCCGTGCCCATAGCTGTATTTGTTCGTCTTGCGTTGTCTTAACAGTCGGCGACTGGGCATAATACCAACGCTCCATTAATTAAGTGCCACATTAAAGCTTTAGTAGCAACTAGGCATAGCACTAGCTCTTTAGAAAAATAAGAAATAAATATGGCACTTAAAAAAGAATAATGAAATAATTTATATCGGCTTCTCCCCACCGTCATCGCTAAGCATTCGCTTCAAAGGCCAATCCCCTGAGCTTTGGCATTATCATAGGAAAAAAAAATTCACTTGATCATTGGTGCAATGAAAATCAGTTCTCTCTCAGCATTGCTAAATGCCAGGTTATTCGTATTTCCCGAAAATGCACGGTCTCATATAACACGTACTTCTTTGGCAATAATTTGTTAGCCCGAGTTGAAAACGTTGTTGACTTTGGTGGTATCTTGAATGAGAAACTCCGCTTCACCTTGCACTATGATAAAATACTTTCCCATGCAGACAAACAGCTATCAAAAGACGTTCCAAGGAATTTCTTAACCTGTGGGTCACAAGATCCTTATACATCTTACTTGCACGCCCCATTCTCGAATATGCCTCGATCTGCTGGAATCCGGCTTTTGAAACCAACAATAACAGACTCGAGTCCATACAAAAACAGTTCTTACTTTTCACATTGAGAGAACTATACAACCTTACGTCATGTTAACTTATTGACACTTGCATCCAGAAGAAAGATGATTTTGGCCTGGTTCACATTCGACGTCATTAGAGGCGTTATCAAAGTTGAATTCCTGAATAGTAAAATTGCATTAAATAACCCTGTACGAAACACCAGGTCCTCTCGTTTACTTAAAGAATATCCACATTCCACTACTCACGCAGCTAATGAGCCGGCAAATAGATGCTGCAGAACATTTAACAGTATAAGTTTTCTGTATTCCCCAACGATCTCTAAATTCTCCTTAAAATCCACCCTTTTCCAAGCCATCCCCTTATCTTAAGCAATATGACAATATTTTATTTGTTTGTTATTTATCAATTGTTATTTATTTATTTTTGATTATTTAATTTATTTAATTTTTCGTTTACACATATATATTTCAAATATTTTCTTTGCATTGTTTATACCTTGTTTGGTTAGTAAAATAAATAAAAAATGAGCAAGGAGTGTGCGAATTTGAAAAACGATGCACCATTCTTGGTCGGTAAGCAATTGAAGGTTTGTTGGATTGAAATTACCAAAAGTAATTCTTACCCTATAGAAGTCGCCTGAGTGCTGTGGCGCGAAGATATAAATACAGGTTGGACACTTTTGGGACAGACCTCGTATATTATATATAAACTCGCATATATAAACATATACACATGCACAAAATTATAATATATAGACACATTTTGATAGCAATAAAAATAATTCGAACTAATTCCAAGCTTATAAATATGTGTTTGTTATATTAGCTTAAAAATTGAAAACCAAATTAATGAGAATCGTTGATTTATTTGAAGGTTGGGCCGTCGTCTTCACTTTTACTCTCGAAATTATTTTATCTAATTTTTCGTCCCAAACCAATGCGTGCGAGACACATTTGCAGGGAAGTACGTCTATTACAGACTATTTACCAGTTTCTCTATGCATCCTACAAATATATCATGCGTTAGAATATATTCGAAGAAAAAAAAAATTTCGTCATTGTAGTTAGAATATGCTGTGGAATACTAGATTCTACATATGAACCCCGCAAGAAAGAAAATTCTTTAAAGTTATGGATTGTGGCCAGCTAACAGCATAGTATGCTGCATAAATGCTTAGACCGTTCGTGCTACATTTGAGATGCAGACGAGATTTCGCATTGAGTTCACAGCATCGTGCCGTTTGAAATTGCAAAGTGCAATACGAAATTCGCTATTCCCTTTCATGTGTGGAAAATATTTAAAATGCAAAATTCTTATGCACATTCATAAAAGCGATATGCGCAATGCATTCAAATTATGGAGAATGTGTGTGGATGAATTTGAAGCGCCATATAGAATGAAGAATTGAATAAACGAAACTATTTTGAATCATATTTTTTTTTTATATGGTGGCTACCAAATATTTTCGTGTGCAAAAATATTTCTTTCAATGTCTGCAAATAAACTCAAGGCAATGAAATACTTGAGTGAAATTAATTGCTTTGAATATGGGGGTGTTGCATTCATAGAGCAATATTGCTTAAAACTAACGCAGAATACTATCTGTTCATGCAATTTATCAATTCAAACAGGTTGAAATAAATTCATTTTGGCTCGAAATCGAATGATCAGGACTTCTACTTTGAGTTTCATGCAGAGGACTTAATAAAACGTACTATTTTGCCCAAATTCGGCAGCCTTTGCTTCTGAATTTGCAGGGCAATGTTTAAGGAACAGAGTATGAAAATTAGCATGTTGCAAGGCGGCAGCACATTAAATGTAACAATAGGCCATTTTTCGATAATGGCTAGCCCATTAAGTAAAATGTCTTTCTTCTGATGTAGCCAGTTATACCAAGATTTTCCTCTCAGAGCTTAACCAAGGGACTGTAGGATTCATGCTCAAACATAGTAGAAAAAAATTGTAGAGAAATTATAGGCATTCTGACAATAGAATCGGGAAACTTTGGTAGGGCCAATGAGTGCAATGCTGCTCTGCTAAGCATAAACGTTCTATCTACATTTTACTACTTTCGAGACATTCAATGATTTGTGTTTTGATTTGTACTGGAGATATATGGAGAGTGCATTTTTCAATATGGATTTTTACATACTTTCGCAAACAAAGGTTTTTCAAATTTTGCTGAAAGATGTAATTAAGTATGCAGTTTTTGAATCCAGTGTTAACTCAAAAATGAGAAAAATGCAGACAGAACGTTTTTGCTTAGGATGATGGAATGGTTTTCTTGGAACTGGGTGGTAAGAGAAGTATATCACTTCTTCCAAAACGCATACATTTATCCAGTCTGTTAATATTGAGATAATCAGCCGTAGAGTTGAACTTTATTAGCTATCGTACACATAAATATCGTAAATGCTCCGGTCTCGAATATTTTCTATAATGCTGATATACGGAGAGTTGTGTTAGAGACTCGGTCTGCAATGGACATTTTTCTTTGTTAAAAGTGTTTTTAATTTGGTCTTTGCACATTTTTTGCTTTAGTTTAAATTTGCTTGTTGTTTTGGCTATGCTTCGTTTGAAATTTGATTTTTGTCACTTTCAAAAATCGTGATCTTTTTCCATTGAGAAAATGATGATTCTCTAGAACCAAATATTAATAAAAGTAAAATGTTAAAAAAAACCGTTAAAAATACTTGTCTACAGTGAAATTACGCGTAAAATTTAATGATCCTTTCGTATCATTGTATGCTTATCCACATACACATTTTTTATGTTAAGTTTTTATTATATTAATTTATTATGTTAAGTTTTTATTATGTTAATTTTATTTAATTAAAATAAACACTAATTCTTGGCTTCACCTAACAATATACGACAAAAATTACCCTCGTTGTTAGACATACATAAGTCCATGCATTTGTTACATAATGCAAATGTGTTTTGAAACACCCAGCGATGTAGTTGCACTTATAAGATTTGTTTCTTTTTTTGTCACATTTGTACCAAACAGTTGTTCATAAACAAGCTTACAAATCGATAGAGATATTCTTTCCTTTGAATGCATCCATTAATCCTTATACATCGCTGTATATCCTGAATGTCATACGTTTACTCCTTGGCTACCTCGTCATGCCACTTGTTTGATCAGGTAATGAACGTGCAACAGACAGACAGTCAACATTCTATTTCTTTGAAGCTTTCATTAAGCAAAGTATACCATAAAGGACCTAACCGGCTTCCTTTTCTTCATATTTTTTTTTTGCTGCTTGAAGATGATTGCTCGTTGGATTAATTCGAGCATAAGTTATTTAATTTAGCAGAAGAAGGTACTTCGTTCCTGTAATTCTTTATCGTCACTCCTAGTTTGACTTATTTAACTCTGTTTTCTTTGTCCATTAATAAATTATAACTGTTGTTGTAAGATATTAATGTGCATCGGAATATTTAATAATTTACTCACATTTTATTAAAGTATATTTTCGGTTTGTCTTACCTGAAAGTATAAAAATATAGCATTAGAGTTTGAATATTTTATATAAAGCATTAGAGTTTGAATCAAGCAGAGCCTTTGAATATGCTTTTGATCATTTTTATTTTATTTCAATCTGAGTCAGAACAAAGTACAGTTGATAAGCTATTACAGTTAAAATTTGCAATAATATTTTATTGCTTTTTGGTATAGCTCATAAAACACGTCACTAAGTTTTTCAAAGATGCAAACCACTATGCAACAAAATATTTTGATGGTTTAAAACACTCTCTGCGTTTGAGACATCAAAGCTAAAAATAAAAGATTTACTTCAATTGAGCATGATATAGAATTCCCGATAAATATTTCATCTCTGAAATTGTTAAATACTCGTAGGAGCAATTGTAAAACATGTATATTGTGGTTTTTTCTGCAAAAAAGTGGCAAATCCTATCCTATCGAACACCAGAAGCTTTTTCGCTTATTATCATCATAATAGCTTCGAAAGTTTCGTATGTTTTCAACCCAGTCAGATTCAAATTTTTAAAATTTATCATCTGTCAAGGCTTATACAGATTAAATAAAATAATAAAACCTTTTGCAATTTGAATCAAATTACTTTCGTTTGAAATGTTATTTTTTTAAAAATTTAATGCAATCAATACAGCATCTCCATTTTCTTCATGCAACCTATTTTTGCCAAAAGCTCCCGTAAGAATAATTGAAATCTGTCAGCATTCACGGTTGCGTTTAAAATATTTTGAAGTAAACAATACTACCGTTATATATAACTGCAATAAGCGAAATTTTACATCCTCTTATACCAGGCACAACAAAGTTAGCTCCTGTTTCGACTTTGGAACATTCTTGTGATCTTCGAAGGTGCAAATTGCAGCCGCATTTATGTAAAAAATAGTTTTCTTCTTTGTTGCGGCGCCCACGGTGAAAACTCTCTAGTGCCAATTTAACTCAATTGCAACTTACGCTGGCACTTCATTTTGTCACTTCAGCTTCCTTTTTAGCTCCCAGAGAGCATTAAAATAGTTCTTATCGAAACATAACGGAAACTGTAAGATCTTCTTCGACAAAATAGTTAATTTTTTTCATAGCTTCCGGTGTTATTTCTACGAGGGGTGATCCAAAAGTAATGATAATGAATATAAACCAAGGTCACTAAACTTAAAAAAAATATTTATTTTCAACATAGTCTCCTAACAATTTAATATATTTAGTCCATTTTTTCCAAACCCAGGATACCCTTAGAAAAAAATTCTTTGACTTTACTCTCTCAAAACGCCTTAACAGCGGTCGTTAATTCGCTATCATCATATTTTTTGCTTTGAAGGTGTTTCTTGAGCCGAAGAAAGAGGTAGAAGTCAGAAGCCGAAGAAAGTTGAATTGCAGCCATCGCAACTGCAGCCTTGTGCACCGGTGCGTTGTCTTCATGAAACAGCACTCTGGCTCTCAGTTTGCCGCGTTTTTTTCCTGAATAGCCTCCCGCAATCTTCTTAAGCTTAAACTCATTAGACTGACGTACAACGGTGTAATATGGAGGAGCAGAGCCCCCTAATGTTTCCACCAAGTCGTTGTCTATGTCAGACATTTTTTCAAACACAGGTACTCAATGACAGTTCTAATTTCGTTTTTCTCCATTTTGATGTTTTCTCTTCGACGGTTCGTAGTCAAATGACTGTATTTCGCTGGAATCGTGGCCTATTTATATGTTTTTTACTATACTGACTAAGTGGGTGTGTGAGGTTGTAAAAAAGTTTCTTTTGTGAATTTAATGCAAACTGAAAATAACCAATTATCATTATTTTTGGATCTCCCCTCGTTCTTTTGGATCACTCCTTTCTTCCATACTTCTATTGAAAAAAAACGTCAGAATTTCTTATAACGCTATAGAATTCTTGTTTCGGAGTTTATATTCATTGAAATAATTCGCTCTGTTTCGAAAATCGTGTTTTGTTCTTGCAGCAGTTCCATGGTTCCGATTATTTTTTAGCCGTGTTCTACTGGTCTCCGTGCACCATTAATTCTGGTACTTTTTCTGCTTTCTCCACGAGTTCGCACATTGTCATAGCTCTATGCCCTAAAAGATGCTGACGTTTGGCCAAAATGCTAATAATTTTAGCTTCCGGATCTATAATCTTCTGGATCACACATTGCAAATTTTTCAGAAGTTTGGTGAATATTCAGCAAAAATGTTTACCAGTTACTGAATTTAGTATGAGTGCTCACAGCTTAACGCACTTCTTGCGGTCACTTCAACCTGTTTTAATTAACCAAATTTTTTTTTGATTCTACTTTCATTCTCTTAAGTTCAAATCTTCAGTTCTGTGATACTGTGCATCTTAATGACACTATTGCTTCCAATTTGCAACCTCACTTGCTTATCCTTGTTTAATACCCATCCTTTAAAAGTCGAAACTCTAATGCAAATCTTATATTCTAATGCTGGTTTCAGTCCTGACAGTATTCCCCAAATCCTGGAAAAATCCCTTTCATCCACTCTCTGTGTTCATTCAGCTATCTTCTTTAACATAAGCTTTACATCTAATGTATTCCCACGGTATTAAAAACCAACAATATCTTCCAGATTTTCAAATCTGGTGATTCATCTGTCGTTTCCAACCATCGTCTCATATCCTTCCTTTGCTGCTTCAGTAAACTCCAAGAATGCCATTTTATAATAGAATTTATCTTTATTTACAGCTTTTTCTCGCTCCTGAGCAGCTTGGTTTCATCAAAGGCCGATGTGTTCAATAATTTCGTTGACATGTTCAATAATTTCGTCACCTCCTCTTTGAATTCTCAATTTGATGCAATTTATACGGACTGTTCGAAGGCTTCTAAATCTGTAAGCCATACCCTGCTACTCAAGAAACTTGAAGGACTCGGCATACTTGGTCTCTTCTTCTCCTAGTTTGTTTTCCTATCTTCATAGTTGTCCTTGCAGATCCATTTTAAGGGGCTCCATTTTTCCCCCTATCTATTCCACAGTTGCTGTTTCTGAATGATCTCCTCTAGGTACTTTACTTTTTATCTTGTTTGTCAATGACCTTTCTTCTGTTAAGAACTCCTCTTGTCTTCTATATGCAGATGACTCAAATGATACATGGCTATCAGACCTACGGATGATTATCACCAATTGACAGCTGATTTGTTTGTCCTTAAAAACAACTTCTTACCACTAAGCATCTGAATGAGGTTGCTCATTGACTGAACATACTGAATTCATTCTGAAATCATTATTCCGAATGGTTCGCAGTTGTCTATAGTGGGACTAAACCGGTTTAAAGTTGCCACAATGCATTCCATTTTCTATGTTTGCAATATAAAACGGTGCGCATTTTTAATAAGAACCTTTGTGTCAGCTCTCAGCCTACGGTACGATTCAAGGTTTTCAACTGAACCGGACTGCTTGTATGTTAAGAAGCTTAGGTAATTAAGATAGGTTCGAGATTATACATTTAGTAGACGAAGGGGGATATTTATGGTTCTGGTGATAAGTAATAGGTATGAATGTAGGTAGAATACATTCAAGAGCGTCATAAAGATAGTCAACACAATCATCAGATATAAGTTCTGATAAAATTCCGCTCCAATCAATGGTGGTTAGATGTGAGTTGAGCCCAGAGTAGTCACCTGTGAAATAGTTATATTAGGAGCATTGACGTGGACTAAAAGGGTCCAACGAGTGGATATGAACAACAATATCTTAAGCAGAATGATGAAGATCAATCGTTAGATATAAAATAATGGATTTTGAAGTGAAAAGATCATTGGTAGGTGTGTTAGAAAAAACTAAGTCAACGATCCTATCAAGATAGTTGGGAATATGATTGAACTGCAGAAGCGCACAGCTGTGCATAAAATTTCTAAGCGCAGATGTGAATGACAGAGGAGATGATGTTGCTTCGGAAAAACTACGGGTAGGGAATGAATTTAGAACTGGGAAACTATGAAATAATAATACAATAAAAAGTCTCAAAATATTCATTATAGTCATCAAGAATACTAGCACAGGGGAAGTAAACACAAGAAACGATAAGAGAGATGATGCTAAAGTGGGATTATTCAGAGGGGAATAAATTTTTTATCAGCTCACAACGAAAGATTTTGTGTGTCGAGAGTAACTCGGAGCTTAGAAAGCTTGAATTCAGTCACGTCTCCGATAAGCAGATTATATCATGTTGGGCTTCATATTGAAATTCAACCAGCTTAGTTCTTAGCCCACTTACACTCTTCATATATGTTAACCAACTTTTACACCTGTATTCATTTACTTGTTACCTTAATGCGAAGTATTCCGGATTTCGCGTGCCAAATCTGAACCCATTGCTTTCAGTACTTATCTGACATGAAATATCGATCAGCAAAATAAAGGTTTTGCTTGTCCCAATTTTGGGACAATCTTTAGAATGAAATTCAAGCGATCCTTACTGGAGATTGTGCATAGCAGAGAAAAGACGCGAACCCGGTGAGTTATGAGGTTAGTGGAATTTTTCTGCAAAAATAGCATTAAACAATATGATTTATCCAGTAGCTTACTATGAATAAAAATACTGTCCAAAAATATTTTGATGGCTTTACCGCGTGGCTAGTATTTAATAACTTTCAGGGTTGTAAAAATTTCGCAGTTAATAATTCCTCTTGCTGGTATTATTTTTTACTTGGAACGCCTCCTTTTTGCTCTTTATAGCTTTTCTGCAATAATGAGTAAACTATGATGCTATACTTGATCAAGCGTTTTTGAAGCCATTCAAACTTTGAATTGCAACTTTCCGTACTATACCATTTATGGTGTTATTGGTAGATGTCCAATCGGAACAGTCAATGTTTGTTAAACAAATGGTTTATTAAAGCCCAGTCAACCTAGTCATAATATCATAGCAGACTTTTTGCGAGAGGCACGCTACTATTGCGTGAAGAAATTGTTTCGAAATTTATCACAGAAGTCAAATATTTTTCGAGACATGTAGAGAAGAATGAATCAAGGTGCTTGGCGTTCTCTTTTTTTTATGCGAAACTTTGCTAGGACAATGAATTAGCTGCTGAGTTAGAAAAACTTTGGAAGAATACTTCCTCAGCTAGTTGTTAACGAATGTATGAACCACTAAGCGCTATGTTTTTTGAAATATCATTTAATTCCCACGGACATTGGTAAGCTCGAATGTGCTCAGTATCCAAAACTGAACTATTTCAAACCGAAAACAAACGGTAGAGAAATACATTTAATTAGACTGTATGTGAGTTTTTTATTTATAGGAAGCATTGCTTGAACATTTATTACTGTTTGAGATTGTGAAGAATGACATTTAAAATACAGCAAGCTGTTACCTGTGAAAATGTTTAAATATCCTGATTAGAATTTAAGTACCTACATGTCTATTGATTCTAAACGGACGTACCAATTTCACACACTAAGAGTGCAAAAGTGATTGATGACAATAAGAACACAACAGGAATTGTTGCAGTTGCATTTACCGTGTGAATACAAAAACAGAAATCCAGCCTTAACCTCTGTAGCGTCATCAGCACAAAATAATTCCTTAATTACGTCCCCATTTGGTAAATGAACTGGACGTTTTCGGTAAATAGAAATGTTAAAACTCTCAACGTTACGTCGTTTGTTAGCGTGAAGTGTTTGTTCCATGTTCGTCAGAATTTTCGAAACGATTTAATGAACAGCAATTAGTTCAGGAGCACTTAGTCTTCCATTAACAAAGTATTTTCAACAACAAGTCACCGCTACCATCAATTAAATGTGGTAGCCATGTCTGTAACGTTCAAATAGATGTTTTCTGCTAAATGCCGTCAGACAAATTCAGCAAATAGACATCGAGTGAGTTTACAGCAAATTGTTTTCTGAACTATTTCTTTTCTGAATTAGAAAAAAACACATTTTCTTATTTCAAAAAAATTCATGATGCTTTGTAATTTGATAGTCATGTAAATTTTAATGTTGTTCTAAGCCATTTTCCAACTCTCATTGTTACTACAAAGGCATTGAAGGTGAAGAGTGCATGAATTTATTACTGATTTCGCAAGAAAATTAGTATTTTTAATTAGTATAGAATCACTTTTATAGAATCACATTAGTAATTAGTATTAGTATAGAATCACTTTTCTTTTCACTTTTCATATTATCATTGTATTCTTTATGAAGCTTAATGCGATTGGGTTGAAATTTTTGCAGAGTGTAAAGGACGAGATAAATGTTGAGTTAAAATTAAGAAAGCTTTAATCTCTTTGCGGCGTCCGGCATTTGTTTTTTTTTTAACTTTTATATATAAATATATTTCTATAAAGAAATAATTTTGTTAATGTAAGTACTCGAATTGAAAACTAAAAATGTTTAATGCTTAGATATGATACCGCTTTTGAAGTTTTTAACCCTATGTGGGTGCAGAATGCCTAAAGGTAGATGTAGATTTTTTTTTCAAATAAATAAATACTGTAGCTGTGGCACTATCTTGAAATATCATCGTAAATTTTTTTTATGGATATCGTATAATCGCATCGGGTATCGCTCCTAACAAGCTGTCCTCACTCAATAGCCTTAAATCTTTTTACCACGATTTCAGTAGTATGAAGGGTAAAAAAAATAAACTCTTTCTTGGCACGTAACTATTTTATCCTGCCATTTCGACGAACTTGTCTTCACTGAAACATGGTTACATGACTCCAATTATAAATGAAAAGATCTTTGACAGTAGGTAGACAGTCTTTAGAAATGACCGAGATCAGTCCGAAGGAGGCTGTGCTTTGTTTGCAGTTAAGAACACTAACTCAAGTGGACTTGTAAACTCCGATTCGCATTTATTTGTCCGCGTTTCATTTGACAAAAGCTTGGTTTATATTGGTGTATTTTATGTGGCACCGAGATCTGACGAATCGGTTTACAATTTATCTGCGAGCAAATATCTTCTTTGATGGCTTCTCGTAGCCCTGTGATGGTGATTTTAATAGCACAACATTTTCGTTTTCTGTTTGATAAATCTGACGATTTATTTATTATCAATTAAGTAGGTTTAGCTTTGTAAGTATGTTGTAATGTTACAATTTGCAGTGGGTTGTTTCTATTCCCGACCAAAATGGTAATTGGTTAGACTGAATCTTTCCAAATGTTTATGCCGAAATAGTGGTTAGCCCAAATGACGGCGCAGAGAATATCTTTTCTAATAGCATTCACCATTTCGCTTTCACAGTTTTAACTTTCCACTCCAGATTTGAGCATGCTTAGAACTTACAATAATACGATTGTATACGATTTCCATAATGCTAAAGGATAATTGTTTTTATGTGCCATCCTCTTGATGATGATGTAGCCTTGTTGTAGCGAATAGTGTTTGACGTGGTCGAAAAGTTTGCGCACACAGCAAGCAAAAAGATGGATTCTCTGATCGTTGGCTTGACAAGCCTTTTAGAAGTCTGAGAAACCACAGAAACAAAGCTTACAAATTAAGGAAGAATCAAGTCGTCGTTAGCCATCATATTGAAGAAGACTACAATTTAATTGGTCATGAATCCTATATAAAGTCTAATGAAGGGCATGACAGAGATATATTAAAACTACTGGCGAGAATATGATTCACGACCCCAATATTTTTTTTATATTGTTAATATGAAGCGAAAAGCAACCGGTCGCCACTCTTCTAGGTTTATTGGAAATTCGATGTTGCTTTTGTCTTCCCAAGTTATATACAGCTTTTTTGCTGATCATTTTCAAGAAGTTTTTGATCCAGCCAGCATCACAACATTGTATCAGTTATCGGGTGCGACTCAAGCAATTTTGGCTGACGATATGATCATTTCGAGAAATGAGATATTTACTGCCATTATGGAGCTTGACATTAACAAGTGCTCTAGACCTGACCTCCTGCCTCTTACTTTTCTGATTAAGTATGTAAAACAACTGATCTTGCCCCTTCATATAATATTAAATAAATCTCTCTCCTCTGGACTTTTTAAATCGTAGATTTTCATTCTTATATAACACAAATTTATGCATAATACCCTAACTTTTTGAACAATTTATACGTAATACCCTAACTATTTGAAAAAATTCTTTACTGCAAACTCTCTTCTACGGTTGACGCTGCACTGAATGAACAACAGCATGGATTAAGAAAAGGTCGTTCTACTATCACTAATCTCATGGTACTTATTTCTGATGTCTTATGAAAAATAGCACGCAGTCTCTACAGACTTTAGCAAATGATTGGACCGAGTTGATCATTCCATATTTGTCCTCAAGCTGTTGCAGTTCCGAATTGCAGGACCTTTCCTCAAGTGGCTTGGAGCCTACCTCCACGATCGCTTTCAATTCGTGAAATTACAAGGTCTTATTTCTATGAAAGTTCACGTTAAATCTGGTGTACCTCAAAGAAGTCTTGGTCCTCGTCTTTTTAATTTTTTTATATCAGACCCAGTGACAGCTCATCAGGGGCGGCAGGGTCGGCCCGGCCGTACCAAAATAATTGACTAATAGCACCCGAAAATAATAAAGATAAATAATTACTATTAAGTATTTAACTACTACTCCCCATATTTTTAATATGATGTCGATGAAAATACGATGTCGTACTTTCCAAAAAGCTCTTATACATAAAGCTATAGAGCTAAAAGCATGAGTTTCCCCTTGTATAAATCTTCCCAGCCTAGGACATTCAATGTTAAAAAGAAACAACGCGTAATGGTCCCGTAATGCTTACACGCATTACGCGAAATGCTTACCGAATATATCCGTAAGCATTATTTTTCCCGTTGGGTTTGGCCGGCGGCCGATCGTATCTCTGTATGTGTGGTTTATGCATGCTGAGTGATTGTGACGCTCATTGGAAATTCCAATAGCGCATGCTCTTTGCTACTAGGGGGAATTGTTTTCGTACATTTTACTTACCTGTGATGATTTGAAATGCTCCGAAATTTTCATCTTTCCGCTTTATAAAGCAGACTACCCATAACCGATGTATGCTCGCAAGTTCTTTTCCCCTTGTTTCTGCGACTGATGTTCACTGGCCAGTCTTGGACTTATAACATATCAGCTCTCTCCCTTGCAGCGTTTTCCATGCTTCAAGTCATGTATACGAGTATATCTTATAATTGCTGGAAAATAGCTTTGGAAATAAGAAATTCGCATTACTAGCATTGTTTGATTCATGCATTACGCCAGAATATCTTACGGCGATTCCCGTTGGGTATGTACTCGTATATACGACTACAATGCATCACCCACCCAATGAAACGGCGGCCATATCAAACCCAGCAAGTGCACGCGAGAATCAAGTGAAGCCACGGCCGAAATTGCGGCCCATAGTAAACTGGTAGAGTCTGGCTACAGTCTAAGCAACTCAGAGCTTCTCAGGCAGCGTCCCTTCTATTCTTTATTTCAATATTAGCTATTTAGCTAGGTGTTTTTTATCAAAAGCAAAAACGGTAAAAATTGCCAGCGGCCTTCCGCCAACTGCCGCAACTCTGCTTAAAAGCAGCAAGCATCATACATGCTCCGTTAAATTGCGCTAAAGTCAATGTTAGGACGCTTTATGTTTCTGGAGAGATTGAGTTTCTGTAGCATAGCATTGTGCAAAAAGAAAAAGGTCAATTGGAAGTTTCTTTATTGAAGAATGCCTTGTGTTTGGTAGAGTGATAAGACGATGGTAGTCTATATTAGTAAAATAGACAAAAAAAAAGCTTTTTGAATTGATTTTATGTCTTGATTAGGAGACTGTGGTTGTCGTATAGGTTTAATTTGTCAGTGCGAAAACGGTTTTTCGAAAATAATGCAGGTAGCAAGATGGTCCCGCAGATCATCTTTTTATAGACGAATTTATTCGTAAAGAATAGAATTTAATAAAAAAGTATGAGGAACTTAATCCAAAGGAAAACTTGATACATTGGTGCGTAGTATTTTATAATTTATGTTCTTGGTATACTCGTGAAGTCCGTAATGAACAATTTTTTAGTGTCCACTTTAATTTTGAAAACTAACCATCAATTTAGTTCGACAGGGAAAGATAATATAAAATTGCAATCACAAGTTTTTCAACTTTAAAATGCATAAAAGGTTGCATTATGAAGAATGTGCGATTGTCACTAAGAGCAATGTTACGAAAATCAATGAAAGATAAATGATAATTTTTGTGCTGAAAAAGACGATGATTTCGCGGTAGTTAAAATAAAAGAATGAATATACAAAGTGGTATTGCTTTGTATATCCTTTTGGCAAAAAAAAACTTTGATTTGTTGCTTGCTCTTTGAAAAGTAATATAGGACTATTGATTCCTAAGAGACTATTTATTTAGCTTCCAAAAATTTCATCTAGTAGAATAGAACTTCTATTTTAGCCGACCCAAATTTTTATGTTACGAGCCGTCACTGATCAGACCTATCGGACGTTTTATCTGACATTCCTCATTTACTATATGCTCATTTATTATATTTACCATGTCATCAGGTCAACATCTGATGCTTCCTTTATTCAGTCAAAACTGAACTCCTTAGGCCATAGGTGCTCCGCGAGCAAGTACCCTCTTAATATTGCTAAGGGCTACGCAATTAGCTTTTCTCGCACAATCGCCCGCGTTCATTATATGAACCGCCTCAGCAACATGGTACTTAGTAGGGTTGGTAGCATATAAGATCTCGGTGTCATCTTGTATGAAAAGCTCCGCCTCAATCTGCATTACGATAGAGTACTTTCCTGAGCAAGTAAACAAATTGGCTTCATTAAACGACGTGCCAAAGAGTTTCAGAATCCTTCTTCTTCAATATGCGTGCACTATATAGAAATCGGTTTCTGAAATTCGCAGCCAGAGATTTAAGTCTGTTCAGAAGCAGTTTTAATCTTTCGCTCTGAAAAATATTTTCAACCCTTATGATATCAGCAATCTGCCACCATACGAATGTCGCTTTAAATGCATTAATTTATTTTAAGATTAATGTTTTAAGCCGGCTTCAGCTTCGATGTCATCACAGGCCTGGTTAATGTCGACTACTTAAAGGACTAGTTTAAGCTCAATCAGCCCTTGAGATTCACTAGATCCCAAGAAAATACCAACACACTACAACACGTTACATTTAAAAATAGCATTATCAAAGCTCTCTCATCATAGACATCCCCCTTTCGCCATGACACTAATTTACCTGTATTATATATTTAAATTTATTATGCTTATGACTTTTTAAAACTTTGCTAAAATTGACATTAACATTAAGTTTGTTTTTAGTTTATTTTTTGTACTCTTAGTAATTTTTATTAATATTTTATTATTATCTTATCTTATTGTTATTATGGTATGAACCTTGTTTGGTGACTGTAAGTAAATAAAAATAAGACTTTCTGGTGGTTGTTTTGTGGTTGTTCTGGAATAGTAATGTTGTTAATACTACGATCATTTTGAAATAATGCTTACATATTAAGTCACTAATTATTCTATCCACAACAAATAGCAGCAGGAGTTTTCTCCATTTGAAAACTACCTAAGCCGATTTGACCCGCTTGTATTGTTAAGTTTCCAATATATAGCAGAGTACTGAGTTCGATTTCACGTGAAACTTTCATACAAAATTTCACGTGAAATCTGTTTCGGCGAAAATTTAGCTTGAAAATAAGCAAGAGTGGTACTGTGTTCTTAGCATGAAAAGTTACTTTGAAGTTGCTTTCGCGTTGAAAATGTAGATGGCACTGAACCATGTCTCCAATCATTTCACGCCAATTTAGTTTGTGCAGTTCATTCTTTCGAGCTAAAAAGTGACATTTGGTGTTTCAATTTGAAAATGGAGCAGTGCAAATGTCTTTCCAATAAGAAAGTCGATCGAAAAGTGAAATTCTTGACATTTTATCCGTCAGAAATGAGCAGTGTCTCTGCTTTTCTCCATTGCCAAAATTTTCACTCGAAAGAATGACCAGATAATGGAGACATGTCAAAATTTCACGTGAACTCGAACTCAGTACTATGCTTGTAACGTTAAAATAGTTCAAAAACAAATTTTGCCAATTTATTTCCTTGAAACTAAAATGAAACCGGCTAATTCGTCAAATTCATTTTCGGCAGTGAATAATACTCACTTAAGCAATTAATCATTAACTTATCTGGCTTTCGATTGACTCTAAAATAGCAACGTAATTCTTTCACGTTGAAAATTTTACTGATGTCTGAATAGAGTATTATACCACTCAGTGACTGGAAAAATATCCGCATCTCCGCATGTCGTCTGGCCAGCATGAAAACTCATTCACCAGAATTAAATAATTTAATTAAAACTGGTATGCCGTATTCAAATGTGCGAGCTGGGAACATTGAATCTACGGATATGTGAAAAGGGCCGACTCATCTGGATCTCGTTACAAAAACGAAGCATCCGTGTCGTATACGGTTGAGTCGTTTTTTATGGCCGGCCTCTCATAATCCAAATTCAGTAATGTAACATCACTAACCACCCTCATGTCATTTCACCCACGTTTACCTCGTTTCGGTCCGACTGCCATTTATTGCGAATGAGGTGGACATTGAGATCTACGGCAACGCAGCTATACACGGTATATTGGAATACCGGCAGTGGGACATTTCCCAAGTTTTCTCCGAGATCATAAGATAGCATAATAAAAAGTAAAAAAGAAATGAAAATCCTGAGTTGAAAAGACGACTACGGGCCGTGGATCTATTGAGCTAATACCTTTCAGATGCTCATGCATATTTATTACCACTTTCTCCACCACTACGTCCGTTTACCACTAGTAAAATGGCTATACGCTCGTCTCGGACAAGTTGAAATCAAGGAAAATAAACTATGCAAAATGGCTGTATGTTGCGGTAGACGAGAATTTTGTATTCAGGAATAGATTTGGTCCAGCCCGAGACCAGGCACTCTGCAGCAACAATGCGCTGCTTTGAATATCACACCTGAGAGATTATGTCTGTTTCTCTCTTCATTTGCGGACAAAAAGTGAATGAGGTGAAAATTTAAAAGATCTGTATATAATCCGGAAGGGCGTATCATTATTCAGAATTATTCAGGGCTACTGTTTTCTGGCGGCTGGCTGATGAGTGGATATTCTGGTCCTTAATAATTGAATTAGCGCCAAATCCTTTAGAGACAGAAAATTGAAGCAAAACAGTGAGCATAATCAGTTCAGCTGGGAATTTCTCTTTGACTATAATTTGCGTTTCCTCTGGCGATTGAAGGAGTTTAGGGTTTGGCAAGCATTTAATTACAATATTTTATGGGAAAATTAGAGTAAAACTCATGAATAAAAACCCTAGCTCATAAAAACTACTACAAAGACTGTTTTTCGAAGAAAAATTGAAGAATTTTGTAGATTTTGAATGCTTAAAACGATCAATCATGCACTACATTGATCAGATGACAGAGTTGAAAGTCATAGGGTAGGATAGTTCAGTCCCTCAGAGAACACACCTATTTTTTCGATCATTTCGATCATTCGAACAATTGGGGTCAAATTGACCCCAACCACTTTTAAACGTCTATAGAATCGCCGCGACTGAAGATTTTCATTTGGAAAAATTTGTAGATGTAGATTGAGGCTGTTTGTAGTAGATCCCATGCATTAGAAGTGGCCTAAATGTCCTTAACATACCTAAAAAAATTCGCGAAAAAGCAGTTTTATCGAAAATCAGCTTTTTTTACAAAAATACTTTGTCAATTTTCAATATTTTTGGCTAAAAATTTAGGGGGATACACTCAAGGTATGATGAAATCATAAAAAAAATCAGCCCTATAGTGACCCTTGAAAAAAAAGTATTTATTTTGCATATTTACCGTGGCGATTGTAAGGATTTTAATATTTGCACATTTAAAATAAATCATAACTGTGTCAGTTTTTAATGTTTTGAGCTAAAAATGAATGTGGATACTCTCAAGACATAGTACAATAATAAAAAATATTAGCCCTATATAAAGGGTTGCAAAAATAAGGTGTAATCATCAGGATAATCAGATTCTGATTGCTCCGAGACATGGTCGTCTTGGGAGGAATCACTGTCTGCAAAACTGTTATCATTGTCTTCAGCTAACAAATTATTGCGTAAAATAGAACGCAGATTATACGTCATCATCTCTAAAGCTTATCAAAGCAGAGAATATTGATACGGGAAACTCGATCGTTTTGCGGAATAAGCCTCCAAAGCCGAATCAAATTGGAATTGTTTTTGCGGGATGATTCAAATTGAACAACTTTTTATTTACATTAAAAATTATAATCTACATTGTAAATTCTATTTTGACAAAACGGTTTCGAAAGGATGCACTGATTCTCATCAGACACCAGCACACAGTGCATACTTGACTGGCGTGACCTCTTGCAATTGGAAATCATTAATTTGTATTTACGCTAGTTGTGACAAATTTTAACATCTCCGATTTTGAAACACTTCCAATTTGATTCTGCTTTCGGAGGCTGAGTCCGCAAAACGATCGAGTTTCCCGTATCAATATTCTCTGCTTTGATAAGCTTTAGAGATGATATACTTTGTCTATACTGATTTATAGACAAGAAGGGAACCATGATCACAATCAATAATCTATCGATCTATTAAGTAAAAAAAATTGAATTTTTACCTCAAAATTGGCGTCGAGTACATATGGGGTCTATTTGACCTCTTAATCTGCTTCAAAGTCTTCTCAACGACGACTGACGACTTGGGACTGTATGCGAACGGTGTAAACTGATAGTCAAGACCAGGGCCGGGGCGAATAATTTCTACGCCCGGTGCAAAAGCCAGATCTTGCGCCTATGCAATACATTCAATGAATCCTAAAAGAATATACCTCATGGTCAATCAACCAATACCCGTTAGCTCTTCCAACAAATCCACTTGTATGGCTGTTCCACTAAGTCCACTAATCTTTCTTGAGACATAGTTGACCTCATGTAACTCTTGATCAGCGTTAACTTAGAAAAACTACGCTCACCAGGTGCGGCTTTAATAGGAAGGGTTAAAAATATTCTCAACTCTATAGGTACATTCCGACACATTGTTTCCAAATGTCTATCAAAAATAAAAGACAACACTTTCGTTGGTAAATTGTTAGGAAGCATAACTAGAGAAAACATTTCTATTTCCTCAAAAACCTCAGATCCACTTATATCAGATTAACAACTTAAAATCAATGTTTCCTCCAAACTAAGACAGTCTTGGGAAATAATATCTGGGATGCATTGAATTTTGCTAATATTATATAAGCAACTGAGTATTTAACTGTGCACAATTATTTGATCGAATCTTTCAGAAAATGTTTGCACATATAACCTAGCTCAGTATTTTAAAATAATAATCAATTTTGAATTTTCCCTGAGGATCCAAAACCGCTACATCTCTACATTTTGTAATGAAAGAGGTATTTTTCACATGGATCTTAATGCAGATGAACTTTGAAATTCATAAGAAATATCCAAGTCACAAGCAATTTATTTTGCATTACCTAAAAACTTTACAAATTCATTCTCTGAACGTAACTACTTTAAAAACGTCTTTATAGAGCTTAATATTTCATCCGCTGCCTCCAAGCAAATTTCAAGACTCTGCAAACATTTACTTGTAATATTTATTTTGTTTAAAATGTCTACGAGATCAAAATGCAACACAAAAATTGGAATTCTATAATTTTATTACCTAAGCATTCAGCGGTGTGATTGAATTTTGCATCACCGCCTCGCGAAAGTTCGACAAAAGCCTCGTAAATTTTGCCGAAATTAAAAGCCAAAAGTCTAAGGGCATTTATTCTACTTTCCCATTTCGTTTCACACAACGGTTGAAAGGCCAGCGACACTATATACTGTTTCAAAAGCTACCATAGTGCTGTAGTGTTTAAAAAAAGACGTGAAGATGTTCAACTGTAACAAAAAAGCGAAACTGCAATTGTAGAGCAGTGTGTAGTATCTGAAACTACCGAATTCATAGAGTGTGATGAACAAGGAACAAAAAATGCTCTGGGTTCTAATAATTTAATTTGAGTTTGCATTCCTCAGTGCTTGCCTTTTATATGGGTCTATTGTAATATCCTTGGCCTCTACAATCAAACAAAGATATATCTAATTTTTCTAGGTCATTTAAAACTAATTCTGTCAACCTAATTCCACTGGACTTTTCAGTGTTGCTGCGTTCGAAAGAAGCTTGATTAGCTCATTTTTAATATCTTTGCTGATATTTTAACTTCGACTTTCATTATTATGACTTCGCTGCAAATGCTCTGCGCGTACTAAGTCAATTTTCCCAATCGATTCTACAAACTGCTAAAAGTTTGCATTAGCTTTGCTATATAAACTGTCAGACTCTCCTCTTAGAGCCAAAGATTGGGAAGCTAAAAATTTAACAAAAATTATGAGACGTTTGAGCACATTTCGCCAATGTTCCACTTCTTTTTATATTTGTTTTTGCAATTTCCTATCTACAGTAGTACATACTTTAAGAATTTTTTCAATAACTCTCCACTTTTTAAAATGTTGCATAAGCAGGAGACTACTTTCATGGTCTTTGACCAATTTGTTCAAATGACCCCAAATCTTCCAATCCAGAGCTTGTCGAAGTATTAGAAAAATTGTTCGTCGAAACATGCAGCAAAAACAAAAAAACAGCATTCGCTGATTTCGAATATACAAGCTATTGACGATACACAGATTTCCCGTTTTTTGAAGATCTTGAAATTGTACAGCCAACTTCCTTTTGTTAGTTGAGGGAAAATTATAATTTTTAATTGAATGGAACCTTTTTCAACTATAATTTGTACAACTTTATCGTCTAGTTCTAGTTACTTACAAGGACCTTCAAAGTCAAGGTGTGATGCATTCAGCCCTCTATGACTTATATCAGGGGCACTGCTAGCATTTTTGTTTGAGGTAGAAACTGCCCCAATTCCAACATTGATGAACTTGATCAACAGATGCACTTACCGATTCGTCTGCTCGAATTAACTTACGGATTGATCCTATATCCTGCACTATTGTTTGCACTAAGAGCCGGTTTCGTTTCCTATTTCCACTACCCGACAATTTTCTGCTAACAATTGATGAAATTCTAATAGATAATCAATATTTCATAAATATAAAATTCAACAGCAAAACAATACAACTACAAAGGCAATAATTTACCAATAAATGTTGTTCAGAAAAATCAGCTAATGCAAGCACTACTCTTAACATTGTAGGTACTAATAACACTATACTCTTGGCATTGCAAAATACCGTTACTGAACATCAGGAAAATGAAAAGCAAATTTATTACACAATTGTTGCCAGTACATGCATACAACTTTTATAATTTACTCCCGTTTTCATATAAACTCCCCACATAGATATTTTATTTTGATCTTAATCATTGAAAAACATGCATCAATATTCAACCCCAAAATTCATTACTAAACTTACCAATTAATATGCATTTCTAAAATTTTCATTAACATTTAGCGAAACAACTCTTCATCACAAAATACTTGCTAAAATCGCCTGAATGACATACCATAGTAAATGGAGCAATATTGGGATCTTGCGCCATGCCCACGTATATGATCTTCATGATAGTTTCTCACCATGTAGAAAACTTCATATAAAAAAAAACTTCAGTGGCGCAGATTTCGTCCAGTGCACCATTCGCTGCTGATCGATCGATCGATACATTTTTTTGTAGGCATAGTGCTTGTATGGAAAATGTATGGAGCAAAATGTTCTGGTGCTACTTTAAAATAGTGCACCATTGCGTACGGGTATTAATGATTAAGTCAAATCCCAACGAGAAAAGTAATGTCCAAGAATATTTTATGTAAATTTTCAATTTAGGATGGAAATATTACAGCAATATAATTAGTTTAATTCTTTTTTAATTATTAGTTTTATTCTTTTTAATTCTTTTTTATTTTTGTGGGAAAATTAATAGTGTTTTCTTGCATTGCCTGTAATGTGTAGGCAGTTCTTATTCTTGCATGTGAAGGCAGTGTTTGCTGCAAGTAATTTACAGACATATGTATATCATAAACTTGAAGCAAAACAGCTTCCAACCATTATACTCGTACGACTGCATTGCAGGTAATGACTGTATCATGTATGGTGATTTCATATATTGCTTTGCTTCCTGATGGGATTGTCGGGCAGAAGAAACAATTTTTTGAGAAGAATTGATTTTTTTAAATAGAAATAGAAATTCGAACATATTTTCTTTAAAACGGAAAAAGTTAATAAGCATGACTTAAGTGACTGTTAACTTAATATTAAATTTTTGAAGGTGAGAGGGTAAATCTTTACGTTTGATTATTTGCGCCCCCTTTTGGCCAGCGCCCGGTGCGACTGCTCCATACGCGGCTATGGAAGCCCCAGCCCTGGTCAAGACACAGAAATACACTAAGGGGCCTATAGTACCCCCCTTTTCCCGCAGGCCTAAGCGCTGCGATCGGCCAAAAAGGTCACTGGGGTCAATTTGACCCCCTGTGTTCTCGGAGGGCTAGGGCTACCGCTTGCAAAAGTTTCCGAATTCAGGAAATTAAAACACTTGTTACATATTTGCATTATAAGAAGTTTGTTAGGTATATGCAAATCTGATCCAAATGTCTCTTAGTACAAAAATAATCAAGCTCAAATCATATCATCCTTAGAATTACGGGATGGCCCAGTGTCAGCAACGGAAGCTATAGAGCAGAAAATTTTTATTTGGTTCCACCACAGCCACAGGGTTACCAGAATATTCCTTAAACTTCTGTCAGACTTGCTCTCGCTCAAGATCAATGCATTGTGCGAATTTCATAAATATGTAATGGTAGAGTCATGAGTAGGCAAAAAATATGTAAAGTAATTCAGCAGCAACCCCCGTTGGGTAAGCAATCTGAATACGAGAATGAAGTGATTAATTCCACGACTCACTTTACCCCTGATTAAGTCAGATACTTATTTAGAATTAGGTGAGTTCAAAGCTCTCTCGTGCAAAGGTGGATTCGAATCCGGGACCCCACATCCTAGTAGCCAGTGCTCTACCCCCTACACTACATGAGCTTCACTCGGTTAGTGAGGTATTTTTTTAAATATATTATATATAAAATATATATTTAATAACGAGCACGGACCTTGTTAAGTCCATTTCAATTTCAATATGTTTGCTCATATGATTCAAACAAACCTTGGGTCGTAAGAAGTCAGCAACGCATACTTAGACAGTCATAAAAATAGATGTTCCCATCGAAATTATGCAGTCTTTATGCTTCCATGCATTCGTCTGTACAATTATAAAGTTGGACTTCACCTCACTCTCAAGACCCGTCCGAAAATTGTCACATTTTCAACGTCTGTGAAACTATGAAAAATATACTCTGAATTTTAAAAATATCTGAATTTTAAAAATATTGACTTCATAATTTAAAGAATATCTGTAACCCTCATCCGGTTTCGAGAAAATTTTCTCAGCACGGATCTCAGTCGATGAATATCATCCACTTCCCAGCCACTGGTTGTTTATTACTTACAATAATTATCAGTATGACTATCCAAATGTATTTTTACAATGACTGATTTATTAACCTTCTGTGCAGAGGATTATTAGCCTGTACGACTGATAGGCCACTGCCTACTCAATGACTGTATAATCAGCGATCAGATGACCTAATATGGTAATCTTAAAACCGTAGTGCCGTCGATGTTAAAACAGGCGTGTGCAAAATTTAATCGAAATGATGACGAATTGTATGAGAATGTTAGCTTGGAGAGCAGATAAAATGTTTGAAATGATGTTGTGCAGATATGTCATCAGTTTTATGCAATCGCGGCTAATGTTCTTCAGGCTCCGGGAAGCATAAAAATGTTTGCATATTTTTCCAGAAGAAACAAGTAGATATTTCAGCGCAGCAAATTATTCGAATCCCATTTGTTTAATTCAGAAATTTTTCTACTCACTGTGATCATTATCAATCCCATTTATGTTTAAATGGTGCAAAATATTTAAAAGTAGATTTTTTTTTCAAAAAATAAAAAGTGAAATTAGTGGTCCTGGCCAACACGAATCTATAAAGTACCTTTTCCTCTTTAAATAGTCTAAGTGAAAAATTATATCGCAGTAGATATTCTATGGTGAAGTCGCATCAGTTTCCAGGACAAAGTGAATTTAACCTTCGGCATACAATCTGAAAATAATTCCTTTCCCATACAAGGTCGGGTTAGATTTACCCCATGAGACATTCTGTGTATATATTAAATAGAACGTGCTCAATTTTTTTAATTCTATGTATTAACAAGTTAATAATAAAATACAAAAATATACCATTACTAAGCATTCAGCTTCATGTCTTTAAGATTTGGGGTTAAATTAACCTCACGTTGCATGCCGAACGTTAATACTTTTGTACTATTTACGTAAAATACAATTTTCTTTCTTTAATCATTGTTTCAATACTAACTTACGCACTTTCAACACAAAAAAAAAAACAGACTAATTAAAAGAATTTCAATCTACAGTAAACATTAAACTCTAAAGTTCAATACTAAATCTATTACAGATATGAAACATACAAATAACATCCCATGCTAAGCAATGAATCCATCACAGTTTTAATAAATACAAATAACATCCTAAACTCGGTCGCCCAAAGCAAACCAGCTCCAAGTTCTGCAGCGAAACAAAAACCGAAAAGAGAATGCTGCAAATCGTGCTGCGTCCATGAACAAATATTTCTGGGCCATCTAGCGGGCGGATAGGCAATGAGTTTTTACTAATGTTCGAAGAAGAACATTAGTATTAAAATCACTTTGGCCAAAAATTCATATTTCTATATATATATATATATATATATATATATATATATATATATATATATATATATATATATATATATATATATATATATATATATATATATATATATATATATATATATATATATATATATATATATATATATATATATATATATATATATATATATGTGTATATATATATATATATATCATCAAAAAATTTCAGTGAAAAAATCTCAGGAACGCGCCATCCGATTGAGCTTAAATTTTCAGGACACATTGGTGTATATGCAGAATAGTGCCAGGTTTCACAAAAAGTTTAAAATCTTTAACCCTTTGGCGCCGGCGGCCATTTTAGTGATTTTTTTAATATACCTATTATTCCGTACACAAATAATTTTTGCAAAAATAAAGTTGACGACATAAATTTCGAACAAGTTTTACATGTGAATCGGATAATGTTTTGGAATTTTTTAACCCCATGTGTGCGCTGGGTGCCTCAAAAGAGAACGGGAAAATTTGAAAATTTTTAAATTGCGATAACTTTTGACAGAGCTATTCAATCATTACGAAACTTTCAGGACATGTTTGTTTTATTTAGTTGCAGATTAATGTACGTTTTGATGAGCGTGCTAACAACCCTGTAGTCAGGGCAAGCACTGAAAGTGAAAACCTCCAAATCATCGTCTCTCTTGAAAAAATGTCGTTTCTTAAAAAAAAAGCCACTCATATGTAAATTTTGTGCTTTGTTTACATAAATAAAAAAAAAAATTTGATATGGTATAACGGGCACGCCTGGTAACCCTTGCCCAAGTTACCTATATTTTTAGCATCAAAAACTTCTGTTCACGGAAACTCACGATCCGTTGAACAGAATTTATTGAAATTTGCAGAATGTATTGGTCTTAAATAGGACCAAGTCTGATAGAAGTGATTTTGAAATGCGGGTGGTTCTGTGCCAGTGGTGCCATCTTGAAAAATCACTAAAAAAGATAACTGCTTTTAGCCCTATAAATTCTGATTGAATCGTTCGATTTTGACGAAATTCACACCGTAGCTGCACCTTATTTCAAACCACGTTTGGTAGAAATTTGGTTGAAAAATTCGGTTGGAGCTGCCAGCTATGATAATTTTGGTGTCTTAAATTTGAAAAAATAAAAATTTGGAAGTGAAAACATTCAAACCATCGAATATCCTAAAAAATGTCCGTTTCTACAATAAAACCAATCTGTATACAAATCTTATGCTTAATCTACACAGTCAAAGTAAAACTTTGGAAATTTCATGTCGGACAAGAACGGTAACCCTCTCTCAGTTAACCTATATTTTTAGCTTCAAAAACTTATGTTCACGGGAACTCACGAATCAATAATCAGATAGAATTGAAATTTACAGAATGCATTGGACTTTAGTAGGGCCAGGTCTGATAGAAGCGATTTTGAATTGTAGGCAACTATGTTCCAGTGGTGCCATCTTGAAAAATTACAAAGAAAAAAAATGCTTTTTGCCCTATGAAATGTGAATAAGTTACCAGATTTTCATGAAATTGACACAGTAGCTGAACCTTACTCTAAACTCCGTTTGATAGAAATTTGGTTGAACAATTCGATTGGTGCTGCCAGCTATGGTAATTTTTGTGTCTTTGGTTTTGAAAATTCGCTCAGGAAAATAAAACTTTTTGCACTATAACTTCCAGTGCAGTCATGACATCAATACGAATTTCATACAATTACTGGAACCTATTATAAACATTATTCAAGCCAAATTTGGTTGAAAAGCCATGATAGGGTTGCCAGCTGTTGTTGGTTTTGGGTTTGTTTGCAATATCTTTATTAAGCGGTTTTATCGTAGAATTTTCAATTGGTTATGATATTGTAGTGACAATAAACAGCAAATATTAAGCTTTCGATTATTTGAAAAAACTCGCTGCAGGTAACCCTGAATTTCTTTATACTCCTATAACTTCAAATATTATATAACAACATGAAGCAGATGTGATATATTCTTGGCTTTGATACTGGCGAAAGGTTGCCAGCACGAGTCGGTTGTGCTACTTTTGTATCAATAAATGCTTACAGTTAGTATTCATACCGGAAACATTTACAATGAAAATAAATAACCGATGTTTCAATTCCCAAAGTTCTGCAAATTTTTCGGATCGCAGCCTCAAACACCAACTACAGTTACAGTGCTGCAGGCTAGAGCATTTTCTTCATTGATATTATATGAGATGCTGCTTTCAAAATTTTGTGAAATAAGCAACTGATAACGAATATAATTAACCCGTGTTTTGCTCTCATAAACGTTGAAATTCATGCCAGTGGTAATATCTGAAACCTTCTACCATATGAGTTATAATGCATTCTTGAGACAAAAGTAAAACGTGGCATTTGAAACAATTTGGCCGTAATAAGCAGCGCATGTGGTGGAATATGCACTCAAAACCTGCACGATTCTTCTACTGTTCTTCGAACATTAGTGTTTTTAGCGGTTCAGGTGCGCTAGAGTTTTTTTAATTTTCTCTTCACAGGAAGACGCGGTGAGCTGAGCAGCGTCCGCGCTGCTATTTGGGAACATTGGTTGCAACATTTTTATGACCATCAATTGTGTAATGCTTATTATAGGATGTATGCACACATCATGTTAAACGCATTGAGGCAAGATCATTTCAGTGTTTTGTGTAGCATATTTCAATTCGCTGCAATGTACTGAGCGTTCTGGCTTACAGTGGTACGAGTTACTTGAGATTTTGACTCAAACGCAAGAATTTCTATCGCGTTGCTGTGAAGTTACTTTTGAAGCACTTTGGCTGTTAGAAAATGTAGCTATCTCATGTATGAGATGAATAATGTTTTGTGTTTTGATGTTGGACATTATTTCGCATAAAATTAATTTATTTGTTTTGAATCTCAGTATATATTGTTAAGTTATTTTTCTTGTGTAGGGAATATTTAGCAAGGGAAGCACTGCTTCCTTTGCGTACTACGAAGAGGCACCCTTGGTTGTATGGGTAATTGCGTGAACTGTGTGTGTTAGCAAACACACGGGGATATATTTAAAACAAAATAAATTTTACAGAGAGGAATTGATTTAAATAAACGTTAGAGCATATAATATTGATCAAAGGGGAAATTTGGAGAAGTATGTTCGAAGGATTTTGTTCACGTACTTGCCGTATCTACATTGTTGTCCTGACATTCTACTTAAATTAATCATGCTTATTTACGAGAAACATAGAGACGTTGTTTGATTTCGTAATTATCTAATAACTGCGAAAAAATTTACCACAGCTAGGAATTTCCAAAGCACGTTGATAGTCAAATCTGAAAATTTTTCGTTTCATAGAAATATAGGAGTACCCGAAAATTCAAGAAAATGCCCGCCACCACCTAACCCTTCCCAAATATATCTTAATTTAAAAAAAACACATACCCACCCCTTATACACAATATACCCATATCTTCCAAAAATTTTGCTGATTTCTAGTAAACAAAAAAAAATTGGTTCTTACTCGCGCATCAGATAACGAGTGTATCTGGGCTTCAGACATATTGAATTTCATAAAACTCATGCCCAAGAATATGCGTGCACTTGTCACTTTGCTCTTCGCAATCATAGTGGAATGTCGGATATGTGCAACATAAATATGTATTAGATGCTTGCTGGAATTCTCATATATCAGTTGCAATGAGCAACAGGCTAATTGTCTGTTTGGTGTTTCCTTACTTTTAATCGCATTAAAAATATTTCTATACTAGACAACACAATCCCATTAAATTAATAGCACTATCGCGCACATTGCGCGCCTTCGAGTACCCCCTTAACTGCTGAAGCTTGTTTATAAGTAGTCACCGTAATGTCTCTCTTACTACTCATCGTAACGGTAGGCAAAAGCAGAAGAGAAGTTGCAATAATCTTTGTTTTGTATATTGAGAATGTTGTGGACTTAGATATATCGAGAGGAAGCCGTCGTATGACAAGGAAATTTTTTCTCTACGTACGGTCTATTAGCTTCGAGAAAGCATAATTATCAGTTGTTATCGGCTGCATTTGTTTAAGCGAAAGTGGTAAGTTCAATTTACTTAGTCATTGTTATGATATACAATGATATATTTATATAGTTTATATAGCGCTGTCTCTACTGATATGTCCACCAGATACCGGTTTTGATTGAAAGTCAATCGAACTCTTCATGGGCAAATTAACTAAATAGTTTTTCTAGTTTTTTCCCCAAAAAATTCTTAAGTTAAGTGATCTGAAATCCTTCACTTAATTTTGACCGCAGTTATTGCGTCTTTAACCAGATACCTGTCGTTCCACGATGCCATGCTAGCTGATTCCGAGAAGTGAGTTTCAAGTAGCATGTGCAGATACTCGTTCGGGCCCTCTTCCTCATCTGTACTTTCTCTGCGCAGAATAGTCGGTACGCTGGGACTTTCACTTCCTGATTCATGCAGCTTCTTCACTTGGTGTTCTAACAGAATTCTTCTTTTTGCCTTCGCTGACCGCCTTGCGTTACGAAATGGCCTTCGTGTGCGGTCTATTGTCCCTGAAAGTTTGCTGTTCCATCAGATGGTAACGTTTTTCTTTCCGAGTTCCTCGGGTCCCACGATTTCGAAAATTAATGCCAATATTTCTACTAAAACGTTTATCTGGTCGTTATTTTATGGATTTAGGACCAATACTAATACGATTTGCCTGTTTAATGTAAGCACTTTATGATCAACTAGATGCACCTGAAATTTTATAATCGATTTTTCTATGAGTTCTATTAAAAATCACACGGTCTAAAGACATATTTTCTTAAAAGAAGTTACAATCGGCCCCAGCATCTGTTACTTAAAAGAAAAACAATAACAAGTAGCGAATAAGATCAGGTAAGCTTACAAAGTTTAAGACCTGTATATTTTTACTAATGTTCGAAGAACATTAGTATTAAAATCGATTCGGCCAAAAATTCATATTTCTATATATATATATATATCATCAAAAAATTTCAGTGAGATAATCTCGGGAACGCGCCATCCGATTGAGCTGAAACTTTCAGGATACATTGGTGTATATGCAGAATAGGTCCAGGTCTCTTTAAATGTCAGTTATTGTTAACCTTTTGGCGCCGGCGGCCATTTAAGTGATATTTTTAATATACCTATTATTTCGTGCACAAATAATTTTCGCAAAAATAAAGTTAACGAAATAAATTTCGAACGTGTTTTACATATGAATCGGATAATGCTTTGGAATTTTTTAACCCTATGTGTGCGCTGGGTGCCTAAAAAGAGAACGGGAAAATTTGAAAATTTTTAAATTGCGATAACTTTTGACAGAGCTATTGAATCATTACGAAATTTTCAGAACATATTGATATTATTTAGTTGTAGATTTGTGTAGCTTTTAATGAGCGTGCTGGCAACTCTGTAGCTAGGGCAGGCGTTGAAAGTGAAAACCTTCAAATCATTGTCTCTCTTGAAAAAATGCCGTTTCTTCAAAAAAAAGCCACTCATATGTAAATCTTGTACTTTGTTTACATAACCAAAAAAAAAAAGATATGGTATAACGGGCACGCCTGGTAACCCTTGCCCAATTTACCTATATTTTAAGCATCAAAAACTTCTGTTCACGGAAACTCACGATCCAATGAACAGAATTAATTGAAATTTGCAGAATGTATTGGTCTTAAATAGGACCAAGTCTGATAGAAGTGATTTTGAAATGCGAGCGATTCTGTGCCAGTGGTGCCATCTTAAAAAACCACTAAAAAAGATAACTGTTTTTAGCCCTATAAATTCTGATTGAATCGTTCGATTTTAACGAAACTCACACAATTGCTGGACCTTACTTTAAGCCACGTTTGGTAGAAATTTGGTTGAAAAATTCGGTTGGAGTTGCCAGCTATGATAATTTTGGTGTCTTCATTTTGAAAAAAAAAATTTGGAAGTGAAAACATTCAAACCATCGAATATTCAAAAAAATGTCCGTTTCTTACAATAAAACCAATCTGTATATAAATCTTATGTTTTATCTACACGTTCAAAATAAAACTTTGGAAATTTCATGTCGGACAAGAACGGTAACCCTCTCCCAGTTAAACTATATTTTTAGCATCAAAAACTTCTGTTCACGGAAACTCACGAACCAATAATCAGATACAGCTAAAATTTACAGAATGCATTGGACTTAAGTAAGACCAGATTTGATAGAAGCGATTTTGAATTGTGGGCAAGTCTGTGCCAGTGGTGCCATCTTGAAAAATTACAAAGAAAAAAAACTGCTTTTTGCCCTATGAAATGTGAATAAATTACCAGATTTTCATGAAATTGGCACAGTAGCTAAACCTAACTCTAATCTCTGTTTGGTGGAAATTTGGTTGAAAAATTTGATTGGTGCTACCAGCTATGGTAATTTTTGTGTCTTTGGTTTTGAAAATTCGCTCAGGAAAATACAACTTTTTGCACTATAACTTCCAGTGCAGTCATGAAATCAATACGAATTTCATACAATTAATGAAACCTGTCATAAACATTATTCAGGCCAAATTTGGTTGAAAAGCCACGATAGGGTTGCCAGCTATTGTTGGTTTTGTGTTTAATTGCAATATCTTTATTAAGCGGTTTTATCGTAGAATTTTCAAATGGTAATGATATTGTAGTAACAATAAACAGCAAATATTAAGCTTCCGATTATTTGAAAAAACTCGCTGCAGGTAACTCTAAATTGCTTTATACTCCTTTAACTTCGAATGTAATATAACAACGTGAAGCAGATGTGATATATTCTTGGCTTTGATACTGGCGAAAGGTTGCCAGCACGAGTCGGTTGTGCTACTTTTGTATCAATAAATGCTTACAGTTAGTATTCATACCGGAAACATTTACAATGAAAATAAATAACCGATGTTTCAATTCCCAAAGTTCTGCAAATTTTTCGGATCGCAGCCCCAAACTCCGACTTCAGTTACAGTGCTGCAGGCACTGAGCATTTTCTTCATTGATGTTATATGAGATGCTGCTTTCAAAATTATGTGAAATAAGCAACTGATAACGAATATAATTAACCCGTGTTTTGCTCTCATAAACGTTGAAATTCATGCCAGTGGTAATATCTGAAACCTTCCACCATATGAGTTATAATGCATTCTTGAGACCAAAGTAAAACGTGGCATTTGAAACAGTTTGGTCGTATTAAGCAGCACATGTGGTGGAATATGCACTCAAAACCTGCACGATTCTTCTACTGTTCTTCGAACATTAGTGTTTCTAGCGGTTCAGGTGCGCTAGAGTTTTTTTTTATTTTATTTACTAACCAAGCCAGGTACAAGTAACATAAACAGTAAAAAAAAGCAAAATTGGAAATTACAATGAGTACATAGAAATAAAACGAAAAATTAAATAAAATAATTAACAAAATAAACCAATAATAAATTAATTAATAACAAATAAATAAAGCATTGACATATAGCTTAGGATAAAGGGTTTCGCATGGTTTGGAAAAGGGAGGATTTGAAGGATAATTTTGAGACTGTTGGAGAATACAGATTACTTATGCAATTGAATATCCTGCAGCATCTGTTTATCGGCTCATTAGCTGCGTAAGTAGTGGCGTGTGGATATTCCTTAAGTAAACGAGAGGACCTGGTGTTTCTTACAGGGTTAATCAACACAATTTTTCTATTCAGGAATTCAACTTTGATGACGCCTCTAATGACGTCGAATGTGAAGCAGGCCGAAATCATATTTCTTCTAGATGCAAGTGTTAATAAGTTTAGATGACCCAGTCGAAACTCATACGGAGGAAGGGCATTAAAATTGTAACGGCTGTATAGTTAAAATATAAGAATGAATAAAAAATAAGAACTGCTTTTGCATGGACTCGAGTCTGCTACTGTGGATTTCAAAAGCCGCATTCCAGCAAATGGAAGCATATTCGAGAATGGGGCGTACAAGTGAGATGTATAAGGATCTTGTGACCCACAGGTTACGAAATTTCTTGGCACGTCTTTCGATGAAGCCTAGCTGTTTGTTGGCATGGGAAAGTATTTTATCATAATGCAAGGTGAAGTGGAGTCGGCCATCCAAGACCACACCAAGGTCGACAACGTTATCAACTCGAGCTAACAAATTATTCCCGAGGAAGTATGTGTTATGTAAGACGGTGCATTTTCGAGAGAAACTTATAGCTTGGCACTTAGCAATGTGGAGAGAGAGCTTGTTTTCATTGCACGAATGATCAAGTAAATCAAGTTTGGATTGGAGAAAGAGTGCATCGGATTTAGATTTAATGATATGATAGACTTGGAGATCGTCGGCATAAAGTATATTTGAGGTATATTTGCTAGGATAGATGAGGAAGTAGATGAAGTATATTTGCAGAAATAAATATATTAAAGAGAAGTGGGCCAAGATGGCTACCTTGTGGTACACCAGAGGTAGCAGAAATATTTTTCGATCAGCTCCAGACGGATCAGATCAAGACGAAATCTGCAATATCATCGCCGAAGATAGCCAAATTAAAAAGAGATAGGCTCAGTATTTTAAAGAACAGTGTAGTCTACTTATTTATTTATTTAAAATTCATTTAACATATGTACACGCAATTACAAATGGGAAGAAAAGATATATACAAAAAAAGAAATATAAATTAATACAAAAAAAGGCATATCAGCTACCTGTGTGTATATGAAAATTCAGCAATCCAAAAACGACAAGCAACGTAAAGGTTAGGTACAATATAGTAGATTAAAAAAACGAAATATAAAAATTGTAACAACAACAATAATAGAATAATAATAAAGAAAATTAAAAAAATCATGAGTAATCCCAAAATAGTGAAAATGAAAACTAGTAATAACAATTAAGGAAAGAAAATTGAAATCGAGCAGCATTCAACAATATTTGAAGAATACGTCTCTTAAAATTAAGGAAAGCTAATGATGCTCATCATGATTCCATAGCACTCTCAGTACTGATAAATGAACAAATACTTCAGTATGCGCAAAATGGATAGTGAAAAGATACTGGGATCTGATAAGTCAGCCAGAGTCCTGCACAAAGTTGGAAATAGGAACATTGGGGAAATAAAGGCCAACATAAATTTTGTAGATGAAACATCCATAAAGAAACAACCTGCACACGTGCATCGGCAAAGGTTTAACAATTTCAGGCGTTCATCATAGTTATCATAATGAAAGTAGGGGAAATTAAACTTCCACAGAAGACAACGAGTAAAGTTACGTTGGACAAACTTGACTGCATCTAACAATGGCACAAAAAGAGAAGACTGCATTTGCGAAAAGTATTCATATTCAAGCATCGATCACTAACGATCTGAATAGATGGGTCACAAGTGGAGATGTTAAGGCAACAACGAAGAACAAATTCTGCCATTGTTGACAGTTTAGACGAAATGAATTGAACATGCAGATCAAATTTCAGACGAGGAACAAAGATAACGCCAAGGTCCTTATGTTGGTCAACATGCAGCAACAAACTACCGGAAATGGTATAGTCAAAGTGGATTGGAATTCGTTTGCTAGTAGAAGACATACCAAGATGTTTAGGAATATTAAGGGAAAGAGCGTTAACAGTACAACAAACAATCCAATCAGCAAAGTCTGATCGAAAAAGCAGGCAGTCTTCAACAGAAGAAATCGTATGTTGAAACTTAAGGTCATCGGCGTTGAAGAAAAAAACAGAATTGAAACAAATTGAAAGATTATTAATGAACAACACGAACAGGAGCGGTCCGAAAACGGAACCTTCAGGAGCACCAGGTGTATGATCAAAAAGGGAAGAAACGCAGCCATTGAAGACAAAACGACAGAGCTTAGATTAAATAAAATAGAAATAGGAATACTTAAAGATGATGAAAGAGACTTAACAATTACACACGGAATACCATCAGAACCCTTGCTGGCTGTGGGGTCCAAAAAGAATATTAAGCTTCTATTTCAGAGTGGACGATCATAATGAAATGAAAACGCGTAGCAGAAGATGAGTGGGTGTTGCTGTTGTGAAGATAGGATGGGTTTAGTGATACAAAGCTAGATGAAAAGAAAGCAGGAAATAAGTAACACATGTCTTGGGGAAAAGAGGCGACATCACCATTAAACGAAAAACCATTCGGTAAGTATTTTATGTTTACGTTGTATATGGTTCAATATTATCAGAGAAGACAGACATCTCCAGTGAAGCCCCAAAAGTTTTTTCAACGCTGGAGCCCTAGTCTATCGTAAGAAGCCAAGACAATAATAGAGCATCGAGTATGTTCAAAATTCCGGGTGAACTATTCAAAAAACATCCACAAAGTGATCACTACATCTGCGGTTAAGAAGAAATACAGCAGGAGAAGTGCTAATGCGGAAACTTGGCCAGAAAGCAAAAGAAGTAGGATAAAATACCAGCCTGATGAATACAAAAACCATCACACAACTAAGAAATACCAACACATAGTTCTTGACGGTTCTCATTTAGAAATGTGGACAAATTTAAATAAAACGAAGAATACAGCTCGCTAAAAACATATTCTATACTACAACTAGGGTCTGTTTCTGAAATCCTTCAACACAATTTCCGCCGCTCCCATCGCCGGCCGATGTTATCCAATAAGACACCACTTAGTTCCGAGTGTCCTTGTCAACGCCATCTCTCTAGCGTAAACAAGGTCTCCCCAGCTGTTGTTTGGTGTAAAATCTGCCGCAAAGGGTTTCCCGAATAGGTGCCTCTTCGCTTGCACGAGCTAAGCGCCCTGGCCACCGGAAGCAACCGAGCTCTATCTGACTGATTATATCTGCTTCTAGGTGGATAACGGACAATTCATGGTTGTAGTGTCTCCGGAATCGCTATTCTTCACATTCTGCACGATTCTCTGATAGACTTTCCTCTTAAACGCAGCTAAGAGATCTAATAGCTTATATTATTTTGAATTAAATATACTTTATATTTAGTTGCATAAGATAATATTTTTTAAAAAAATTGTGTTCGACAAATTCACCATTTTTCTTAAAATGCTTATGAAATGATTATTTTCTAAACCTTCTGCTATTGTATAAACAATATCAACTAATTGTAGATTACAATAATGATTCCGTAAGTGAAATTACAAAAAAAAAAACAAATTCAATTTTAATCCGCATGCATCACAATTTATTCCCTCTCAAAAACAAAAACGTAAGTTTCAAACTATTTATTTTCATTGTAAATCAATGAATAAAGAAGGCGGGTGTTAAAATAGGTAACATACATCAGACGTATTTTTATGAAAATCGGATTCGGAACCACGCTTCTAACTCCTCAAAATATTCGTTTAAAATTCAATGATCTAAATTATATGCTGTCTTGTTTGCATATGGTGCCACCTAGACCAGCCGTGTAGCATGTGACGATGATACAAGATTTATTATACAAGCAGCACTAGGTTTTAATCCATATGCGCATTATAATGTTTTCAATGAATCTGTATCTAAAATTTAGCTCGTTCGAAACCAAATGCTAATGGAAGCACCGATGTGCCCTCGAAAGATTCGTTTTAGATATTTTGCATTTTAAGTCAACGTGCAGTTTTCTCAAACGCTACCGTCTTGCATAATTCGATGAGAGTCCTTCCTCTTTCAATTTTCTATGGCACTACATTAAATTTCACCGAACCGGTTGTTTGCCTAGCCCTTTGCTGTGGTTTCATTTCTGTTGATAGACACTGCTAGAAATTAAGTACTGCTGTTCCTGTTTTCCTTGTTAATTTTTATGGTTTTCCTTCCAACTTTTACTGTGAGCAAAGTCCCGTCATTGGATGCATGATTGGGGCTGAGAGCAACCATTTGAGTCTTGGTGGTGGTGACGGCGCTCGAAATAAAAACAAAAGACTTAAAGACTCAAAAGGCGCTTAAGGAAATGAGTTGAGCCTTTCCGAAAATCGTTAGGCTCTGCCGAAATCAGGGTCTTTGTGGCTAGCTGCGGTTCAGTTTTCCACCAGCACCCTACTGTCCTCCGTGGCCCGTTTAAAGCTGATAGCTGTCTTATTTGCACACTCGGCCGGTTCACAAGCCATGGCCGACTAGTAGTTAGGAAAACCCCACCAAAACACTGTTGAATGCTCGGAGCACGGAGCGATGTTGGTCCTTGCGGGAAACGTTCAGGATCTTCTTTCCTGAGGGGTTTTATTTATAGTGTAGTTTCAGATACATTTTGTTGATGCTCTTACAGCTACTTGTACGGAACGTAATTGTGCTAATGCTAATTAAAAGTTTTACGAATGTACACCGTAGATGCATGAGAAAAGTAAAGCTGTTCCGGACTGATTCAATGGCCGTGAATTGTTTTCGGCATAATTGGCATGAACTTCTGAAGATAAGGGATTTGTAGACCACTGTTTATGGTAAATTAAATTGCTGAAGTAAATAAATTGCGTCTTCGTTAGAAGTGTACATAGCTAACTATGTTTTAGAAGCGATAGACTTGTCGGCGATATAATTTTATTACAGCCAACATTCCAATAAGGTTTCCTTTAAAAGGAATAGAAGTTGAGTTTTATTTCGTTATTCACTGCCGTGTAAAGAAATTTCAATATATTCATTTGTGATTGCAAAGCGCTAATTTTTTTTTAATGTAACGTGAGTTTCTACAAGTGAAGTATTTATTTTAAGCTGAAAGTACTCAAGTGGACGACTGAATGAGCAATCTTCCAAGCCAAGCTGTGCAGCCTTAAGCAAACCATTTAGCGACAAATTGTACAAATATTGACTTTTTGATTTATTTACCAATAGCACCTTTCAGCAGCTTTCAAACACTTCTCCTGAGTTATTTGCGAAATTGCTCGCTTCGCCGCGCCTTGCGCTAAAACGACAACGAATAAGAAAATCAGAAAAAAATGGCGCTCGTATCGTGCGACTCTTGATACTGACGTCGCGTTACCCAGTGCCTCCGTTACTTCAACAGCAAAACCGTACATCTACAACACATTCCTCCATGTGCACATCCTTGGGCTCTCCTCAAATATTTTCCGTTCGAGTTGAAAAGCTATTTCTTTTCATTCTTCTGGGCACTTCACCTCTTTTCATTGATTGCTAATCGCATACACGTAAAAGTTGACATTCCCTGGCACCAACAGGTACTGCCATCATTTCGGTCGAACATGCAAAAAGTCGGATGGAATTATAGCGAAGGAGCTGAGTGAAAAAGAAATCAAAACGGTGGCGAAAATGAAAACCCTTCTGCTCAAATTTTATGACAGTTAGCTTCCCTGAACAAGCTCTTGTTATGTCAGCCAACAATGTTGCTGATCGTACAGTACTCTTGCTTTTTAGGGGAGATACGATTACGCTGTTACGGCTTCACTAACTTGAAATCATGTCTGACGTGAAAAACATTTTAACAAATTGAACGAAGGTACTTAGGCAACATGTTCGCGATAGCTGCAAGAGGTAGTATTGCATGTATGTACTGTTATTCGTGAGTATATCTACATATTTATAAGAGCATTTGTTGAATATTTAGAAGGAAAAAATAAAATATAATTGTTCTAAGTACTTATTAAAATATTTGCTTAAAATTTTGCGACTTTGAAGATCATAGGTCCATAGATTATCTAATAACTATTTGCATCACCAGATCTACCTCAATCAATTGTTGAGAACTTGAATTGCAGATTCAAAGCCAGATGCATCTTATTGGGCTAAGAAGTTTTTGGAAATTACCCAGAAAAATACCTGGCTTCCTGACTAGCATTCATCAGAGTTCTCTCGATTAATGTTTATATCGTTTACACGAGTTTTTGTACAGCTTGTATCGAAATTATTGTTTATTTTTAAAGCGCTGATATGCGGAAGTTCAATTTTAGTGAAAAATCGCCTTCCTGAGGAAAATAAATGCAGCAACCGACGCTAAGGTTAAGGATACTTAAGAGTCTTCTGCACTGTGACTTCACCTCACAAGATACCGCACTCAAATCCAGATTTGATTTCTGTTTACACGATATCATTCGCACGCTTGAAATATTTACTACTGAAGAAATTTTCATGAAAAAAAAAATTAAAAGAATGTGTGCGTGAGATTTTAACTTAATTTTTTATTTTAATTTTGAAACCTTGATTCGAACTGGTAAGTTGCCAAGGTAATCTCTAGCTTTCTTACTTGAGATGGTTTTCAATTAAATCTGTGGAAGTTAACCGAGACACAATTATCTAAGCCAATGTGGTGCTAAGTCTGTGGAGGACTGAGCTACGCCAGGTAGCAATCTAGCAAAGGAACCTTTTCCCGCTTCGGCTCCCTGTGACTGATGAGTTTTTAAACTTGGATATAAATAAAACGAAACACTCACTCAGCGAGCACACAGTTTGATTTTTAATTTTTTATTTATAGCTTAATTTTCTATTATTAAATTCTAGTGCTAAGCTATAATTTGATCAAGCCATCAATTATCTTGATATATACATATATGCATGGTGATTCATTATGAGGTTTGATTTTCAATAGGTTTTTTTTGACAGATTACGCGTGACTTCTGTCAAATTGTAATGTAATTTTTATTCAGTATTTTTTGGCAAATTATCATGGGAATGAAATGAAATGAAAATCTGCTTGAAAATCCACAAATCCGCTGTTTTATCGCGAAATTTTGTTCAGTGATAAGGCGCATTTTTGGCTCAATGGATACGCCAATAAGCAGAATTGCCGTATTTGGGCTGATGAATAACCTGAAATGCTTCAACAACTACCACTACAGTCACAGAAATACACAGTTTGGTGTGGTTTATGGACCGGTGGAATCATCGGCCCATATTTCTTTCAAAATGAGTTCGGTCAGAGCGTAACTGTCAAAAGCGACCGCTATCGCACCATGATAACGGATTCTTTGCTACCTGAAATTGAAGCCCGTGGTATCGGTGAACTTTTGTTTGGAACGCGTCGTCCAAAATTGAATTCTGAGGATGGACCATTTACTGTTAAATGAGATAATATATAAGTAATTGTTATAGATAGTTCTTTCGGCTCACAAAATAATTTTTACTATAGAATTCATTTTTATTTGAAATTGAAAACCAAATCTCATAATGAATCACCCTGGATATATATATATATATATATATATATATATATATATATATATATATATATATATATATATATATATATATATATATATATATATATGTATGGATATACAGGGTTATCCATTTCATGCTTGAAAAAGTAAACTTGAAAAAACACTTAAACTATTCGGAAGGTGACGTAATTTTTAGTTCGTTGTAAACATTGATTCTTGTAATTGTTTTTGCGGGATGATTAAAATTGAAAAATTTTATTGAAAACACATTTTGTTCAAATGTTTTTTCACGGGATTTCTTTCAATTTTTTTGAGGTAATTTTCAATGACTTTCCGGCACATTTCGAACACTATCTCGGCCATGACTTCATGAATACTGGCTTTCAGTTTGTCCAGAGGCTGAGAATTGTTCGCATAAACACGATCTTTCGTGTGCCTCTACAAAAAAGAAAACCAGAGACGTTAAGTTACAGGATCTTGGAGGCAAATTTACATCGTGAAATTACACGTCCTGGAAATTTTTCTTTCAAAAGAGCTCGCTTTGTTTGTGTTATGTGACTTGTTGCCCCATCCTGCTGAGGCCACATATCGTCAAGATCATAATCTTCGAACTCTGTTCAAAAATAATCGGTTAACATGCGGCCATAGCGCTCAGAATTGACGGTGATAACTCGTCCTTGATCGTTCTCAAAAAAATACCGGCCTATCATGCCACCAGACTATAATGCGCAACACACAGTGACTTTTTCCGGATGTAATAGCCTCTCTACGATCATTTGTGGATTACAGTTCTGTTTATCAACGTATCTACAAAGCGAGAAATGGCCCTGATCACTGAAGAGTTTTTTTTTCGAAAAATTAGCATCAAGAGCTTATTGTTCCAACACCCAATTCATAATATTCATAATTTTATATTCTAAAATGGCAAACCTTCAACTAAAGAAATGACAGCGTTGTTGACGTGTATCTTTGACAAATGTGGATATGCATGGTTTTACTCTTTCAAGCACAAAATGGATAGCCCATTATATATATATATATATATATATATATATATATATATATATATATATATATATATATATATATATATATATATGGTATACATATCTATATATATATATATATATATATATATATATATATATATATATATACAGCTATCGCACCATGATAACGGATTCTTTGCTACCTGAAATTGAAGCCCGTGTTTTCGGTGAACTTTTGTTTGGAACGCGTCGTCCAAAATTGAATTCTGAGGATGGACCATTTACTGTTAAATGAGATAATATATAAGTAATTGTTATAGATAGTTCTTTCGGCTCACAAAATAATTTTTACTATAGAATTCATTTTTATTTGAAATTGAAAACCAAATCTCATAATGAATCACCCTGGATATATATATATATATATATATATATATATATATATATATATATATATATATATATATATATATATATATATATATATATATATATATATATATATATGTATGGATATATATATATATATATATATATATATATATATATATATATATATATATATATATATATATATATATGTAAAACTTTTTTTACCTTTAAAGCTTTAACGCCAGTTGCCATTTATTTAATTATTTTTATAATTTCGTCAAAGTATGACATTCGAAAGAATTAAGTCTATGGGAAAAAAACCCTAGCGCATCAGAACCGCTAGAAATACTAATGTTCGAAGAACAGTAGAGGATTTGTGCAGATTTTGAGTGTATTGCGTGTATTGAGTGTATTGAGTGTATTATACGAAATTGTCCGGTGCTGGCAATCATGTGCTAGCACCATAACTGCTTCACGTTGTGTTAAACCCAGCTTATGAATTTCGTTTCGATTGAATGACTGCGCTGTAAGTGAATTAAATTTTAGGGTAACCATCGTCCAAACTTTTTAAATTTTTGAAACGTAAATATTTGTTGTTAATTGTCATTGCAGGATCATTCCCATTTGGAAATTTTATGACAACATCGCTCGATAAAGCAATGTAAATAAATTACACGGTTTTTCAACAAAATTCCTACAGAATTACAATTGCAACAAGATAAGCTTTTCACATGAATTTCGTTTTGATTTCGTCACTGCATCGGAAGTTACAGGGAAAAAATCTTTATTTTCCTGAGCAAATTTACAGTATTTAGTAGACAAAAATTGCCGTAGCTGGCGTCCCTATACTAATTTTTCAACTATTAAATCTATCTTAGAGTAAGGTTCATCTACTGCGTAAATTTCGTTAAAATCTGGTGACTAAATCGGAAGCTATAGGCCAAAAACCATTTTTTTTTCTCCGCGATTTTTCCAAATGGCACCACTGCCACAGTGTTGCTCGTTTTTCTATCAGACCTGGTCCTAGCGAATTCCAACACGTCCTTTAAATTTCATATTGATCGCATTATCCGATCGTCAGTTCTCGTGAACAGAAGTTTTGAGTGCTGAAAATAGAGGTAATTTGATCACGGGTTGCCGTTCTTGTTTACTGCGGAATTTTTAAATATTTTATCTGACTTGGTGGACAAAACTCAAAATTTGTCAATAATTTGAACTTATTTTCAAAAATCAAAAATTTTTCAGGAAGGTCGATGATTTGAAGGATTTTTGCTCAGGAGCCTGCTGTAGCTACCGAGTTGCCTGCACAGTCTTGAAAGTCCAAGTGTGTAAAATTTTTGTCTATATCAATACGCTCTAAAAATTTCACGATGATCCATTGTTTTTCTTAGAAGTTATGAAGTTATGAAAAAAAAATCCTTGCCTACTTTTAGGCACTCAGCGCCTACACAAAGCTCATAATTTCCACTTCTTTATCATAAGCAAACTTAGAACATAATAAGTCTTCATTCCTAGTACTTTTTTTGAACCAAAATTTACACTGCTTGGAAATATAGGAGCACCTGAAAATTCACTTAAATGCCCTCCGCCGTCAAAAGATTTAAGATATTTGAATTCTAGCAAATCATGGACCTACCTGTTATATATATCTATGTTCTCCGAAAATTTCAGCTCAATCGGATCGGCCACTCCAGAGATTATCTCTCTTAACCATTTTGCTGATATATATATACATATATATATATATATATATATATATATATATATATATATATATATATATATATATATATATATATATATATATATATGACGAATATTCGGCGAAGCGATTTTAATACTAATGTTCTTCGAACATTAGTAAAAAATTAATATATTAACTCGAAAAATGTAAAATTTTTAAAGTGTTTAGAATTTTTTTTTGGACGTCAAGTGCTTAAGAGCGGACAGAAAAAAATCTTAAAATTTTGAATTGCGTTTGCTTTCGGCATAGGCATCAGATCATCGCGAAATTAACAAAACATCATTGACGCACATTAAAAACATGGTTAAGCAGTTTTCGTTGAATAAGCGGAAAATCCTGTGACCATGGCAAGCATTTCAACAGAAACCCTTCAAATCATCGACCTTCTTGATTGTTTGTTCGCTATTTAGGACAAATATCTTCAACTGATAAATTTAGTGCCTTCTCTTTACTGTCAAATTAAAATTTTCACAAACAATTACTTTGAGCGTAAATCGCAATACCCCTAAAAGTTTCAATACAATAGAAATTAAAACTATTGCTGCTTCTTTGCACCCTTAATAAATGATAAAAATTCTAGCGCATTAGAACCGCTAGAAAACTAATTTTCGAAGAAATTGTCTTTGAGTGCCAAAAAAATTGGGAAGACGTAATACACTTTTTTGTACAACCATTCCTTATCCCAAGCAACAAAACTCAACTATAACACAAATGATGAAAATGTTCAGAAAATGGCTAATGCTGGTTAGCCTGTGTCAGCAGCAGACATAAAATATACCAAATCTGCTTCACGTTAAGTTAAACCCAACCAGTGAATTTCGTTTCAATTGAATCACTGCGCTGGAAGGTATACGGGTGAAAAGAATTTTAGGGTTACCACCCTCAAAACTTTTCAAATTTTTAAAACGTTAATATTTGTTGTTAATTTTCATTGCAGGATCATTCTCAATTGCAAATCTAATGACATAATCGCTCAGTAAAGAAATTCTACAAAATTACAAAAACGGTCATAGCTGGCAGCCCTTTCATGATTTTGTACGAAATTTCTACGACATTTGGTCTACATTAAGGTCCATTTACTGCATGAACTTCGTTTTGATTTCTACACTGGACAGGAAGTTATAGGGAAAAAAGCTTTATTTTGCTGAGCAAATTTGCAAGATTTATGAGACAAAAATCACCACAGCTGCCAGCCCTATACTAATTTTGCAACCAAATTTTGTAACATCCAAGTACTGTGTAAATTTTGTTAAAATCTGATGGCTGAATCGGAAGTTATAGGCCAAAAAGATGTTTTTTTTCTCAGTTATTTTTCAAGATAGTACCACTGCCGCAGGGTTACCTGCATTTCAAAATCACTTCTATCAGACCTGGTCCTAGTTAATACCAACATGTCCTGTAAATTTCATTATGATCGAATTATCCGGTCGTCAGTTCTCGTGAACAGAACTTTCGAGTGCTGAAAATAGAGGTAATTTGGTGATGGGTTGCCGTTCTTATGCAAATCGGAATTTTGAAAATTTTATCTTGAGATGAAGGACAAAGGATAAAATTTATCAAAGATTTGAAATTTTTGTCAAAAATCAAAAATTTTTCAGGAAGGTCAATGATTTGAAGGATTTTTTTCAGCAGCCTGCCACAGCTACAGGGTTACCCGCTTTATGCTGAAAATTTATATGTGCCAAATTTTAGTCAACATCAATACGCTCTGTAATTTTCACGATGATCCATTGTTTTTTCTTACAAGTAATGACAAATCAAAATTTGAAAAAAAATCCTTGCCTACTTTTAGGCACCCTGCACCCACACACGGCTCAAAATTTCCAATTCTTTATCATAGGCAAGCTTAGAACATAAGTAGTTTTCATTCCCAATACTTTTCTTTAACAAAAATTTACACTGCTTGGAAATATAGGAATTCCTCAAAATTCACTAAAACGCTCGCCGCCGCCAAAAGATTTAGGATATCTTAATTTGAGAAATCTATGGACCTACCTACTATATACATCTACGTTCTCCGAAAATTTCAGCTCAATCGGATCGGCCACTCGAGAGATTATCTCCCTTAATCATTTTGCTGATATATATATATATATATGTATATATATATATATATATATATATATATATATATATATATATATATATATATATATATATATGTATATACATATATATAGGTATATATATATATATATATTTATGTAAAGAAATATGAATTTTCGGCGAAACGAGTTTAATACCATTGTTCTTCGAACATTAGTAAAAGGTACATAGCTGAATAAAACAAATTAAATAAGTATTTACTAATAAATAAATACAAAATAAATGATGTCATATTACATTAAAGCTGCAGGTATGCATACACTGAAAGAAAAATCTTGGTAAAATCAACAATTTTCCTTAGTTGTTTTTGCGTCAACTACGGGCTATAGTTAAAACAACCATAAGAAAATTGTTGATTAGTTTTATGCACCATGACGTGTGGTTGATCAACAAAAAAAAAATTCATTCGGAGCATGAAAAACGTCCAAATGTTGAAACCATTCTATTTTGCGTAGAATAATTCCAAAGACGTTGCTCACTGAATTATGTTTGTTGAAATCAACTATTGCAAAGTAGTTTAAGTACCATAAAAACTATTGATAATTCGCAACGTTGAAGTTTTGTGTGAATTGATGAATATTTTTCTATTGATCAACTATTTTTCGTGGTTATGAAACAATTAAAACAGTTGATTTCATGAACGTTGCGATATTTCTTGTATAACTAGAGCCAACTACTTTTATATCGTTAAATTATAAACTATATTAACATAGTAAAAATAACTATTTTCCGTAGTTTGTTTAACGATTTTGAATGAATCGTTGCAATACTATTAAAAATAGTTGAACCATCCAAGAGTTTTTCTTTCAGTGTAGTGAAGCCGCTAACTTTATAATTTTGTCATGTTGAAATACTTATACCTGCTTCTAAATTGACAGCGTCTCCAGAATCGCCCTTTTTCACACTTGGGGCGAACGATTCTCCGCAAGACTTTCCTCTCGAACGCGGCTAATAGGTCAGAGTACCTTCTACTGAGCACCCAAGTCTTGGATCTATACGTAAATACTGGCAAAATCATGATCTTGTACAGTAAAAGCTTTGATATTTGGGTGAGATTTCAGGGTTTGACGAGACTCGACATACTGTGGTAAGATTTGTTGGGTTTCTCCCGCGTATTTCTTCTTCCATATTGTTATCGGCAGCTAGAATTGAAGAATTGATTTTGAACGGTCTGGATAGCAATTCGATTATTTTGTCTTGGCTTGTTATAGTGGTAAACTAACAAAATCGTTGCAATTTGTTTTCATGGCTTTATACAGTTTTATTCAGCTATATGAGGCCTTGAAGTCTATGAATAGATGGTGCAGTGGAGTATTGAATCCCAGAGATTTTTCCATCGCCTGCCTGGGAATAAAGATCTGATCAATTATTGATAAGACTGTGATGAAGAAACATTGATATTGCCCGCTCATGGCTTTAGCGTATGAGGCTTTCCACTCTTCGAGGAACTTTCCGAATTCACGTCTTCGCCCTCATCTTCAGCAGGGTAGGATCAATAGGGTAGCTGTGCTATTCTACCAGTTTGAAGCAGACCATGGCTTTGATACATGGCTTTGCTTCGTAGCATTGCCTCGAAACATCATGAAGCCAACGAAAAGTCAAATCAGAATGTGACCTCGCCATCTGTAATAAATAACTGAAATCGGACAGACTCGACTTGATCTGACGTCTCATTTTGTTAAAACAAGCTGAAGGCGAAGGCAAAGACGTCAATTCGGAAAGGCCCCAGAATATAGGAGAGTATCTTGTAGGAAGTATTCAACAATGTTATACCCCTATAGTTGCTGCATATTTCTTTTCTCTTTTCTTATGTATGGGGTATATTATACCTTTGCGCTAGACTTCTGGGATCTCTTTATACATGCTATTTAATTTCATGAATTGCTTGGGTAATGTGGGCCCTCCATATTAAATTAGCTCAGTTGGCATTAAATTTCCGCCGACTAATGGTTCTTCGTAACTCTTCTATGCTGAGTTGCATCTGTATATGGTTTTCTTTTTGTATTGGTGGAATTTTTAGTTGAGCTGATCGTTTAACAATTCACTGAAGGGCACTTTCTATCGTTCCGGAATGCCTTCAATTCAGATTACACTATTTTTCCTTATAGTACGTGCAACGTGGTGTGTTCTGCGTCGTATTTTGGACTATTTGGTAGAACTTCCGCGTTTGGTGCGGACTTCGCTCTTTAGTTTTTTCTACTTTAAAGATCAGGTTTTTTTTCTGAGGCTGTTTTCTTCTGTCTAGCAACTCTCTTCGCTGTTCTTCTGAGCTCTTTATATTCGTCCTGCCAAGCCCAAAATGCAATATTCTAACCTTTAGTCGTTAGTTTGTATTCATGATCAAACCAGTTGCTTCGATCTCTGCGACTACTATCTGAAATGTCACCAGTACCAAAGCGTGTCCACTTCTTATTAACGCTCGGCATCTTGGCCACAGTGCTTACTCTCCCATTTTTGAGCTCTTAGAGACCAGGTCCTAACGTAAGATCAAATGTGTTACTGCGATGCTTCTATGGAAAGCAATTCGCGCTTGCAGAACCATACGAACAAGTTAGACACCTTGAGACATTTATACTATCACCAGGCTCGAATAGTGGCGGCGACCTCTCAATTCGTGGTTTATCTGATATACGAGCGGCTCTATCAGATGATGCCCTGATAGCCTGATGGATATTTGTGCTTGAGAGCCTAGTACTCGCAACGACCAAGTTCTTGGATGTTGATAGTTATATGCCTCGAAGTTTATTGTCTATAGTGTTCTCATGCAAATTATTGGTGCTTGCGCGATGCCTGAATTCCGTCTATCGTCCTATTTGGGCGTTAGAATTTCCAAAAATGATTTTTACATCATACCTTGAGGCGTCATTGAGGATGCGGTCGACCAGTTCATAATATGCTTCTGTTTCGTCGTCAGCAGATTCCTCTTTAGGTGCATGAACGTTAATTGCAAATTCGCCTCGCACGTGAAAGATGCATAGCCTTTCATTGAAAGTGATGAAGCCATTGAATGTGGACTTTTTGGCTTACGAGGAAACCTACTCGGAGCACATGGTGCTTTTGTTGTATAAATCATATCCTCTCTTTTTTGTATCGCTGTTATATTGAGACAAGGCATGGACTAGCTGCAGTAAAGCAAGAGTTCCACAAGAAAATTTTCAAATGGTTTAAGCCATTTAAATTTTCCGTGTTCATCAATGTGGTATAAATCCCGATCCGAGGCTTGTTGATGGATTCGGGATGAACACTTCGGAAAGCTCTTTTCAAAAGAGATAATCGGTTTATCGCCAACCTTACGTAAAAAGTAATAACTTGAAAATATTTGTCAATCTTTCCTGAAAGAAAGACTGCCCACTACCACCGCCAAGAGGTTAAGATTAAGCTTTCGTCAGTCGTAACTATTTGATGTACTTATATTCATAAACTACATGTTATTTCCTCTGTCCGACTGATGGCTTTGGCTGCGGAATCTACGTTACTCGTTAAAAAACTCAATCGAAAATGTCAAGCCCGTCTTAATAATTAAAAACGAGCTGAAAGAAATTTGCAGCAAAATTGACGGTTCTTAAGACCCCAGGTCAAATAGAAATATCGTTGATCTCAAGTCTGGAATGCAAAAAATCCGACATTTTTGTGACAACATTTCAAAAATGCGTGGTTTGAAGAATATTCGCCGGACAATGGAAGTTGCGTCTTATTACCTTTGGACAACAAACCAATTCATCATTATGTTTGCCCATGTGCCTGGTGGACACATTAGACAAAGTCCTGGAATGTATATATTATTTTCAATTCACAAAAAAAAAACACAAAAAACGCTTCCTACGAACGATAAGACAGTATTTGAAGAACGCGTATGACAACAAACAAACTCACGAAAGAAGTAGACTTTGTAGTTGATGCCATTACTAGGGACTAATGAAGATGGGGAGCAAAAGAATACTGCGCTGAAACCACAGCTAACGTAAAAAATATCTTAATCTGGACCAACTGAGAGCACACAAAAGAAGCTGTTATCACAATGGAGACCCAAAACCACAATCTGGATCGGATATCGAGCAACTTCCAGAATAGGAAGCTTACATTTGAAAGAGATAGGAATTTTCATTCATTCATTCATTCATTTATTAAAGTCGTCTAATGCAGACTATACACATACAATAAAAATTAATTATTCTTATACAGAATTCGTTTAAATGATGCTGTAGATAAATGAAAATCAAACTTATAATAAGCTTCGTTAAAGCATCTACTTATTGCAGTGACTGGTTCATTGCAACCATAATTGGTCCGATGTTGAGGGATCGACAAAAAGTTAACGCGCCTGACACGTTTGTTATTAGTATTAAAATTAAGTTGGCTTAAGAAGTAGTTTGAGTCAACGGTGCCATCCAAAATTTTCGCGACAAATAAGATTTTGGAATTTTGACGTCGAGAGTCCAAGGTATCCATTCGTAAAAGATTTAAGCGGTCTTGATAAGGAGGTAGATGTGAAGGGTCATACCACGGAAGACCGCGGAGGCAGAAACGTAAGAACCTCTTTTGAATTGACTCAATTTGGTCTATGTAGACTTTTTGATATGGTGCCCATACAATACTTGCATATTCGACAATAGGTCTGACTAAGCTGCAAAAGAGGGTCTTAGTTAGAAAAATGTCGTTGAATTCCTTCGAACGTCTTCTGACAAAACCTAAGGCATTGCTAGCTTTCACAACAATTGAATCGATGTGATCGTCAAATGTGAAGGATTGATTCAGCAATACTCCTAAATCGAGTACTTTCGCTGATCTATTTAAAGACGTACTCAAAAGTGAGTATTCATAGATTACAGGATTATTTTTGCGTGTGTAAGATATAACCGTACACTTGTCAGGATTAATTAGGAGATTGTTATTGGAACACCAGTTGGCAAATCTGTTTAGATCCTGCTGCAAATCATAGCAATCGTTAAGGTTTCTCACAACTTTGAAAATTTTAGCGTCATCGGCATAAAGAAGAACAGAAGATGACTGTAAAATGGAACCTACGTCATTAATAAATAAGGCGAACAGTAAAGGGCCTAGATGACTACCTTGTGGAACACCAGACGTGGTTCTAATTTCAGATGACAAGGCACCGCGAAAGGATACACGTTGGGTTCGATTCGTCAAGTAAGAGTCAACCCAATTTAAAAACAAGTAAGGGAATTGAAAGGAATGAAGCTTAGCTAAAAGAATAGAGTGATCAAGCTTATCAAAAGCTTTCGTCAAGTTTGTGTAGGCGCAGTCAGTTTGGAGCCCAGCTTCAATTGAGTTGGTTATTTGGTGAGAAAATTCAAGCAGGTTGGTTGTGGTTGAACGACCTTTCACGAAACCATGCTGATACGGAGCCATAATTGATTTGCAATGAAAGGCTACAACATTTGTGACTATGGCTTCAAAAAGTTTTGCGACACAGGGAAGTTTTGCAATAGGTCTATAGTTGCAAGCGTGATTACGACTCCCTTTCTTGAATATGGGAGTGACGGTGGAGTATTTCCACAAATGAGGAAAGATGCCTGTTTTTAAGGATGTATTGAAAATATAAGACAGCACAGGTAGTAGTGACGACACACAATATTTCAAGACCAAGTTAGGTATGCCATCTGGGCTAGGTGTTATATTATTGTCAAGTTTATTAACAAATGTGATAATAGTGACCTCGTCAATTTTTAAATCCTTCATCTCCAAAGAAGAAACTGCTGAGTTCGTCAAGTAGGGTGAAAAGTGTCTGGAGTTTGGAAAGTCCGTACGATAAGCTTTACGGAAAACGGAAGCAAATAAATTACTAATATCAAAGGGATCATCAAAATAAGAGTCGTCAGATTTAAATGTGAGTGGATACCCATCGTTATAAGTCTTAGAATTAACAAAATTCCAAAATCTCTTAGGGTGAGCTTGAAAATTAAATCTTAGCTGTTGCGTATGTCTATGATATGCAAATGCAGCTTCTTTATGATGCAGATCTCGTAATGTGGAAAAACGTTGATAGTCAAGTTCTGAGCGAGTCAGGCGAAACTTTTTCCAGGCTTTGTTTTTAGAATTTTTCAAATGGCAAAGCTGTGGAGACATCCAAGGAAAACGAACCTTGCTATTAGTGAAGGTAGTTGGCACGCTCCGTAAAAAACAGCTAAACAACCGAATGTGGAAATAGAACGTAGCTTTATCAGGATTAGGTTCCTGCAACACGGAGGACCAATCATAGTTAGCAAGCAAGTCACGTATTTGATCGACATTAGCTCGTCTAAAATTAAATTTAAGTTCAGATGTGCTCGATGATAAGTAATTACTAGACTTTGGCTCGAAAATAATGTTGAGTGCACAATGATGCGCGGTTTCGTCGATGAGAGATGATGTGAGGGGTTTCACCACAGTAGAAGAGGCATCAGTCGAAAAAATCAGGTCCAGCATTTTTCCATTTGCGTTCCGGATGCAATTGGCTTGAAACAAACCAAGTGATATAAATTCGTTTGCAATGTTGATGTCGTGTTGTCCGCCAATAGAAGTAGAGCTCGGAACTTCGAAAGTGCCGTCCGCTGAAGGGCACCAGTTTATTCTAGGTAGGTTGAAATCACCCATTAAGACGACGTCGTCGTTATTGTCTGCAAGGTCGCATATGAGCTGCATAATATGTATAAGCGAAGCATAAACATCATACGAAGAATTTGGTGGCGTGTAGTTGACACCAAAAAATATTTTCTTTGACGTCAGTTGGACTTGGGCACAAATAAATTCATTATTTGTATGCGGTATTTCGATTAGAGATACTTTGAATTTTTTGTGAAACGCCAGAAGAACACCACCTCCGACAGGAGCGTCAATAAGATTTCCATGTCTATCCCGGCGGAAAATAGTATACTCCGAATTAAAAATTTCAGCATTGTGAATATTTGCACAAAGCCACGTTTCGGTGATCGCAATGACATCAAAAGCTTCAGAGTTCGACAGCTCATAGAACATATTAAGTTTAGATCGCATTCCACTTACGTTGGTGTAAAGTGCTGAGATGAGTTCGTCCCGTTTTTTGTTGCAGCACTTGATTTATTTATTCGTTTGTTGACGAATTCATGCACAACAGAGTTCGGCGGCCAGAAATTGCTATTTGCAATGGAATCAAAGCAACAATCCGGTGCTATAATTTTAAATGATGATACGCGATGCCGATTCCCTATCTTAATAACTGATACACAGTCCTTAGGGATGAAGGATTTTGTATGTTCAAGGATTCCCTCAACATTTTTCTTTACGTCATCTGCGGTGGTATCAGGAGCAAGCCTAGATACAAATATAGCTCTGGGTTGTGTGACACCTCTGAGGGTGCAGTTGAAAATATTCAAATCATTTGATACTATATGAGGATCTAATACGATGTTGGTATCTACTGCTTTTGAGCTAGTTTTCTTAGTTACATTAGATGCGGAGACTGAAGGTTTCGAAATGGCATTAGCAGATGATTTTGAACATTTGACGTTATTTTTTGAATTGGCTTTCCGCTCACTCATTGCTGCATCTGCTATTTTATAAGGTGATTTATGTTTTGCGCCAACATTATCAGAAATCGGTTTGTGTTTTGTAGCAACACTATCAGAAGTTGATGGTATTTCATTTTCCGGAACCGTCTGGCATGCAATGGATCTTGATGCAGGTTTTGAGGGTTGGGAGATTGAGATACGGTCAAGTTGATGCTCCATTGCATTTAATTTCGAATTTGTGACATCGCTGCGGGTGTTCCACAATGCTCTGTAATGGGCCAATGACAGTCACAAATTTTAGTCACAAAACAAATCTAACAGGTTGAGATCACTGTGATCACTTCTACTGGTTAAGTAAAAATTTGGCTAGACTCTGCCAAGCCGAACAGAAAGGGTGCTGATAACTAGCTGGAAGAAGCTGGAGCTACGCAGGCGGCAGTTTGCATTCAAGCCAGTAAATCTAGGCCATTAATGAAAAACCTCGAGATAGTCTTAGACAGCAGACGGAGCTTTAAGGAGTACATAAGCTAAATAAGCGGACTTAACAGACGGTAAGGTCATAAATATTGGCTACAGTAAATAGCTCGGTGATCCCTTACGCTTCCCCATTTTCGGGGAACATTACATTATAGCCGGAATAATATCTGATACTCTAGCGACTGCGATTGATTTGAGCTACAGAGACGAATAGTTTCATTATGTAAATAGCAAACTCGCAGATATTATACTGAAAAATTAAAATAGACGCAATTATTTCTTGGATGCAAAGAAAGGATTATTTTTTTTTTCGGATATCTCCAATACATCCACGGATTTTGATACAATAATTCATCAATGTGTCCAAAATGTCGGACAATAGAAGAAAATGATAGACACTTGGTTTTTGAGAACTTTTTTAAGAGCTTAGTTTAGATAGATCTCAACAAAGTAGAATGAAGCAGTGGTGCTCAGAGCTTACGTGATGATTGCACTCAGGAGAATAGAGCACGTTAAGCACGCGCCTCAACCCTTATTGTAGGAAGTTCTGGAAGAAATCATAGTCTGCTGACAACTTTGCAAAGCAATACCAAAGCGCAGTCCCGCGAGGGTGAGCTGGAAGCACATACACCTAAGTACTAAAACAAACCATCTGCTAAGCAGATGGTGTGTTTTAGTACTTAGGTGTATGCCAAACTATCATGATCTTTTTCAGAACACATGATATATTACATAAAAGTAGTATTTTTGCGCTTCTATCCAGAGGAGAGTAATAGGTTAATCACAATACAGCGTTTTTCGCTGCGGCAAACGCAGTGGGCTGCGGGAAGTGCTGTCAAAAAATTAGAATGCACTGTTTTGTATGGTAACGCGAACAATGGCTGCGGCGGAATTTGCGGCAGCGGCGAAATTTGCCAAATTTCTAATTTTGCCGCACCGCTAGCGGTGATACCTACCATAGGTTGGCATCACCACTAGGTTGAATTAACTCTGTTTGAATTAGGTTGAATGGTCTGGTGGAATAGACAAGCGATGGCTGATGAGTTTTGTGATAAGCCAACCTAATCCTCGTACAACAGGATTTAGCAATACAAAAGAAAAAAAAATGAATTTGGTTGGTGCCTTGGTTGCATTGGCAGCGACATTGTCGCTGCATTGTGATTCACCAAATTCAACTGCGGCATTCACGCCTCCCCCTGTGAAACGCTGCGTTTGCCGCAGCGGAAAACGCTGTATTATGATTAACCTATAAAGCTGGTTGTGCAAAAAATTATGTGGTGCAACTTTAAAGTTCTCTGGATGCTACCCATTCAGCACCAACAATTGGATTTTTTTCTAATTTGAAAGTAAATTGATCATACCAAATCTTTTTGAAGATAGTACTTACCAATATAATATAACGGTGCAACGGATCCTTCAGTGGGGCTCACTGGTCCTAGGCTGGAAGTGGTTGACGAGTTGTTTGTTGCGATTAAGTTGGCATTCATATCATTCGAGCGTGACAATATTTGACTGGAACCGTCCTTCTCTTTACAATTGAGCTTCACCAACGATTGTGCAGCAGTCCACTCGAGTCGGCCGCATATAACACCGTTTTCGCTAACGTTCACACTTTTCAATGCGTCCACGATGCTGTCTCGATAAACCGTCAAGCCACTATTTTTCAAATTGTCATGGGCATAATGAATTGTCGAATAATGCGAATGGGCTTGGATTTGTTCATGGTTGCTTATGTTTGTAGATTGGTGTTGATATTTAGGCGATCGTTCCGGAACGAATTGTGCTCTTTCGGCGAAGCTGTCTCGTGACATTATTAAAGTTCGTTTAATTATAGTCAAAGCGCCCAGAACGTATTGACGAAATAAAGGTGTTTACTTTTAGTTTCCTTTGTTTTGAAACACATTGGAATATAAATTTAGTTTAGATATTTTTCGTATATTGAATTTGGTTCTGTTGTAAATACTTTTTTATGAGTTTAAAATATTTAAAAATACTTTCACGTTTTTCACAAGGATTTTATATTGCTTTCGTTGTATTGATTTTTCAAGTTCTGTCAAAGAGGTTAGAGAAATCATATGAAAATCATTGTTCTTGAAAATGCTAAACATGATTTTATCTGTAAAATCTGATTACATTGCCCACGAAAACTGGATAACCTACTTAGGCTATTTGATCACTTGTAATAAGAACATGCTTTTTCGGGTGACCGCGTTAAGAAATACTTTGAGAAGCAACAAGTAGCTAGCTGAATGGCTGGCTGTCAGGTATGATAGTTATATGTATGGAAGAAGAGCGCAAATATAATGGCAGAGAAATGAATGAAGTAGCTGTTTGTCGGCGGAATGGGAAATAATGGCGAGCACGACGTGGGTGCTTGATGGTTGATTTTCCTCGTTCGTTCAGGGAAAACTCGATGAACGTTGAGCGGAAAGAATGAAACAGGTAACCCAAATCATGTTAAGTAGTGCATGATTGTGTTCTGAGGTTTATGTATGCGAGAGCCGAAGTAAGAAGAACAAACGACGTGGACGAAACAAGTGGTTGTTTGTCAATTTACGCCGGTTGAATATCTTATTAGATTTAAGATGCGGCGAGATAGCATTACAATTTCACTTAGAAAAATGCACTCACAAAAGCTTATCTGCGTTAGAAACTTCATCGCACAATTATTCTAAACAGCACTTGTTTGGTTTCCATGCATGAAAAACTATTGACAAGCACATTAGAAAACAGTATTAGAAACACAGTATTAGAAAACATCCTGTAATTATTTTGAGAAGCACATATGCACTTTCACTCCGATAATTAACGGCAAGCACATTTTCTCATTTATTATAGATTTTCCGAGATAAAAACTCGATTTTTCCCGGAAACTAAACGGTAGCCATGCTGTTTGATGTTACCATTTATAACAGAGCCTAAGGGTTGCTATACATACACTTGCATTTGTTGAGACGAACTACGGGGTGTCGTGCAATGCAGACTGTCAAACAAGTGTAGTGTAGCTTCAGCGACTTAAGTTTAGGTCTTATGCTAATATGTAACGGAGTATCGTTTTTCAGAACATGGAAGTGCCAGAGTCTGGTTTCAGATCAACAAACTCTTGAAACAGCACGAATTAGAAAAATGGACGCACACATCACGGCTAGGTGCATAATAGCGGGAAGTGTGAAGGTTCTGCGGGAATGCGCGTTTCCGTCGGCCTGACAACCATTCAAACAAGTTAGCGAATCGAGAGGAAGAAAGGTGTTCACTGATTTTTTATCATACGAAACCGTATCACATTCTCCCGATTTTAAACAAAACACTTTCACGGCTCGAACTTCCAATTCACTTGTTCATAATTTGTATTTAGGACAAAAAAAGAACAAGACACATAAGTGAGACGTTGTCAAGTACCAAGGCGCTACACTGTTGCAACGTAAACCACTACATCTACATGAAAATCGCATAAAACTACACACCATTGTGGATGCTTCGAGATTTTCACAGCTCTGCAGCTATGATTCAACCGTACAAACTAATCACCGTAATTCCGTAATTTGAACCGTGGATCCTCAAAAGAAAAATCGGCAAACTGAATTTTCAGGAAATAAAGGAAAACTGTTTTAAATATATCTATGGAAAACGATGCACACACAAGCGTAAGAGAGGAAAATATGAGTATAAATAAAGCAGGTGATGTGCGTCAGATTTGACGTACCACTCCCTTCTACTGGCGTCGCGGTGCCCGTTCAAAATTGCACATGGCGGCGAAATCGGGACACCGAGAGAAAAACAGCACCAAACCACCCCATCTCTGAATCCTGTTGCACCCTCTGCAAGGAAAAACGTGGAACATCCAGGCGAATGGCCGAATGGGTGGTTTTCATTCTGTTGATTCATCACGAGACATGCGCTTTGTGCATGCTGAAAGTAGTGACCGAGAGCAATCGACAAGTGCCGAAGGAAAATCGCAGTTCTTCGGTCCTATGTTCTCGTAGCGCAGACACTCACTGCCTCCTTCCACAATCATGTCACCACGCTTTGTGCACTTGTGCCGCCACTGAGCTATTCCTCATTAACCCGGTTGTGACCGTACACCCATCGGCAGGCATCCCTATCCTGTTTGGTAGCATTATTGTATCCATCTATGAAGAGTCCTTTAAATAATGCAGGCTTAGAAATGCATTCAGACATAGTGCATTTGATTTTGAAGGGGAAGTGCGCCAGAATAAAGTGTAAATTTGAGATTGAAGTTATTAGCGAATGGTATCGTATTTGTAGAAATTTGAAGCAAAGAACATTGATTGAAAGTACTTTTAGTTTTGAATGTATGTGTCTAGAGTTAGTTTTTAAATGAACATTAAAATTGTATTTCTAACGTTTACAGCTATAAAATAGCTCAAATGTTGCATGGGATTTTCGTAATTTTTCCTAGATAGCCAATTTGAAAATATTTTGTTGCGGTCTCCTGTGTAGAGAGGCAGTGGTTCGGAGAACTCCTAAGTAGTTTCAACCTTAACGTACAGTGATTGCAAAAAGTATGCATACATAATAGTTTTCTATCAAAAATAACAAGTATTTTTTATCCTCGAGAAAGAATAAATTTAACATTCATCACATCTCAATAGCCTGATGTTCTTCTAAATTACGTAAACTTTTGAAAAAATAAGAGCAAGTGCATCACTGTCGTATAATCGTGTGCATTATTCTAAGAAAATTGTTCAAAACACACGCAAAGAAGGGCATTTAACCCTGGAATGGTACCCATGAGTAATTTTTACTCACATGCGGTATATATTTCGTCGCGCATCAGCCAGTTGGCCACTCTGACTGCCATGAGGCTAGAAGCTATATAATCTTTTTATGTTTAATGATAAAATAAAAAATGTACATAATACTATTGTTGCCTTCTTTTTAGTAAAAACATGTACCTAAAAACATCCAAAAATTTACCGTACCATTCTAGGATTAAGAACAGTCAAAGCAAATTTGATTTCTATTCAAAGGTTGAGCTTTCAGAGCTTTGTTGTGCAAATAGTGGATAGTTTCGATTGAAATGGACAAAAAAGGTTCCGAAATGTCAGTCAAGGAGCGGAAAGTGATTTTGACGCTCAAAAAGGATGAAAAATCATATAATGAAGTTGCCAAAATTCAACTATTGAGAGAGTTGTCAAAATGCTCTCAGCTAGAAAAAATCTTTAAAAGTATGCTTACAAAGGCAGGCTACTACGTCAGAGTTGAAAGAACGAAAACAAATTTTGTCTGATAAAAATCGGAAATAAAGATTGGCTTTCGCTAAAGCAAATACAAAAGCCTAAAATATTCGAGAAAAGTTATTTTCAACAATGAAACCAAATTCAATTGTGTGGTCTTGGTGGCAAAATGACAGTTTGGATGGAAAAAAACTAAACTGCAGAAATGAAATTTATGTCTATGTTTTAAGAGTACTGCATCAGTTCTTGTACGGAAAAGTATGAGTGCCAATGGAGTAGGATTTTCTTTCCATTGATAGGACTATCGACCATGTGAAGTATATTAATATTTTCAAAGAAAATCTAAGGTATCCATTTGGTAAGGCTTGAGTAGTCTAGTAGGTAGAATACTTGCTTGTTGCGTGTGGGGTCCCTGGTTCGAATCCAGGTTCGGACGAAAGTCCACGCATCAAACTTTGAGTTCACCCTGATTTACCCCTAGTAAATCAGGGGTAAAGTGAGTCGTGAAACTAAACATTCCACACTCGTATTCACAATGATTGAAAAATTGTAATGTAGCTCTCCACCAGCTTCAACCCCTAGACCCGTACGAGGGTTGTCGTGGGATTACTTTAATTTTTTTTATTCATTTGGTATTCAATCCAAGCATTTGGTATTTAACACTAGTACACGAAAATATTATTGTGTCAGTATCCAATTTTTTATATTGTAAGTAGATGTAATATCTATAATTAAAGTTCTTGGCAAATTTCGTTTCAAATCTATTCCTGTATTCATTTTTTTTGTCCCCACTGTAGGTGTTTTCGTCACATCTACTGAGCATTCGCGAATCAACGCTTTGTAAATATCCAATTAATTGAAGTTAAATAATTAAAAATGAATTAAAGTGAAATAATGGTTTCAAAATTTATAAATAATAACAAAATGTTGACTAATGTCTTTTTTTTTCTATGATAATGCTAAAGCTCAGGGGATTGCCCTTTGAAGCGAATGCTTAGCGATGGTGGTATGGAGACACATATGGGAGAAGCCGATATCAATTATTCCATTATTCTTTTAAGTGCCACATTTATTTCTTATTTTCTAAAGCGCTAGTGTTATGCCTAGTCGCTACTAAAGCTTTAATGTGACACTTAATTAATGGAGCGCTGGTATTATGCCCAGTTGCCGACTGTTGACAACACAAGACGAACAAATACAGCCATGGGCACGGCGGGATTCGAACCCGCGGCCAGTGGATCGCTGCTTCGGACTGACGCGTAAGCCAGCTGAGCTACCGTTTTTTTTCGAAAAATTCAAGAAACACTTTAACGCAAAATAAGTTGAAAATCTCAATTTTCACATTTGCTTTGTGCAAGTATTGCCTTCCACACTTTTAGGTGGCTTTAACTCGGATTGTAGTTTTGTTCTGCTTCTTAAAGTTTTTATTTAAAACTTTTTTTTCTCAAAGAAAATAAAATATAATGTTGATTGAATTATTTTGAATATAGTAACTTATTCAAAATTTTCGATAGGAATACTTTACAACAGTAAAATACAAGCTAAAATACTTAATATGGCTGCGCTCTATAAATTCAGAAGTGGTACACTTTGCCAAATAAAATACTGGCTTCATTTCCGGACTTAACTGATTTATTTTGGCAGATCGATTTGCATTTTCATGAAAAAACTTAACTAAGGCTTTCGATGTAAGTAATGTACCCTGTTTGTAGTTTATAAAGCTATATAATTTTTTTTTATAAAATCTTACTCTTATACTTCTTCGTTATCCTTCTAGGAGGTCTAGGTAACTTGATTTAATTTTCATTTTCTTCTGGTAGCTTGATATATTTATGATCTCTGAAATAAATACCTTTGTTATGAGTTTTTTTAACTGATCAATGTGTGCTGTTCTTACGCAATAAGCCAAGTCAATTAAACAAAATGTATTAAATAAGAATTATTTTTGCGGGATGATTAAAATTGAAATTTTTTTTTATTTACATTGAAAATTTTATTTGACAAAGTGGTTTCGAAAGTATGCACTGATGCTCATCAGACACCAGCACACAGCGCTTACTTGGCTGATGTGACCACTTGCAGTTGGAAATCAATAATTTTTATTTACGCTGGTTTTGACAAATTTTAACATCTCCGACTTATATCCATCGAAATAATTTACTTATAAAGGTTATTGATTTGAGATCATGGTTCCCTTCTTGCCTATAAATCAGCATAGACAACGTTTATCGTCTCTAAAGCTTATCAAAGCAGAGAATATTGATACGGGAAACTCGATCGTTTTGCGGAATAAGCCTCCGAAGCCGAATCAAATTGGAATTGGAATTGTCACAATTCAATAACATTTATGTGTATTAAATAGCTTTATTTTCGCAAGACGCAGAATTTATTTTTAAAATAGTTACGATAAAATGTAAATTCATAAAGGAATATTTTTTATAGATATAAAAAATGACGCAAAAAATTAAACAAACCAATGTTTCTCAAAGTGAAACTCAGTCTTATGCCAGTTGAAATTATCTAAAGTTCCTGTTACATTTGTAGCTTTTATTTTGCATCAGTTCTTATGAATCAAGCCGCAAAGAATCTTGAAGATTACTTGGTCAAACTTAGATTTAATTTGGCTGAATGGAACACCAAGCTAAATAGTAGCAAAGCAAAGTTGTCAGTGTTGAGAAATCCTCACAAATATAGCATACAACAAAGTATCCGCAACAAGGCCATATAGTCGCTGTCTTGTTTGGAATTTCTGGAATGACTCCTGGTCTTACAGTATGGTAACTTGTATTAGCGATGCATAGATTTCTGAAATTTAGCCCTTATGTCCGACGTGGAATTAAAGTAGCTAACATAGTGTTCGAGCAAAAGATGGGTATGACGAAAAATGCTAAATCCATTTGCTGTAAGACACTGCCACAACATTTTTCATGGCAGAAGCAGAGATGTTCAAACGAAGAGTTCTTTGCTTCTGCGCTGGTAGATTCTACAACTCGTTATCTAAAAAGTGGACATGTAACTCTCTCTTATATCAAAATATAGGGAGGGCTTGAGCCACTTAGGCACAGGGTTGCATAACTGGCAACAAAATTTTACACACAGCCACGTGGACATGAAAACGGACTCATCCGAGATATTGGATTAATGAATCTTTTGTGCGTTCGGCGGAGGACAACGGCGGCTCATGGACAGCTGTTCAATTATGCTATGCATTCTGATGCTCTCTAATCTGAACTTATCTGAACGTAGAGGAGAATGAAGACCTAGGTTCAATTAAGGTCTAATTAAGCTACGTAGGCATACGCTATATTTAGTGAGTAAATAAAATTAGCTTTTACGTATGGTACAGGTACGTCAATTGCAGTTATTGTACAACCAGAGTAATTATTTACAATTGCAAGCCAAAAAATTAAACATATGTTCAACAAAATATTATATAATTTACTGTAAATGAAGAATTAGCAGGCCAAAATAAAATATCCGCTAGCTCTTTCATTTTAAATGCTTTGCAAGTTAAGTACTTTATGTGCATTTTCAAAACTAAACAATATTGCTAAAACATATATTCCTATGGACCAACAACATTGCATTGCTCACAACTTTATTCGAATAATGCGAATATGATCACTATGTAAACGATAAATTATCCTTATACAACAACCATAGAATATGGTTTTTTCTTTCCTACTAAACTCATGTTTCATCTGCTTTTAATTCAATACCTATAAACTAATAACTATAAAACTGCAATAATAATAGGTATTTTTGCGTATTATCCTCTTTTACACCGAAATTCAAAAGACTTTATCTGATATTCTGTATTGTTACCAATCTAGATCGTGTTTTTTTAGCAGAAATCTTTACCACTAATCTAAAGAGAGCATCAGCATTATGCATTAGTGTTTTTTTTTAGTACTCATTTATACTATATGTCGTTACTAGCGGAGTACTTTTGCTATGTCTCAAAATTTTATTTGACGACTGGCGATCTGTGTATATTAAAAATATATGGTTTTGTATCAAAGTATTTGTGAAATAACTAAAGAAAAAAAATAACTAAGCCAAAGATAGTACGGCCATTCCTAACTAAATTACAGCCTTAGGCTGTATACTGCTAGCAGGTTTTTGCCACAAAAATCAATTAATGCTTGCGTCCAGAGTAGTGCGTGCGACAATGCCCGCGTCGTAGAGATTCAAAATAAATCATGCCACAAAAATAAATTCAACAAAATGTTCGCATTTTAGTGCACGAACTATGTCAAATGCTCATTTGCAGCTAAGATAATTCAAAATTGATCAGGATGGAATTTCCAAACGAGTAGCCCACGCTGGGCGCGGTATTTATTTATGTTTCTTCTTCTTCAAAGACGCACTTAAGCTTAAATCGGTATAAACCTTTGAAAGTGAACATGCAGTTGTGTAAGCATAAGCTTGAAGATTGCGTTTAAACAAACTATAAGCAGTAACTTTATTATTCACATACCGGACTGAACCACTTGCCTGAATACGTAGGAAAATCTAGCAACTATTGACTTCAGAATCAGTAATTGACACTACCGCAACTTTTTCTCTTAGCTTGCTGTGGCAAATATTTTTTCGTCGATTTATCTGGCTGTCTTCTCTGAAGTAAATAAGCACGTCCCACTCTTAAGTTATTCCAGGTTCAGTTATAGCAAAAAAAAACTTGAAGCCAATATCCTGAGTTCGTTAGTCGAGCTTTTAGAATAAACGATTGAATTTTCTACCCCAAAAATTAGTTTTGAGCCACTCAAAGCCAAACTAGATAAAACAACATCAGTTCGTATCAAATATCAAAACAACGTTTGAAAGCAATGGGAAAGAATTTGGTGCCTGTGCTTAAGGGGAAATTCGCCTTTGAAATTGAAAAAAAAAACACTTTTTAAAAATGTTATTATGAAAAAACTATTATATTTATTAACAAAAATTCTTTTGGACCTTGTTCAACAGTCTCTAAAGAATAAAAAAAAAATGTTTTTTTCATTTTTAGTTTCCCTTGGCTGCTGTAGAGGGCGTCATCCAAAAGCTACTTTTCAAACTGTAGGACATGTTAGGCATATTGAAGTTTTTGTATGTATATTTCTGAAAAATGCGAAAAAACGGCATTTTTTGGGGGTAAGTCATCCCCGTAAAAAAAAGGGGTGAATATTTTTTTAAACTTTTAGAGGCTTATTGTTTACTATTTTCAATAAGTAATCCAATGCTTTTCGGTTTTTTAAAATCGGTCTAGTAGATTCGGAGAAAAATGTCCTACCAGTTTGAAAAAGGTAGTTTTGAGAAAAACGCGTTTAAAGTTTTTTTTACCATAATTTTATTGAATAAAAGGTCGAAAACTTTTTTTTAACTTTTTTTGTAACTTTTTTTCTATCACGAATTTCTTGAAATTTTAGGAGGCAACTTTTGAACGTATATAGAATCGAAATATGTAAAAATTTCAAGCATGGATTTTTTTGAAAATTTCAATTGCGAATGTCCCCTTAAAATATCATTCGACTTAAAATATTTTATGAGCTTGGTATCAAAAGATTCTGAACGATGAAAGTGCCATCAACTCAGAAAAGATGCTTACGGAAAATACAGCAACTTCAAAATCTTAGAAAAACAATATAGTTATTTTCCTTCATTACAGCTTAGTGATTGATCTGTGACATAAACTATGAAAAAGAGAAAGTCAACATTTTAGCGACAAAACTATGATTCTTACACACACTTACAATTCATTTGAATAATTATGACTCTAATCAGGTTGTTAATAGTAAAATTCGCAAATCATCTGTATTTTTGGTTGACTTTCAACCAAATTTTTTTTATAATTCGTCTAAAATATGGTATATTTTAAAAAACTTGAAACTCTGACGGTGGTTTTCAAAACATTCTTCAAAGCTTAAAAGTAATTCTATGCTCCGTAGAAGCTACTGTTCTATCAGTTTGTTGCCTGTATTTAGCAAAATCTTTGACAGGGTGATACTTTCGAGCGTTGAATATTTGGCTTTCAACCCAACCTTCTTACTGACCACCAACTATTCAGAGTACTTAAGCATGTACATAAAACCTTCTCGGAGAAAAATTATGCAGGTATAATAGCTCGAAATGCTAAGAATGCATTCGATATAGTCTGGCTCACGAGTCTAATCTAAAAATTGATCAAATGTTCTACATCTATCTACATGCGCAAACTTATTCAATTTTTTTCTGTCTTCTAAAACTTTCAATGTGAACTTGAAATGCCGCTTTGCAAAGGATGATATACACGCAGGAATCCTTCAACTACCGTTCTCGGTCTCGCTTTGTATAATATTTGCATAGATGCTCTGAAAAAAGTCCCTTATTGTATTGCCAGTAGGATTGATCCAAATTTAACAATTAACAACTTTTGGCAACAGCTCTCACTCATTGACAATTTTGTACCAAATAGAATATAAATAATTCAAAAAAGACAGACAATATTTTTCACCAATAAAATAGCTTCTAGATACATGTCTGATTCTCGAGCTAATATTCACGCACCTACTACTCATAAAGTACCTTCGTGCTCAAGTAAATATGATTTATACAGATTTTCCAATCGTTTTTGACTCTGTAAATCATAATCTTCTTCTTCTGAAGCTTGAAAATCATGTTATCTGTGGTCGTTTACTCTCCTGTTTCACTTTCTATGTTGCTGATCGTACTTTTATCTTGACTGTCAATTCCTTCTGTCCCATTTTTCCCCACTTTAGGAGTTACTCGTAGTTCTAGGTTAAGTGCTACGTTAGCTCGAAGCTCGGTGGACAGTCCGCTGACCATACCTAAATTGTCGATAAATCGACCATACCTCAAATAGTAAATGATTTTTTTGTTGAACTATGTTTTGGGCAGTAATTATCTGACCTTAACACGTTTGCAAGTCAATCAATTTAAAACTCATTCCAATATGAATCGTGAAAATAAACGAAAACGCTTGTACATGTTGCATTTCAATATTAATCGTATAGATTATGCACACAAACAAGTTCGACTTACTCATAAGCTGATATGAAATTACTTTCGAAGCTTTTCTCGTTTCGCGTAAATCTTCTATTCATTCGCATTATAGTACTACAGTATGGCAAGGAAATTCCATTTGGGTTCAAGCACTGCAAGTGCTACAGTTGGGATGGTGTTAAACCTTTGTCGATCGAAAAAATATCTCATGTTGAATTTATTGGAAGTAAAGTGGTAATAAATTTTCCGAAATCTACCAAAAAGTACCAGTTAAAGCAGCAACTGTGCATTGAAACGTTGCGCGGTGCTGCTTCATATTATACTTCCGTTACGGAATCCATTCTGTCGTTGCATGCGAAAAATGGTTTTTCTCTTCTTTTTTCACGTCGCGTCGTAAATTCACATTTTTCGGTGATTTTTCTGCAGTTTTTCTTGGAGATATAAAACCGATAAAATGTAGAAATATGCAAGGATGCATCGATCATTTTACAATATTTGGAAACCGTTATATCTTAAATCGGTCATGGTTTTGCTCTCTTCACCGTATTGGCTATCTTATTTACCATAGTTAGCCCCTTAAGCACCAAATATCAAGAAATGTGGTTGTGGCAGTTTCTCGACAAAAAATGAATTTAGATATCATAGAGTAATTAGCTTAAGCTCAAACACTTCCAATTCACATCAAAATCATTAATTTCATTTTTTATGTGCGGCCATTAAAACACCTCTATTTGATTCACTTCACTTTGCACGAAATCCCAAAGTTATTCTGTTCCTGCTGAATGGAAAAAAAAACTTTTTATATTTACAATTAAAGTTATTCGTATTTCTCTGCATTAATACTCACGCCATGGCCCTGCCGAAAACATTTGTGTGGAAAACTTCAGGAAAATTGCAGAAAGCTTCGTAATCCAAGTAATCGTTAATTTTCTTTTCCCTGTCATCAAAAAACAATTAACCGGCAATGACTGTAATTGACTCGAGTCATATCAAGTGCTCGTGTAAACTTGCGTGTTTGTCATGCTCGGCAGTTTGGTAAGGAACTAACTCAGCATAGGGGAAAAACATTTCTTGTTGTCAGAGCAACTTGTTGCGACACCTGTGCCAGCTTTAGGCAGAAAAGAATAAGAAAAGAGGATTTTGAACCGAATATGGAAATTGAGACATGCTTTCAACTCCTGATAAAAATGAAATCTTCACGCAAACTTTATAAACTATATAATCAAAAGCTTTTAAAAAAACTGTAATTAGTAAAAGTCAACACATCACAGTTAAAGAGCTGCAACACTTCAAAATGCAGCGAAAAGTCATGCATTTTAATTTAATTGTACTGGAAAGTAAATTTGTATATTTGAAACAAAAAATCCCACCCCTTTACCATTCTTCAGTGTATTTTTTTTTATCTGTCATTTTGTTTATGTTCCAATCTGATAAAATAATGCGTATGATTTTTAAGCACATTCTTGCCTTTAATAAAACAAAACTGACTCTTGGTTTCAACTCCGTTATGTGGCTTATCTGCCCGCTTTAAATTTTAACATCGGCCAGATTAATGAGATTCAATTAAGTGCCAGACTTGGTGAGCAGACATCTGTGCTCATCTATTGCAGTAATTACAAACATCTGCCTGCTTAAATTGGTAGATATCTGGTATTTTGCTCAACATTTAAGAACATTTGAACAATAATCTATTTTTCCCTTGTGAAGCAATTGTAGAATACATCCACAGCCGGACACAGCTTATCATAAGAGGCGACTAATGGTGACAAGCATGAGGTTGAATCCAAAGGATGTTATAACTGCAGATGGCACTCAGACTGAGTTTGGATATCCACCCGTGCCGAGCGCCCTCAATACGGCAGGGGCTTGGATTCTGCTGGCCGCAAACTCATGTGCCACTGCAATGGAGGACCCTGGTTGAAGTGGAAGATTACAGGGTACCATCGTGAAAGATTCCATGGCCAGCAAGTTTTTGAACTTGCTGATAGTATCCCATCTGGTCACAGGCTCTGGAGTGTAGCATCAGCTGGAAGCCCGACTACGGCCGTACCAGAGGAAAATATGTTTCCTTCCGAGTCCTAACAAAAAAAAAGAAGAAAAATACACTAAAGGTGGTAGCTCCAGTTAGTGTATATGAGACGCCCACAGGTAGTACAGAAAGTAAAAGTGCTCGTTCCTCTGAACTTTGGAAACCTGTGGAAGCTCTCAGTAGCAGGCAGCATAAGAAACTGCGCAAACGGGCAAAAGGCTGACGAAGGTTAACAGGGAGACCAATGCAATAATAACTACTGGTGTTTCCTTGGAGACTGGATGCCAGGTAGCAAAACTTCTGAGTAGGGAAAAAAGGCTGGTTAGCTATGCTCAGGCTGACAGTTTGGCAGAAATATTCTGATATTAGAACTGGGTACAAAAGCACGCCGACTAGACATTACGAACCAAAGAAGGCTTTTAGCCGTCGATAGAAAATGACTCTGTTCAAGAAGTTGATGATTCCCTATTTAAATCGGGTATCAACCACGATGCTGAAAGGCAAGGAGGGACCGGCTACACCAAAGATCTCCTTGCTGGTTAGCACAGATGCCAAATCTGTCAGTAGTGATGTGCGAAGAAAACGCAAGGGTGAACCAAAGCCAATGTCTGCGCTTCTAAGCATATCCAGTGTAAAATCTCTTTTGTAGAGTTTCTTTCACTGACATCACGTGGTCATTGTCCAAGCGTCCCTGCAAAGGGATCCAAAAACATCAATTCCTTACATTTAAATGCCTGAAGGTATAAGACTGGTTCAGGTCAACTTGCAGCATGCCAAGGTTTCGTCCTATCTTTTGAGAGAAAGATTGACGAAACTGCAAGCTTCTCCCTACATTGCACTTATACAGGAACCGTGGATTCAAGGCAGCAGTATCTACGGATTCAGCTTAACCTCGGGAGCAAAACCTTTCATGATTAAAAATCAGCGCAGCCGAGGATTGTGTTCTGATTTCCAATTTGCTTGATGCCATCATGCTCAGACGGTTTTCAAGCCGGGACCTGCCAGCGGTCGTGGGGCAGTACCGGAAAAAGGGCAGGCTGAAACGCATATCAGCTTACTTTCCCTTTGATTCCTTACTCCCGCAACCGATACAGGAATTGAAGGACCTGGTCCAGTACACTGAATTGGAGAGACTAGAACTTCTGGTGGGCTGCGATGCTAACTCCCAGCATACCATCTGGGGCAGCAAGAAATCTAACACCTGCGGAGTTGGTGATTTTGAACATAGAGAATGCTCCCACATTTGTCACCCGAAACCGAAGGGCGGTTATTGGGTATCACTATGTTTGTCTGGAATAGTTAGATCTATTAGTGGATGGCATGTAATGGATAAGGCTTCACTCTCTGATCATCGCTACTTAGTGTTCTCTTTAGCCATGGGTATAACGCCCGCGGTGGAAAGAAGAAATCCAAGAAACACTGATTAAGTTCAATCGACTGCTTGCAGACAATGCGTATCCTAGAGGTAGAATAAAATCGCCAAAGTCAATAGAATCTCCGTTAAGCACTCAAAATACAGACATAATAAATAGCTGTGAAAACGCCTCCCCGATTAGCAAGATGGTTCTGTGGTGAAACCGGTAGCTACAGAAGTTCAAGAAAAGTACCAGGAAACTTCTCAATCGAGCTTGTAAGAGCAGCACTGAGGATGATTGGATTGCTGACAAAGCCTCCCAGAGAAGTTTTAAGAATTTGGTGAAAACTTTCGAGTGGGAATCATTAACATTTATTTGTGAGGGAATGGAAGGCTACAGATTTTACTTGGAGCTCACTTTTCGGATGCTCCGGTGGTTGAGACGCAGAAGGTATCTGCGCCTCTGACCAAACCTGCTGCTCTTCACAGCAATAGGAAATGCTGGTACTTAACTAGATCTGTGGTCAATTGTGAAAAAGTCAGGAAAATAGAAATTTGAATTTAAAATTTCGAATCGCGGGGCATGGGATGGAATTGACCAGTTGGACGCAGACTTTACAGAAATCTTTTGGGCATGCATAGTCTTGGCATATGTTCTATCACCTTGATGAGAGAAAGAGAGGTCAAGATAGTTTTTATACCAAAATCAGAGAAAGATGATTATTCGGACCCAAGGAACTTTAGGCCGATCAGCTTAACTTCGTAATGCTGAAATCTAAGCCCTTGAATGATGAACAACATGCCTACTAGCGAGAAAATCATGCAAGTTGTCTCTTCATTCTCTGGTTTCCAGAGTTGAGGCAGCGATCTCAAATAATGAGTATGCGGTGGGGGTATTTTTGGGCATTGAAGGGACCTTTAACTGCTTACTTTTTCTGAAGTTATGTGAAACTGTGAAAGGGCACGGCATTGATGACGTTTTAGCTAGGTGGATACACGCTATGCTGACGCAGAATTTTTACTGGTAGAAGCTGAATCCGACTGCAACTTAAGTACGGAGGCGACAAATAGATGCCCTCTAGGGGGTGTTTTATCATCGCTCCTGTGAAGTATGCTAGTTGATATCCTGCTACACGAGCAGCAACAAGAGTGGCTTCACGCACAGAATTATGCTGATGACGTGGCCACCCTAGCAGACAGTAAAGTTTTGAATGTGGTATGTAGAAATACACAACGCGCATTGGATCTTATTGAAAGTTGGTGTTCGAGGCAGGGCCTAATTGTGAATCGTAGTAAGGCGAAACTTGTTTTGTTCACCAGGAAAAGAAAACTGGAAGGACAAGTGCTTTCAAATATAAACGTAGTTAATCTTGAACTTTTAGATGAAGTCAAATACCTTAGAGTTATCTTGGACAAAAAACTTCTCTGGAAGAACCATGTGGAAGTGAAGCTTTAGCATGCTTTAAATGCTTTTGGACAGTACAAGAGAGCTTCGTGATCTACGTAATCATCACAGGGCCAATGATCACATACGCATATGTGGTGTGATTAACTATTGGGAAGCTGTTGTATGATCGCAAGCATTTCGCCACGCTACAAAGGACTGCGTGCTTGGGTATCTGTGGTGCCATGAATACTACTCCGGGTGCAGCCCTTGATGCGATTCTCAATCTTGCTCCTCTGGACATTTAAGTTCAGAGTGTGGTGACGAGCTCTGCCCATAGACTAGCTTTCCATAGACAGCTTGACCAGTGTGTAGGAAATAAATATGTGGGGCACTGCTCTATTAAGAGTTCGAAGCGTGAGATCTCCCCGATTTTCTCCCTCGAGTACCTTTACTTGACTTCGTAAGAAGGTACGAAGGAATTTTCTTGATTTGAAGTAACTGGGACGATACTGTACTAGGGGATGCTCTTAGATCTTCTTCACGGAAAGCTCAAAGGCAGATGTTAGATCTGGAGCTGGTGTCTATCTGCATTCATCGAATGACAGGTGAGTCCCTTCTCTCGGAGAGCATTTTTCTATTTTATAATAACCCGAAGCGCAAGAAATCGTATGTGAAGCCTGGCCAACCAGGAACATCGATGTTAAAGCCGAATATACATGGCTCTAAGGTAATGCTCAGTAGGTGGTGGGCTCAGAAGGGACCGATCCACTACGAGTTGCTGAAATGAGGTCGAACCATTGCAGAACAGCTGTACGGACAACAATTGATTCGTTTGAAGCGATCATTGACAGGAAAATGGCCAGAATATACGGAAGTTTTACCTAACCCGCCACATTTACCAGACTTTGCACCATCCGACTACCATTTATTTCGTTCGATGCAAAACGCCTTCACGCTGTACTTCTGAACAAGGTATTAAAATGGGCTTGATTTGCTCTTGTTCTCAAAGGACGAGGCCTTCTCCCGATGCGGAATTCACTTGCTACCAGAAAGGTTGGAATAAGTGGTCGCAAGCGATGGACAATTTTTTGAATAACAGGTAAATTCATTAATTAATTAAAATGAAGCATTATTTTCATCCAAAAAAGGTTGGTTTTCAATGTATACACCCAATATCCAACAAATAGAAGTATTTATCTAGTAAAACATTTATGAAAAAATATTGGATTTGTTGCTGGATTTTAGTCGAAAAATCTGTAGCTTGAATCATACGGGTGGAGTAGAGATGGGGGAAAGGTGCCAAGCTCACAACTGCCCAGGGGCGGCATGAAGGTCAAATCCGGCCATGTACTTAACATTACTTAAAAGTATTTTATCAAAGTATATTTTACGAAAATACCATGAAGTAATGCTATATCTGTAAGACACTCAATGCAAATAGTTCTTTTTTATTATATCGTAACAGTTATAATTATCAGTAGGCCCTTTAACATGCAGTGCTGTTTTTCCAATAATTAATGAAATGGTATACATAATATAGTGTAGACTATTACCATTCCATGCTAAAGGCATCAATAGCTCTTTACATTTTATTATTAAAATTCCAAAACAGACTTAGAATGGATTAAAAACCAATTCATCATAGCGCTACAAACTAATCAGCACACAATTTTGAAGCAAGGATCGAAAAATTTGCTTGATTGAACTCGAATAGAGCTGAAGCATTAGATTTGTCTGCGCAAAAAATATAAACTATAGAAGAAACCGTAATCATACACACTACGGTATCCCAATTTTCGCCCTATTGAATAAATTTGTCCGCACTATAAACGTTTACCATAATTCTATCCAATTATTTAAGCATACATTCGTGTCAGCAAGAAGACGTGGTCGAAATCATTTCGATCCCTTGTGTAATCACCACCTTACCTTCATTCTGGATAAGTTTCCTTTGGTCCTTTTCGCAACTCCTTCAAGCTCCTTAATTATGGCCTCACAAGAGTACTGATTACCAACGATTATGGCACATATTAAGCTTGAGCCTATCGGATTACAGCAAGCAAAATAAAAATCGATACGCTGCCAGCTTCATCTTTTCAGAAAGTTCTCTCGTGGCTTGCCTTCGCTCCCGATTGCGTATCCTCTGTGTGATCACAAGAGCTGTTCCAATTCTAATTTTCTATGCTTGACCAGAAGTGAATGCGAGTAGGAGAGAATGCTAGTATATGGACAAACAATATTTTGGTGAGATTATATTCGAGAAATACAACTAGTTATGCTGACTTGGGAAAATATTTGGAAGAATATACTGCATCAAGTAGGAATCTTTTTTCTAGTTTATGAAGATTAGTCCATATGTTTCAATTTTTTTTTTTCACGAAAGATGGAATATCAAAATTTGTTTTTATGCTTTGATATTAAATTCATTAGAATTAAGATTGAATGAGCTACTCGATTAAGCTAGCAACTTTCAAGCTGACTTTGCATTTCACTACCGGGTCATTAGTGGCAACTTTACGGTAACATTTCCCTATGCATGCATAATATCGTTTACGTTTTGTCCCACTTGTGTCGCCTAATCTCTATCCTTGTACTATATCACGTTTTCTCGAAGCGAAAGCAGACTTTATGTATGATACGTGTTAGTCAACAAGTAAAGGTATTATTGCCACAAAGTGAAAAGAAAAGGCCTGTAGATAGTCATGTGTTCAGCGCTACAAGCAAGAATTGATCCTGGGTAAAACAGATTCAGAAAAATTACCCGAAACTTGGAAGAAACAACAAGTGGCCAGACAAAGCTCGTTTCCATTAGAGAGTTTAAGGTCACTTCGTCGGGGGTTTGTTACCCGGAATTGAACGTGGGTGACAGTCAGCAACGCTGAAAGGATAACTGGAATTTGTGGACCCACAGTGTGTGCGTGGCTGTTATTGTTGTTGTTTGGGTCTACACAATTTTTCTGATGAAAATCAGAACCGGATTTTTTTCCATTCGAGGCCACAGTTTACTTTGTAAGCAAAAAAAAACTTTTATATTTGTTTCACCCTCAGCTGCTTAAATTTAGCCTAAGCCAGCGTGTCCTTATGCTATTCTTATTTCGTCTCACAAGAGGGTTGAAGGTGAAAGATGTGGAAAAATACATGCTCTGTCAGTTTTTTGTTTCGGAAGACGTAAAACATTTTTACGGAATAATCGAGAGTCGCAATAAATAACACGACTACCGTTGCAATCATTTGCCAGTTTGATCAACTGATGATACTACTGGGATGTTAGCTTGTTAAACAAATAATTACAGATGCAATTGCTGCTGATTTTTCGAATTGCGCATTTCATATATGTCTAATAGAAGTTTAGTTTTTAATTCAATAAAAAAGCAGAGTATTTGCCTGAATTCACAAAACATTGATCATCATTCGTCAAAATTGATAAACAATATACGTGATTTTCTATTTTTCGCGCAAAAGATGTCTCATAAAAAGTAAAACACGGTTTTCGCTTGATCAGCCATACTGAAACTTCGATTATTCATTTTTTCAGGTATTTCGAATTATATGTAGCAATTTGAAATACAGCCTGGAAGAAATAGAAATGTTAGTTATGGTTTATCTTCATTTCATACACCTGGTGCAGTTTTCAGCTCTTCATTTATATTTTTCCTACAAAATTATTAAATTAATGACTGCAACTATTATTTTGAAGATTATAGGGTTTAAGACATTTTTGTATAGTTTATTAAATTTTAAGTAGAATATACTTCGACTTAATAAAAAGAAAAAAATCGGATGAAATAGAACTTTCTCCTGGTGAATAACAATTGCCGATACAAGTCATCTTCGTTATTTAGGGGAAACTGTTATAACTGAAGTTAACAAAGGATAGCCAATGAATAATACTAGCAAGTCCCATTTTTATAGAGTTTTATATTAAAATAATAATCAATAGTTCACAGCACCTTCTTTAGCCTGAATTATAACTTTTACCTTTGAATACTTATGATTCCTAAGGCCTATAGATAATATCGAGGGTTATATCGTTTTTCCTTACTCTATGGCTTATACTTTCGAGCTCTTGGGTTATCTTCGGCTTCTTTTCGATCACTTTTTTCGACATTATACCCCAAAGATTTTCTATTTTGAATTTATGTTTCGGCTATTTCCTGGCCAGGAAGTGGTTCGATGTCAAGTTTTTCCTTAAAATTTTGTTCCTGGAGAAGAGAATCAAACGCCATGAAATAAGCTTAGCATTATGAATTCCATACTTACTGAACGAGCATGGTGGCAGGCTGTCAAATTATACTGCAAAACATAATCGGGATCTGCTCCATACACATTCCCAAGGTAGATTATAGATGATCGATTTGTATCTTTTGGCCCGTTGTATCAAAATACTGTCAATCTAGCTATAATGTTTGGCCGTTGGTTATTTATCTATCTCGTTGGCCGTTTTTCCGCCAAAATTTCAAGTTTCCATCTGACCCAATCAAATTAAACTAGTCAGTAGAGGTTCAATTTTGTCTCTCTTTGCACCAGTTAAACCGTGTCTGTGTCATTTTCTTGTTGACTAACGAGTTTTTGCTGAAGCTCGACATGCTAGTCTCATCTCGATCAACCTTCTTTGCACCGTCCAAAGTGAGCTCTACCTTGATAACGGAGTGAAGTAGTGCCGCATCTAAAAACCGATTCGCTAAGCTTCAGAAGTCTGTTTTCACTGCTGGCTGTCTTTCATTTCATGCCCCTACCTTCCCTCCTCTGCACATTCCAGCTTGGGCAAAGTTTTGTTAAACTCTTCTCACCGTCCAATCGCTACAGCAATGCCTAGCAATTTTTGCCTAGCAATGCTTGTATCCAATCATCACTTTTCGCTTGTTACTAATTAAGTGGTAGCTACAGGCCCATCCTTTTATACTTTTTCTAGAAGAAATTCAGGACACTATTTAATGACATCATAAAAATAATTTTTGGATTTGACTATTAGAAGGGATTTTCGGCATTTCAAAAAATATATGATACGCTGGTCGTGTTTTGTACTAAGAGATACTACAATTAAAATATCAAATAGTAATGAATAATGGTGAATAATAATGATCTTATAGTTAAATTTAAGACCAATCGGTTAAGTTTTGAAAATTTTGCAATTTTCGCAGGTATTAATTCTTAAAAATGTTCTATACTTTAAGCTTTAAACGCAGCCATCGGGCCGAAATTGAATATGACCTTGGACCCAGGTAGTTTTGCAGGTTTAAACGTTACCTAGCACACGCACTCAAACACTATATAAATCATTCAAACTCCTTTTAAAATTATGTTTTCTAGCCGCTTAGGTGCTAAAGTTTTTAAAATTCGTTTCTCCTGGTTTTGCTCTTTGAAATGATTCAAAAACCTAAAAACCCAGGCTGCTTTTCCCACTTATCACCAGTTTCCTTTCGCTTCTCCTAAGAATTTTTAAGCAATTTAAAAAAAAAATCTTATCAAGGGTTCTTATTGTCTTTCAAAATTAAAATAAAAAATAATTCAGTTACAGTACTATTTTTGAATTCATTTTGGTGTTGAATAAACTATTTTAAACTTTTTGCACTGACTTAACTTACCTTGTTAAACCAAGATTACATTAACATCGTTAAACCAAGATTACATTAACATCATTTATGTGCTTTTATTAATTTGATTGCCATTCTAATAAATATTATTAGCTGCATATTCTCATTCTGGGCATATTTTTCACCAAGAACTACATAGCTTCACAAACTTACTCGCAGTTGCTTTTACTTTAGACCAGGGCTAAACTTTAGACTGCTTTTACTTTAGACCAGGGCTGTATAATGTACAGAGCCACGACTCCGACGCCACAGCCCTGCTTTAGACCAAATGGTATAGATTGATGTTGTACGCACAGATTTTTGAAACCAGTTGGTTCTGTTAATCAATGTCTATGTATAAACCATATGAATTCTTTCTGTATTATATATTATTCTTATATATATTCTGATGAAATCAGTTCGTTTCTTCATGAGACGTTGTTTATTTGAAGGTCCACTTAAGACTAAACTTACTCCTTAGTTCTTGATGAATTTCATATGAATTTCTCCTTGAATATGCAATTAGATTTTGGATTATCTTCTGGTTTTACAACTTTAGCTTAAGTCCACGCTGAACCACTTTTATACCAAACTACTTAACCTTCTTTGAATTAATCTTTTGCTTTTGTGCATCTCTTATAATAAGTGATATATTTTGAAGTTTTATGCCAAACATTTGATGTTAAGCCTGGAATATTTTTGCTTTCGTACTGTAACTGTTTGACCTTGTGAGCCTATGCATTAAAATGTATTTGGTGACAAATCTAAATTCTTAAGGCGGTCGTCTAGTGTGTCAGATAATACAAATCGATTTTATTTTTTTTCATAAATAACATCTAAAACATGTAAAGAAGACGTGGGTAAAAGAATTTTTCGAAATTTGAAGCCGTTGAAAAGTTACAGCCGTAAACCGTAGGAGGTATACAGTGTTACCGTAGGAAGTTTACGTAAACCATACGAGGTATGCGCTGATTTTCGCATCGAATATTCTCGAGCCTAGCTCCTTACCTGGTGCTTTTGCGTAACTAAATTGTACTTATTGTACACTGTACTAATTTTCAGCTAACGGGTACCCAGAACTGTTCACAAACTCAATAATCTGAACTTTCGCTACGAAGCATCTTCATTCTGGTGCAAAAGTCGTCAAAATCGCCACATTTCTTGCTGTGCTAATCTTCAACGAAGGATTCGAACCTATCCTAAAGGTGATGGATGTCATGGGAGTAAATAACAAAAGTAACGGCCTTGCATGACTTCTTTGAAGAAAAGGAAGGTGTACTCTATGGTCCAGGCATAGCAAGTTGATGGTCAGACCATTTTTTTATTATGAATTATGTACAAAAACTTTCAAACGCGTTTTTCTCAAAACACGATTTTTTCAAACAGCTGTCATGATATCTTAAAAACTATTTGATTGATTCTGCGCAAATTTATATTGCATTTTAAGCACATATATGACTACAAGTTGACGAAAAATACGGCCGGAATGACGGCCGGAATGACGGCCGGAATTATGGCAGCAGTGGAGCACCTCTTTATATATATGTGTTCCTGTTGAGCTGTGTATCTTCGACAATTTTGTATATGATGACTTCAGAAAAAGCACAAAGTTTGTTTAAATGTTAATAAAATTGATATACAATTTATAAATTATTTTATTTAAATGGTTTGTCAAAAAAAATTCCCCAAAAAATTATTAAAAAACGGCCTTCACACTAGATGACCCCCTTAATAGGAGAGTTCCGATACTCTAACAGACAATACCATAAATCTTCTTTGCTATTATCAGCATTTTTCAAGATATTTTTTGAAATTTGGACACCTCGTTCTGTTTGTCCGTTCGATTTGGGATAATGGAGCCTACACTTGGTACAAATATGTCATGCCATAAATGGCAAGCCGTATGGTATGCCGTTTGCTTGGTCATCAGCCTGGCCATATTTTGACAGTTCCTGATTTTCAAAATGGCGCTGAACTGAGTTCATGCTCCGTTTCTTATAAGCGCATGCAGGAACTCTGAATTCACATAAGATCTCGTTGAGCGACGAAAGTAGTTTAAAGAATATGGAATGGTGGGAAATTGCGAGAAAGTCGAATTTCGATGCGGAAATTTTGAATAATAAAATTAAATACTTGCTATTTTTCATAGATAAATAATTTGAATTTTTAAGGATGAGTAAATAAATGAATCTGCCATTTGATGACTGACGGTTTTTTAAAAATTACTTCTACCTCATCCACCCTCGTACCCCAGAAAATCATAAAATCGTTTCATTTCCATGTGTTTGTTTTTTGTTTTTCATAGAGCTTCCTAGACAACTAGTTTGTTGGTATAAGGGACAGCACAAAGTTTTTACTTGCCAACAAAAAACTTCACCCACTTATTCAAAAAGGGATTTATCTTATACTCGGGGCTTTCATCTACAGCACAATGTCTTCTCTGTTCACTTCAAAGAACTTTCTAAGATCATTCAACGCTCAGAAAAAGCGTACGTCCTTCTCGTTCAAATGCATTTTCGAAATCAAATGGCATGCCATGGAATTACCCACGCGTCAGATGGTATGCCATAATTTGACATTCGTTGCCATCGGATATGGCAGGGAAAATGGCAAGTGGAGACTGGAAGTGAAAAATAGTTCGCAAAAAAATAAATCGTCCGTTTATCTAATAATGATCAATGAGTTACACAGCTATAGAACTAGGGCTTATAGATTACTAACATGCGGAACTATTAGAATGCTTTTCGATCCGATTTACTCAGCTATCTCAGTATGTTTATTTATTCAGACAAATTCAGCTACCGAATATTATAATAAAAATGATAATAAAATAATAAAAACAGGAACATAATAATCTTAATAAAACAACAGAATCAAGATGAATATGAAGAAAACAAATAATAAGAAATAATATCAAGTTAAAAAAGTACAAACAAAAAAAAAATTTAAAAGAGAGAAGAGAGACACAATCTTCTGGAGGAATAAAAAAGTTAAAAAAAATTTGAGTTTCTGAAAGGGAAACTAAAACGGTACGTTTTAAATAATTTTAGATTTCGATGTATAAACTAGTTAATTTTTGATTCTATTTTTGCTAAAAATGCCATGTTTATAATAATCAGTAGTTTTTGATTCAATTTTCAAGTGTTCAGTTTTATAATCCGTATGAATCACCAAATAAATTTTTCATTAATTTCGACAAATTTTTTATTTAAATATTTTTCGATTAGAAATGAACATACCAAACTTTTAAAATTAGTTGAATTTTGTATTTAAAGTTTTTGTACACTTTGCTTTTATTGTTCTCACTTTTTTTTATCATAACTAAGGACTAAACTTGTTAATATTCGTTAAGTGCTTTCCAGACATGCGTCCATGCGTAAACGCGTCCATGCGTTTTTAGATTACACGAGTCAAGTCAACTCAAATCCAGTTTTTTGAAGGCGGGGCTAAGGCGATTACTGAATGGATTTTACACGCTTATAATAATGTTTTTTTTGCTCCGTAAAAATATATTGTTAACAGAAAATTGTATATACTAATCCATATGACTATATATACCTACATATATATGTTTGTGTCTAGATCAGTGATTCTCAACCACTGTGCCGCGGCACTTTTGTGTGCCGCGAAATTCTAAAAGTGTGCCGCCAAATTTTAGTTATATAATTATGTTAATATTATTAAATAATATGATTTAAAAAGAAAAATCCTTTGAACAAGAATAATCTTGCTCCGAAAAATTCGTTGTTCATCGGAAATACAATATGTGGTTGTAAATTATCAAATAGTGTTATGATTCCGAGCAAACTCCAACGTCACTTGGTGACTAATCATCCTTCGCTTTCAACAAAAGATAAAAACTACTTTCGAAAGTCTTTATGTTCAACATCCAAGCAAGTAAAAGTTCTTGAAAAACAAATCGGTGTGTCTGAAAAGGCTCAAGTAGCTTCTGCGAAATAAATGAATTGATTGCTGTTGAATTCAAACCTCAAAAATTGGCTGAAGAAATTAAATTACCAGCTTGTCGCAAAATTGTAAAAATAATGATTGGTGGATCATTGATATTTGTGAAATACCACCTTCGAATGACACAATCCATTGCAGAATTAAAGACATGTCACAAAATATTGAGCAAAATTCTGGAAAAACTCTTGCAAATTCTAATTTTGCTCTACAAATCGACAAGCTCAATTAATTGCATTCGTTAGATTTATTCACGAAAACGATATAATTAATCAATTTTTATGTTGGTCGGAGCTATCTGATTTTAATGCTGGCAAACATATTTTTGATGTAATTAGTTCATATTAAAAAGAAATTAAAGTTTCTTGGAAGTCATTTGTACAGATGGTGCTCCGGCTATGGCTAGACATCTAAAAGGATTTGTAGCACATGTTAAAGAACTGAATGGGAATATATTAGTCACCCATTGTTTTTTGCATCGTGAAGCACTTGTTGCAAAATATTTTCCATCAGAATTAAAAATAGTTCTGGCACAATGTGTTAAAATGATAAATTATATAAAATTAAGACCATTAGAAAGTCGCTTATTTAGTAAATTATGCCAAACTATGGAAGCCAAGTACGGAAGTAAGGTGGTTGTCCAAAGGAAAAGTTTTATATCGTGTGCTGGAATTAAAAGACGAAATGGAAATTTTCTTTGAACAAGATAAAAATTATGATTTTGTTCATTTGTTGGAAGATAAAATATGGTGTACTAAACTGGCTTACTTATCAGACATTTTTGCTATTTTTAGTAACATAAATTCAAGTATACAAGGGCTTATGAAAATATCTTAAACTCAACCGATAAGCTGGTGGGATTCTAAAAACAAATAACTTTATGGAAGAATAAAGCTCAGAAAGGCAATTTAGAAAAGTTTGAGTCAGCTCTCAAAGTTATTATCATAAACTATTTTACGCAGTGTGTTATAGGTAAGGAAACAGTTTTTAAACTTATCTTTTCCTCTGTGTGCCTCCAAATTTTGAAATCGTGAAAAGTGTGCCGCAACAAAAAAAAGGTTGAGAATCAGTGGTCTAGATATTCGTATGCATTCAATTTTTTTTCGTAATAGTCATGCACGTAAGGATGCAAAATATATATTATCCACATCATTATATAAGAAAATAATCATCCACAAAACATATATTTAAATGATCACCAACGAATCATCCACACATGCCACTGAGCGAAAGAAATCATTTTAAAATCTATTGTACATGAATCAGCATACTCCACCTCCTTCGCTTTAGACTCGCCTATATAAACAAAATCAAATTGACTCGTGTAAGCAAAACACGCTAGATCGCATGGACGCGTGGACGCATGGACGCATGTCTGAATAGCGTTTTAATGTTCCATTTTCAATATGTTTTTTTTTATATGAGTAGTAACCAAGCAAGGTCCACTTTGTTTCCTTGCTAAAACCATTAATCTTTAATATTATTTTATGTTATTGTTTGTAATTTTTTTACCTCTCTTATACCAGTTAGAATCATTGGTTGAAGGGCAGAAAAAGATAGGAATAAAAATTTCGTCAACTGAAAAGTAATATTTTTGTGTAAATAATTCAAGGAAGAGATCAACAACAGTTTGTTGCGCAGCCAATATACAATGCTTCTTGTTTATTCATTTACTGTTTATTCATTTACGACTTGTGTACATGTTTTAAGTTTTTTTTTAGCTCGTAATGCCATCGAATATCATTATCAAGTCCAGTCTTTAAAGTAGAAAGATGTTAACCTTGATTCCAACGCTGTTAATTGTTAACTGTGAGTAAAGTGTTGTTTAACTCTTGTCGAGAATTCATTATTTTGGATCTTAAAGAGATTACCTTTACAAATATTTGCTGCGAAAATCATTTTATCTCCTATGCTGACACACCTCGGTTCAAAGCTGCTTTTTCGTGTTGCTAGTGTTTCCGACGGATAATCGATCTTATTTTCCATACATGTTGTGCGAACTTATAGTCCAGTGAAATCCGACATATAAAAGGCGAAACTTGGGAAAAATTAGGGGAAAGCTGAATTTTAGTGTGAACTTTGGTACTAGCGCGTTGAACAAAATGTCAAAAGTCCCCATCGATACGAGTGCTGCGTTACTCTTTATACGGGGTCAAAGGTCACCAAAAGTTACCTTTCTTAACCCTCTATCGCAGGGGTGGGCAAACGGTCGATCGCGATCGACCGGTCGATTGCAAACAGTTCGACAGTCGATCACAGACATTTTAAATAATTTACTAGGTTAATTTAAAATGTGAACTAAAAATTTAGTAGACGATTTATTCAGTACATTTTAGAATCGGACAGTTCACGCAATTTCAGTTCACACAAAAGCTCTCAGAGCCTTGGTGGCGGAGAAGCCAAAGGGAAAATCCGAGAGAGCTATGCTCTCGATTTGTTCAATTTATAGATTTATATCATTGTAGTAAAACTGCTTCACTAAATCTCGTATACGTATACGGTTGTTTCATTTCCTTAAATCTCTCTGTTCTAATGTACACACTTTATATTTTTGCTTCCCGCAATACACCTTCCCTGCATTTGCATTCGTCTCCCTGCTACCAAGGTAGTAAATTGTCGCACGCAGCGCAACAAAGGTTAATTTCAATTTTAAAATCTTTTCACGCCAATTTAGTTTGTGCAGCTCATTCTTTCGAATTAAAAAGTGACATTTGGTGTTTGAATTTGAAAATTGAGTTGTGTAAATGTCTTTTCAATAACAAAATCGATCGAAAATTGAAATTCTTGAAATTTTATCCGTCAGAAATGATACGTGTCTCCGCTTTTCTCCATTTTCGAAATTTTCGCACGAAAGAATGACCAGATAATGGAGACATATCAAAATTTAGCTTCACGATTAACTCAGTACTAGCCTAAAAAATGAACTACACATAATAAATTGGCGTGAAATGTTTGGAGACATGTGCCAAAGCCATCTGGCCAAGCAATTTTTCACGCTTAAAAGTGAGCACAACTCTTGTTTATTTTCAAGCTGAATTTTCGCCGAAATAAATTTCACGTGAAAATTTGCATGAAAATTTAACGTGAAATCGAAAACAGTACTAAGCTTTAGATGGCTCAGCTGAGGAAGCTTTTTGCAAAGATTTCTAAATCTTTTGCCTGAAATTATTGCATTTTTGGACACATTGGCAGAAAAACATGAACAATTGGAAGATACAGTTTGAATAAAGAAATTAGCATTTCTTACGGATTTTATGAGCCGTTACAGCTCGCTTAGTTTACAATTTCAAGGAAAAGAAAAATATTGTCGACTTGTTGAGTTCGATGCATGTTTTCTAAATAAAATTAAAGCCTTTTGCTTCGCAATTAAATAGGCAAAATTTTTAAATATTTTCCATATTTAGAAAAACATATTAAACTTACTGGTGAATGTAAAATGCAAAAGCTGAAAGACATCCTTCAGTTCGCGAAAGAGTCCGGGGCCTTCGATGGCCGCTTGGACTGAATGTTTTTTCTCCTGGCCCATTTATCTGTTATCACTACCAATAGGTCTATGTGTGGCCTTGTGCCAACCGGTACAACCTAACCTAACCTACTGGTGCATGTAATATTGAAATGTTTTGTCCTGAACTGGAAAATTTTAAACAAGAATTCGAGAGACGATTTGCAAATCTCAATTACCTTCAACCGGTTTCGGAATTTATTTCATTTCCTTTTAGAGAATTCGATAACGAGGATATTTCATCAAATCTAGCTCATACTTTACAATTGAATTCATCGGATCTAGAGTTAGAAATTTTGATAATAGGACGCGCAAATGAAAATAATTTTTGGATTTTATCACCATAAAAAATATATATTATTGAGATTGCATATTTGCATTTTTTTTGCTTCAATTTATCTATTGTAAAGCAACGTTTTCTCAAATGAAAAACATCGAGTCGCAACTTAGAAGTTCTCTGACTGATGACCACTTAATGGCATCTATTCGATTGTGCATCAGTGCTTACAAGTATAACTCTACAATACTTTTTGATGAAATGGAGAAACACGCATATACATCAAAAATTAATTCAAAATATTTATTAATAAAGGACATTGCACAAAGTAGTAAATACAATGTATTTGATACATTAATATCAAGAAAGACCTTAACTAAATTTTTATTTGTTTTTAATTTAACCCATTTTTCGAGGTCGACCACGTATAAATTAAAAAAATTAGTGTCGATCATACCAGTATTAAGTTTGCCCACCCCTGCTCTATCGCATACGAAGCCATATATGGCTTTACAATTTCACAATCATTTTTTTACCTGAAATTCCACTGCAAAATACCCAAATCATATTCACAAGATAATATGTATCCTTATCTCTAAAACTGTGTACTTCTGCTTTGTTACGTATCTTCGTATCGTTGCATAACGTATCTTTCCCCAAAGAGTGTAAGACGTACTACAAGTGATTGAAAATTGTTCGTTTCTAAAATATATTGTATTGATTGAAGAAGTAATACATAAGAAATAAAATTATTTTGTAAGAGGTATGCTTCAAACTTTTCTTCAGGCGCAAATTTTTTTATAAATTTGTTAATCATTATAGTGTTTTTGATGGTAATTTTACAGGAGCCATATATGGCTTCGTATGCATTTAGGGTAATATTTTCGTTATGAAAACCAATCCATGCATAGCTTCGTATGTGTAAACGTATGTTTTTTGTTCATATTTCAGCAATGGATCCTTCTCAATTTTATGGCCACAATAAATATGTGAATGAAATTCCTGGTGATGGTTCTGAAAGTGACGATGTCCTTGCATCAGATTCGGATGATGAGTATGATGTTTCACAGACTGCTGAATTTGAAAAGCATTCAGTAACAATTTTAGAAACTGAAAGCGAGTCCTCGTATGATGAAATGCAAGATATGGACGTTAACCTACCATCAACTTCTATGCGAAAAAGTGCAGGGAAACAAAAAAGAGAAAAAATTGTGTGGAAAAGTGCAAATTTAAAGCCCTTTGAAGAAAAAAACTTTAAATTCAAGGGAAAAGTGGACTTACCTGAGTGCTTATATGGCCTTGAAACGCCAGTTGATTTTTTTAATTTTTTGTTCACAGAAGAGCTGATAGCTTTAATAGTGCAACAGTCAAACCTGAAGGCTCTTCACGATAATATTAACAAACCAGCAAACATTACAAAGAGTGAAATGGAACAATTTTTCGGCATTGTGATTTTTATGTAGATTTTTAGTAGTGAAATTGCCAGCAACAAGACATTATTGGAATAAAACGGTTGGTCAAAGTCAGGTATACGAAACCATGACTAATAACAGGTGGGAAAGTATAAAAAGATTTCTACATTTTAACACCAATGATAAATTTAAACCTGTTGTTTCACCTGGTTATGATAAATTGTTCAAAATAAGACCTCTAACGGATCACATAAGAAACCGGTTGCTACTGATCCCAAGGGAAGAATTTTTGGCCATTGATGAACAAATCATACCAACTAAATGTCGTCATGAATTGAAACAGTATAATCCCGCCAAACCTCATAAATGGGGATACAAAAATTTGGTGCTAAGTGGCGCGTCAGGTTTCAGCTACGATTTCGATATTTTTGCGGGCGAACAGAGTAATACTTTTCCGGCGGATGCCCCTGATTTAGGTGTAAGCGCAAATACAGTGACAAGACTGACGTCAACAGTGCCACGGAATAGAAACCATAAAGTTTTTTTGATAATTGGTTTAACAGCCCATACCTACAGGTCTATCTAGCAAAAAATGGCATATTGTCTTTAGGCACAGTAAGACTGAATCGAGTACCAAACTGTCAAATGCCTTCTGAAAAAGACCTGAAAAAACTAAGCCGTGGAAGTATGGTAGAAAAAGTAGCAACCATTGACGGAATTAACATGAGTGTTATCTCTTGGTACGATAACAAACAAGTTAACTTGCTCTCAACGTATGTTGGTAGTTTGCCAGTTATCACAAAACGAAGATATTCCCGCAAAGACAAGCGATACATACAAATTCCTGCTCCAAAAGCCGTAGAAGTATACAACCAGCATATGGGTGGTGTAGATCTACTCGATTCTATGCTTGGCCTGTATATAATTCATTTACGGTCTAAAAAATGGTACAAACGCATCTTTTTTCACATGATCGATATGTCTGTTGTAAATGCATGGCTTCTTTGGCGACGTAAATGTAATAGGGAAGTTTATATGCCCTTGTTCGATTTTAACCTTGCAATTGCGGAACATTTATGCAAAGCAGGTAAAACACCTTCGAGCAAACGAGGTCGTCCTAGCAGACTACCTGCCCTAAAAAATCCAGGCAGCCAAGACACTATACAATCAACTGCTGGCAAAACATGTGCTGGGACATCAAGAAATGTAAGACAGGCCAGAAAACGTCCCACTAGGCATCAGGACTTACCTCTAGATTCGGTGCGTTCTGATAATCATGGACATTAACCTGAGTGGGTGAAAAATCGTCAGCTATGTCAAAACAATTGCACTTTCAGATCCTACACAAAGTGCAAAAAATGTAATGTACATTTATGTTACAATGTACAAAGAAATTGCTTCACTATATCCCATAGCATCTAAGTTTAGAATATGTTAAATGTATTAATCACACAAAATATATGTTCCCATTATTGCATACGAAGCCATATATGGCTTTAAATTTTTTTTCTTAATCCAAAAATATATTTGTATTTTTTGTTATTGAATAGTGTTACTTGTATAACGTACTTTTAAACATCCCTAGTATTTTCCCCCCGAATAAATCATATTTCATTCAGTAGAGGGTTAAATATCTCAGTAACGGTCATGTCTTCAGAAAAACAATGTCTGTAGCTTACAAAATTTCCACCAAAAAAGATCTAAACTTTTTCTTGTAACCATAACCGTTTTTGAAATATATTGATCTAAACATTTGCTACTAACAGCACCTTCTTTCTCAACGGCATGTTGATATTATCCGATTTGGATTTCGACTTGGAATGTTTGTGAGTTTGTTTTACTATGTTTAAAAGGCGCATAAAAAAACATGTAATCAAACTTATCTACCAGACTCTAGGGTAGGTGGAAAAGTGTAGTCTAGAATTAACTCGACTGTGTTTTTGATTTTGCGTATCATAAATATCAGTTTTTATAACTAGGCTGCAGTCTGAAAAAAGTTGCCACAAAATAAATTGAGTAAATAATATAAATAGTAAAGAAATAATATCAATGATAGTAACAGGCAGTTCTAGGTATTTTTCGATATGATAGAATGTGACTAAATAATGTTGAATTTTGTGGGAAAAATTCTGTTCCACTACAATTTATGTTAGGTTTGTGAATTGAAGTTGACAGAAACTTAATTTACCATCAATGTTTTTCTGAGTGTGCAGTCACCATTCACTTGGTCCTTGATTTGAGTCAGACACTTTCTCACAGCCAGTTCAACTCAAAATCCGGCAGATACCCATAAATGGATTTGAACAAGAGACCACAAACATTAGCAGCCCTTGCTATGCTCTATTCACTCAGCTATACAGTTTCAATTTCAATTCAAGATAATTCTTCCTGCAGCTAGCTTCCAAATATTTCATTATATGCACTAATAAGCATTGCCAGAAAACATGCCGTTTCATTTCGCGTCAAATTGCAGCAATCGTGATTTGGAGGGGAAATCACTAAATGTTTCTATACAGCTATTGGAAACTGTATCGATTTACAACACATAAAATAGAATATCATTTGTATCAGCAGAAAACTGCCCAACATTCATAACGCAGATATCACACTGTTGATTTATGTCTGCAAAGTAATTGTGATTTTTTTGAACTTTAATATCGGCCTCGGCGAGAAAACGAAAAGGAAGTCATTTTTCCCTGCCACTTTAGCCAGAAAACCGGGTTAAAGGATATTTTCCACGATTTTACTTACAAAACGGATGCATGTATGCTTAACACTGATATCAAACTAAATCTAGTTTGTTTAAGGCCATATAGAGGGCCATACATTATTTAATTCCATCTGAATTGCCTGAATTTATAGAATTTTATATCTTATGACTAGCTTGAAGTAACAATTCTATAGTAAATTGACGATTGCATGGATACATTACTCATATTTCTCATTCTAAAAGCATCACTCCTCAAATTAAGCAAAGGTTTGATATGCATTTTGCCTTCGAAATAGCCAAGGGTAATATATGAAACATCAGAATCGATTGTTCTTGATATGAATACTTAGAATTTGAATGATAGCACCCACCTTAGGCAGGAAGCGCGGAGCTGGAGCACAAACCATCGCTCGATGAATCGGGCAATTTGTGGCCTTATGTCGGAAGGAACCAAAATTTCTAACTATTAAAATTTATGAGTTCGTCCTTAGACGATTCATGACTTTCCGAAACTAAGCTCTCCAAGCAGGTATCGCTTTAAATTTCATACTACTCATAAATTTCATACTACTCATTTAAATTTCATACTACTCAATGCTCTATAAATTTGCGCAGAATCAATCAAATGGTGTTTAAGATATCATGGCAAAACACGCTAGATCGCATGGACGCGTGGACGCATGGACGCATGTCTGAATAGCGTTTTAATGTTCCATTTTCAATATGTTTTTTTTTATATGAGTAGTAACCAAGCAAGGTCCACTTTGTTTCCTTGCTAAAACCATTAATCTTTAATATTATTTTATGTTATTGTTTGTAATTTTTTTACCTCTCTTATACCAGTTAGAATCATTGGTTGAAGGGCAGAAAAAGATAGGAATAAAAATTTCGTCAACTGAAAAGTAATATTTTTGTGTAAATAATTCAAGGAAGAGATCAACAACAGTTTGTTGCGCAGCCAATATACAATGCTTCTTGTTTATTCATTTACTGTTTATTCATTTACGACTTGTGTACATGTTTTAAGTTTTTTTTTAGCTCGTAATGCCATCGAATATCATTATCAAGTCCAGTCTTTAAAGTAGAAAGATGTTAACCTTGATTCCAACGCTGTTAATTGTTAACTGTGAGTAAAGTGTTGTTTAACTCTTGTCGAGAATTCATTATTTTGGATCTTAAAGAGATTACCTTTACAAATATTTGCTGCGAAAATCATTTTATCTCCTATGCTGACACACCTCGGTTCAAAGCTGCTTTTTCGTGTTGCTAGTGTTTCCGACGGATAATCGATCGTATTTTCCATACATGTTGTGCGAACTTATAGTCCAGTGAAATCCGACATATAAAAGGCGAAACTTGGGAAAAATTAGGGGAAAGCTGAATTTTAGTGTGAACTTTGGTACTAGCGCGTTGAACAAAATGTCAAAAGTCCCCATCGATACGAGTGCTGCGTTACTCTTTATACGGGGTCAAAGGTCACCAAAAGTTACCTTTCTTAACCCTCTATCGCAGGGGTGGGCAAACGGTCGATCGCGATCGACCGGTCGATTGCAAACAGTTCGACAGTCGATCACAGACATTTTAAATAATTTACTAGGTTAATTTAAAATGTGAACTAAAAATTTAGTAGACGATTTATTCAGTACATTTTAGAATCGGACAGTTCACGCAATTTCAGTTCACACAAAAGCTCTCAGAGCCTTGGTGGCGGAGAAGCCAAAGGGAAAATCCGAGAGAGCTATGCTCTCGATTTGTTCAATTTATAGATTTATATCATTGTAGTAAAACTGCTTCACTAAATCTCGTATACGTATACGGTTGTTTCATTTCCTTAAATCTCTCTGTTCTAATGTACACACTTTATATTTTTGCTTCCCGCAATACACCTTCCCTGCATTTGCATTCGTCTCCCTGCTACCAAGGTAGTAAATTGTCGCACGCAGCGCAACAAAGGTTAATTTCAATTTTAAAATCTTTTCACGCCAATTTAGTTTGTGCAGCTCATTCTTTCGAATTAAAAAGTGACATTTGGTGTTTGAATTTGAAAATTGAGTTGTGTAAATGTCTTTTCAATAACAAAATCGATCGAAATTTGAAATTCTTGAAATTTTATCCGTCAGAAATGATACGTGTCTCCGCTTTTCTCCATTTTCGAAATTTTCGCACGAAAGAATGACCAGATAATGGAGACATATCAAAATTTAGCTTCACGATTAACTCAGTACTAGCCTAAAAAATGAACTACACATAATAAATTGGCGTGAAATGTTTGGAGACATGTGCCAAAGCCATCTGGCCAAGCAATTTTTCACGCTTAAAAGTGAGCACAACTCTTGTTTATTTTCAAGCTGAATTTTCGCCGAAATAAATTTCACGTGAAAATTTGCATGAAAATTTAACGTGAAATCGAAAACAGTACTAAGCTTTAGATGGCTCAGCTGAGGAAGCTTTTTGCAAAGATTTCTAAATCTTTTGCCTGAAATTATTGCATTTTTGGACACATTGGCAGAAAAACATGAACAATTGGAAGATACAGTTTGAATAAAGAAATTAGCATTTCTTACGGATTTTATGAGCCGTTACAGCTCGCTTAGTTTACAATTTCAAGGAAAAGAAAAATATTGTCGACTTGTTGAGTTCGATGCATGTTTTCTAAATAAAATTAAAGCCTTTTGCTTCGCAATTAAATAGGCAAAATTTTTAAATATTTTCCATATTTAGAAAAACATATTAAACTTACTGGTGAATGTAAAATGCAAAAGCTGAAAGACATCCTTCAGTTCGCGAAAGAGTCCGGGGCCTTCGATGGCCGCTTGGACTGAATGTTTTTTCTCCTGGCCCATTTATCTGTTATCACTACCAATAGGTCTATGTGTGGCCTTGTGCCAACCGGTACAACCTAACCTAACCTACTGGTGCATGTAATATTGAAATGTTTTGTCCTGAACTGGAAAATTTTAAACAAGAATTCGAGAGACGATTTGCAAATCTCAATTACCTTCAACCGGTTTCGGAATTTATTTCATTTCCTTTTAGAGAATTCGATAACGAGGATATTTCATCAAATCTAGCTCATACTTTACAATTGAATTCATCGGATCTAGAGTTAGAAATTTTGATAATAGGACGCGCAAATGAAAATAATTTTTGGATTTTATCACCATAAAAAATATATATTATTGAGATTGCATATTTGCATTTTTTTTGCTTCAATTTATCTATTGTAAAGCAACGTTTTCTCAAATGAAAAACATCGAGTCGCAACTTAGAAGTTCTCTGACTGATGACCACTTAATGGCATCTATTCGATTGTGCATCAGTGCTTACAAGTATAACTCTACAATACTTTTTGATGAAATGGAGAAACACGCATATACATCAAAAATTAATTCAAAATATTTATTAATAAAGGACATTGCACAAAGTAGTAAATACAATGTATTTGATACATTAATATCAAGAAAGACCTTAACTAAATTTTTATTTGTTTTTAATTTAACCCATTTTTCGAGGTCGACCACGTATAAATTAAAAAAATTAGTGTCGATCATACCAGTATTAAGTTTGCCCACCCCTGCTCTATCGCATACGAAGCCATATATGGCTTTACAATTTCACAATCATTTTTTTACCTGAAATTCCACTGCAAAATACCCAAATCATATTCACAAGATAATATGTATCCTTATCTCTAAAACTGTGTACTTCTGCTTTGTTACGTATCTTCGTATCGTTGCATAACGTATCTTTCCCCAAAGAGTGTAAGACGTACTACAAGTGATTGAAAATTGTTCGTTTCTAAAATATATTGTATTGATTGAAGAAGTAATACATAAGAAATAAAATTATTTTGTAAGAGGTATGCTTCAAACTTTTCTTCAGGCGCAAATTTTTTTATAAATTTGTTAATCATTATAGTGTTTTTGATGGTAATTTTACAGGAGCCATATATGGCTTCGTATGCATTTAGGGTAATATTTTCGTTATGAAAACCAATCCATGCATAGCTTCGTATGTGTAAACGTATGTTTTTTGTTCATATTTCAGCAATGGATCCTTCTCAATTTTATGGCCACAATAAATATGTGAATGAAATTCCTGGTGATGGTTCTGAAAGTGACGATGTCCTTGCATCAGATTCGGATGATGAGTATGATGTTTCACAGACTGCTGAATTTGAAAAGCATTCAGTAACAATTTTAGAAACTGAAAGCGAGTCCTCGTATGATGAAATGCAAGATATGGACGTTAACCTACCATCAACTTCTATGCGAAAAAGTGCAGGGAAACAAAAAAGAGAAAAAATTGTGTGGAAAAGTGCAAATTTAAAGCCCTTTGAAGAAAAAAACTTTAAATTCAAGGGAAAAGTGGACTTACCTGAGTGCTTATATGGCCTTGAAACGCCAGTTGATTTTTTTAATTTTTTGTTCACAGAAGAGCTGATAGCTTTAATAGTGCAACAGTCAAACCTGAAGGCTCTTCACGATAATATTAACAAACCAGCAAACATTACAAAGAGTGAAATGGAACAATTTTTCGGCATTGTGATTTTTATGTAGATTTTTAGTAGTGAAATTGCCAGCAACAAGACATTATTGGAATAAAACGGTTGGTCAAAGTCAGGTATACGAAACCATGACTAATAACAGGTGGGAAAGTATAAAAAGATTTCTACATTTTAACACCAATGATAAATTTAAACCTGTTGTTTCACCTGGTTATGATAAATTGTTCAAAATAAGACCTCTAACGGATCACATAAGAAACCGGTTGCTACTGATCCCAAGGGAAGAATTTTTGGCCATTGATGAACAAATCATACCAACTAAATGTCGTCATGAATTGAAACAGTATAATCCCGCCAAACCTCATAAATGGGGATACAAAAATTTGGTGCTAAGTGGCGCGTCAGGTTTCAGCTACGATTTCGATATTTTTGCGGGCGAACAGAGTAATACTTTTCCGGCGGATGCCCCTGATTTAGGTGTAAGCGCAAATACAGTGACAAGACTGACGTCAACAGTGCCACGGAATAGAAACCATAAAGTTTTTTTGATAATTGGTTTAACAGCCCATACCTACAGGTCTATCTAGCAAAAAATGGCATATTGTCTTTAGGCACAGTAAGACTGAATCGAGTACCAAACTGTCAAATGCCTTCTGAAAAAGACCTGAAAAAACTAAGCCGTGGAAGTATGGTAGAAAAAGTAGCAACCATTGACGGAATTAACATGAGTGTTATCTCTTGGTACGATAACAAACAAGTTAACTTGCTCTCAACGTATGTTGGTAGTTTGCCAGTTATCACAAAACGAAGATATTCCCGCAAAGACAAGCGATACATACAAATTCCTGCTCCAAAAGCCGTAGAAGTATACAACCAGCATATGGGTGGTGTAGATCTACTCGATTCTATGCTTGGCCTGTATATAATTCATTTACGGTCTAAAAAATGGTACAAACGCATCTTTTTTCACATGATCGATATGTCTGTTGTAAATGCATGGCTTCTTTGGCGACGTAAATGTAATAGGGAAGTTTATATGCCCTTGTTCGATTTTAACCTTGCAATTGCGGAACATTTATGCAAAGCAGGTAAAACACCTTCGAGCAAACGAGGTCGTCCTAGCAGACTACCTGCCCTAAAAAATCCAGGCAGCCAAGACACTATACAATCAACTGCTGGCAAAACATGTGCTGGGACATCAAGAAATGTAAGACAGGCCAGAAAACGTCCCACTAGGCATCAGGACTTACCTCTAGATTCGGTGCGTTCTGATAATCATGGACATTAACCTGAGTGGGTGAAAAATCGTCAGCTATGTCAAAACAATTGCACTTTCAGATCCTACACAAAGTGCAAAAAATGTAATGTACATTTATGTTACAATGTACAAAGAAATTGCTTCACTATATCCCATAGCATCTAAGTTTAGAATATGTTAAATGTATTAATCACACAAAATATATGTTCCCATTATTGCATACGAAGCCATATATGGCTTTAAATTTTTTTTCTTAATCCAAAAATATATTTGTATTTTTTGTTATTGAATAGTGTTACTTGTATAACGTACTTTTAAACATCCCTAGTATTTTCCCCCCGAATAAATCATATTTCATTCAGTAGAGGGTTAAATATCTCAGTAACGGTCATGTCTTCAGAAAAACAATGTCTGTAGCTTACAAAATTTCCACCAAAAAAGATCTAAACTTTTTCTTGTAACCATAACCGTTTTTGAAATATATTGATCTAAACATTTGCTACTAACAGCACCTTCTTTCTCAACGGCATGTTGATATTATCCGATTTGGATTTCGACTTGGAATGTTTGTGAGTTTGTTTTACTATGTTTAAAAGGCGCATAAAAAAACATGTAATCAAACTTATCTACCAGACTCTAGGGTAGGTGGAAAAGTGTAGTCTAGAATTAACTCGACTGTGTTTTTGATTTTGCGTATCATAAATATCAGTTTTTATAACTAGGCTGCAGTCTGAAAAAAGTTGCCACAAAATAAATTGAGTAAATAATATAAATAGTAAAGAAATAATATCAATGATAGTAACAGGCAGTTCTAGGTATTTTTCGATATGATAGAATGTGACTAAATAATGTTGAATTTTGTGGGAAAAATTCTGTTCCACTACAATTTATGTTAGGTTTGTGAATTGAAGTTGACAGAAACTTAATTTACCATCAATGTTTTTCTGAGTGTGCAGTCACCATTCACTTGGTCCTTGATTTGAGTCAGACACTTTCTCACAGCCAGTTCAACTCAAAATCCGGCAGATACCCATAAATGGATTTGAACAAGAGACCACAAACATTAGCAGCCCTTGCTATGCTCTATTCACTCAGCTATACAGTTTCAATTTCAATTCAAGATAATTCTTCCTGCAGCTAGCTTCCAAATATTTCATTATATGCACTAATAAGCATTGCCAGAAAACATGCCGTTTCATTTCGCGTCAAATTGCAGCAATCGTGATTTGGAGGGGAAATCACTAAATGTTTCTATACAGCTATTGGAAACTGTATCGATTTACAACACATAAAATAGAATATCATTTGTATCAGCAGAAAACTGCCCAACATTCATAACGCAGATATCACACTGTTGATTTATGTCTGCAAAGTAATTGTGATTTTTTTGAACTTTAATATCGGCCTCGGCGAGAAAACGAAAAGGAAGTCATTTTTCCCTGCCACTTTAGCCAGAAAACCGGGTTAAAGGATATTTTCCACGATTTTACTTACAAAACGGATGCATGTATGCTTAACACTGATATCAAACTAAATCTAGTTTGTTTAAGGCCATATAGAGGGCCATACATTATTTAATTCCATCTGAATTGCCTGAATTTATAGAATTTTATATCTTATGACTAGCTTGAAGTAACAATTCTATAGTAAATTGACGATTGCATGGATACATTACTCATATTTCTCATTCTAAAAGCATCACTCCTCAAATTAAGCAAAGGTTTGATATGCATTTTGCCTTCGAAATAGCCAAGGGTAATATATGAAACATCAGAATCGATTGTTCTTGATATGAATACTTAGAATTTGAATGATAGCACCCACCTTAGGCAGGAAGCGCGGAGCTGGAGCACAAACCATCGCTCGATGAATCGGGCAATTTGTGGCCTTATGTCGGAAGGAACCAAAATTTCTAACTATTAAAATTTATGAGTTCGTCCTTAGACGATTCATGACTTTCCGAAACTAAGCTCTCCAAGCAGGTATCGCTTTAAATTTCATACTACTCATCCGCTGCTGAACTTTTATCCTGGGCGTACACTTCGCAGCAGTGGCTCATTAATAAAATCTGATGCAATAAATTCAAGTCAGGAAGGATCCGTAAGATAGAAAGTGAAGCGATTAGATTAAATTTAACACTTGACTATTTGGTTTTTTGCCTACGAGATATTTTTCGTGATTTGCCAAATAGCCTTGCAGTGGCGTTAGGTCGTATTTGGTGTCATGAATTTGTGATTAATTAAAAAGGAAAGACGTAACATAAGAGGATGAGTGTGGTTATGAGCTTAATTTCCTATTGCTTCAATACCATAGCGTCGCAGTAACGTTACATTAATGAGCCATAATGATGACATATGATTGCCCTAGGTCTGGGCATTCTACGCTTTGCCGCAATCTTATGGCAATGTGCATATGAAGGTGGTCGTCTAGTGTGAAGGCCGTTTTTCAATACTTTTTGGGGAATTTTTTTATGACAAAAAAAATTGTATATTAACATAAATTGTATATCATTTTTATTAGCATTTAAATAAACTTTGTGCATTTTTTGAAGTCATCATATACAAAATAGTCGGAGATACACCGCCCACCAGGAAAACATATATAAAAAGAGGTGCTCCACTGCTGCCATGATACCTGCCGTTCTGCTTATCTGAAATCAAAAAACCTAACGCAGTTTTGATCGCTAGACTTGAGACTCTACCTGTAAGTAAAATTAAGTTAGATTTCCAAAAACTAATTTTTTTCCGCTTTAGAATCGTTTTTTTTTCGTGTTTTTTGGGGGTTTGTATAGCTTGTAAAATGAAAAGTAACTAAGCAATCTTAATTATTTTAGTTCAACTTGTGGTTATTTATGTACTAAAAATGCTCTATAAATTTGCGCAGAATCAATCAAATGGTGTTTAAGATATCATGGCAGCAGTTTGCAAAAATCGTGTTTTGAAAAAACGCGTTTGAAAGTTTTTGTATATAATTCATAATAAAAAATGGTCTGACGATCAACCTGCTATGCCTGGACCATAGAGTACACCTTTCTCTTTTTCAAAGCAGTCATGCAAGGCTGTTTTCTTTTCTCTGTTTGATATCCGGGCTCGTTTGGCCAAATCGCTCAAGCGTCTCTCTGAGCGGTCGATGCGAAAATCATTACGTTGATGAACGAACGCTTGGGCATTTAGGCCAATATTTACTCCCATGACTTTACTCCCATGAGGTGGCGGCAGCTGATCCCACCAAAGGGAGGACGCGGAATGCCCAACGCTTCAGAAGGAGAGAGGCAAAACGAGCGGCCAGTAGCACGGTGACACTGGAATCCAAAGGGAAACCCGAGGTTGCCCAAGTGAAACCTGCTGCAGCGGCTGCAAGTAAACGCCAACGCTCAGAGGAGTTAACCTCGCCGAGAGGTAAATCGACGAAGAGGCCACGACAGGAGACGGCAGTTCGTTCCTTTAGGGACGTAGCGGCCAGTCACCTTAAGCTGGCCGTCGTTGACAAGCAGGAACCCCTGGAATGGAGACTTGAAGATGACGTGGCCAAGGTGATTCTTAAACGGATCACCGAGGAACTCCTCAGGTTTGCCATGTCAACGAAAGAAGGGTCACCTCGCTTTGAAGGCTGTAACATTGTTCGCGGCCACATTGCGGTGACCTGTAGTGACGTCTTCTCGACGGAATGGCTTCGGTCTACCGTCCTGAAGATCTCTGTAGACCATCCAGGTTTGGACGTAGTGGAGGAGACATCCGTGCCCAAGCTAATTACAGCGAAGGTGGCGGTGCCCCACTCGAACGCTTCGGAGGCTCTGTCTCTGCTAAAAAGACAGAACCCCGATCTGAAAGTTTCAGGCTGCAGATTATTCCAGGCTGTTAAACTAACTAACCAATCTGCGGAGCCTGACTTAACTGGTGCAGCTAAGTTAGTGCTTGTGCTGGGTATCGATCGGGAGTCCGCGGATCAAGTACGGGCCAACAACGGGTTGAATCATTTCGGTCTGAAGAGGATCACCTTGAAAGTTGGAGCGGAGAAGGTGACTGAGGGTAGCCGAAGTGCGAGTGGTCCAAGCAAATCTGCACCACAGTAGAGGGGCGACGGCCAATCTGCTTCGGCATCTCAGTCGGGGGCACGCTGACATCGCACTGATACAGGAGCCGCTTCTGTACAAGAATGTGGCTTGTGGATTCGGCACCAGCCTCAGTGTGTTCCAGCTAAAAGGAAGGGACAAGACAAGGACTTGTATTGTCACCAAAAAAGAGGTGAAAGCAATCTTGATTCCGCAGCTTTGTGATGGGGATACAACCACAGTGTGTGTGGAGTGGGGGATCGCTGGTAGCGGCACGAAGCGGTGTCTGTTGTCGGCGGTCTATCTACCATACGACATAGATCCCATCACGCCCGGACTGAGAAGATTGACAGTAGCGGCTATGACAACGGATGCTGTTATCGGCTGCGACGCAAATGCTCACCACGAAATATGGGGAAGCACCAACATAAACGAGAGAGGTAGGAGTTTGCTAGAATTTCTAACGTCAACCAACCTCAACATCCTCAACATGGGTAACAAACCTACATTTATAACTAAGAACAGGGCTGAGGTAATTGATATTACCCTGGCAACTCCAAGCATAATGAAAAGTGTCCACAGCTGGCAGGTTTATAACCTGCCATCGCTCTCGGACCACCAGTGGCTATGCTGGAATATCGGTTGTTCTGTTATTTCACCTAAAAAAGTACGGAACCCGAGAACAGCACAATGGGAAGTTTACTCAAGGAAAACAAATAGACACCTCAGAGCACTAGACGATCTGGAACTGACGAGTCCAGGACGGCTGAACGAGCAGATGAACCGATTAACGGGAATCTTAGTGTCAGATTTCAAAGACGTGTGTCCGGAAAAGCCCGTAAGGAAGAACGCTACCTTGTGGTGGAATGGCGAACTCACAGAGGCTAGAGGTCGCACACGAAGGGCGTTTAACACCGCAAGGCGTTCCGGAAACGTGGCTGACTGGGATCGTTACAAGCAAGAGCTGTCGCTTTTCAAAAAGAAGATTAGACAAGCCAAGCGCGACTCATGGAGGGAATTCTGTGAGAACATTGAAGGAGGTACAGAGGCTGCCAGAATCAGGAAGGTTCTAAGCGTAACCCCCGGCGTACCTACGCTTTTGCGAAGGGAAAACGGGGATTGGGTGGAGGACCCGAAAGAGTGCCTGGACTTGCTACTGGAAACTCACTTTCCAGAATCAGCCTGCGTGACACCGCGTAGTGACGTACTTCGTGGAACCCACCGGGCGTCTGAGCGGCTGATCAAGGAAGTAGTAGACGAGGTCAAGATTGAATGGGCTATTGGCACATTCCGACCTTACAAAGCTACAGGGATTGATGAGATATCACCTATCATGCTTCAAAAAGCAGATAAGGCCATCATTCCCATTCTGCAGCGTATTTTTACCGCATGCCTCCGCCTCGGGGTAGTACCCGAGCAATGGACAAAAGCTAGAGTGGTCTTCATTCCGAAACCTGGTAGGTTGAATCATCATTACGTGAAGGACTTTAAACCAATCAGCTTAACATCGTTTCTGCTCAAAACACTAGAGAGGCTTGTTGATCTGCACATCAAAAGCTCGATTGATGTCGCGAGAATCTGTGTTGATCAACACGCGTATCTAGCGGGCAGATCAGTAGATACGGCATTACACAAAGTTGTCCGTACAATAGAAAAATCCTTACGGCAGAAGGAATTCACGTTGGCAGCCTTCTTAGACATTGAGGGGGCCTTCAATAATGTCACTGTCGCGAGTATCATTGATGCCTTGGTTCGATATGGAGTGGATAAAACCCTGGCGACCTGGGCATCTGACTTGCTCAAGAGCAGGCGGATTGAGGCTACCTTTTTGGAGGCCAAAGCGGAAAGAACAGTCGGTACCGGAACACCACAAGGAGGGATTATATCTCCCCTTTTCTGGATCCTGACAGTCAACGAAATACTGGAGAAGTTAAGGGCCAGTGGCTTTGAGGTAGTGGCGTATGCCGATGACATTGTGGTACTTGTGAGGGGTGCGTTCCCACAAACTTTGTTGGACCTTATGCAATCGGCGCTGGACCATATTCAAATCTGGGCCAGAAAAGTCGGTCTTAGGGCAAACCCGACAAAAACCGAACTTATGCTCTTCACAAAGAAACACAGGGTACCGGCTATTGCCACGCCTAACCTCAACGGAATAACATTGGAGCTTGCTGATAGTGTTAAATATTTGGGCCTTATACTAGACAGGAAACTGAACTGGGGGGCTAACGTGAAGCACAGAATTGGTAAGGCCCGCGCAGCACTTTTTGCTTGCCGGTCCGCCTACTCCAATACCTGGGGTCTTAAACCTAGGGCGGCCTATTACATATTCACATGTGTAGTCAGGCCGATTTTGGTGTATGGAGCGGTCGTGTGGTGGAAAGCAGCGGAGAGAAAAACTAATATCAAGGAGCTAACAACACTGCAAAGATTAGTTTGCATATGTATTACGGGCGCTTTAAGAACCGCCCCAACGGCTGGGTTGGAAATGATTTTGGGACTCATGCCCCTAGATCGATTCATCTTTAGAAGCGCAAGCTTAGCGGCGATACGCGCTAAAAGTTCTGGCATGTGGAACGATTCAGATCAGTGGGGCCACAGCGGTATTCTTATAGAATGCCGCAAAAGATTTGGACTCGTTGCAGAAGACACGGACCACATGAGCAAAATAATACATCTTGGCAGGAATTTCCAGGTCAAGATACCCACAAGAACAGACTGGAAGAAAAAGGAAGCTACCACCGATAGGGGCGCCTGGATTTACACGGACGGGTCAAAGACAGACACAGGAGTTGGCTCGGGCGTGTTTTCTACGGATTTGAGCCTTAACCTGTGGTGTAGACTGTCGGACCATGCTACCGTCTTTCAGTCTGAATTACATGCTATACGCATGGCAGTTGAGTCCATTAGCGGAATATCAACCAGACCAATGACCATTTGCGTCGACAGTAAAGCAGCCATTCTCGCTCTTGCTTCTTACAGATGTTCTTCAAAAACTGTTAACGCTTGCAGAGTGGCTCTCAATGAAAAGGCAAGGCATATTCCTATCCGGATTATGTGGGTGCCAGGGCATAGTGGGGTCATAGGCAACGAAAAAGCTGATGAATTGGCGAGGAAAGGTTCAGGAGCTAGCAACTGCCCCTGCATCACTGTACCTCGGTCAATTGCGGACGCCACAAACAAACTTGATGCCGCCATATGGGCCAAACTAAAGTCCTAATGGGAAAACAGGCTGGACTGCAGGGTGGCCAGGACATTATGGCCATCACCTGATCCAAGCAAAAGCAGGAAACTGCTCAAGCTCAGCAGGAACTGCTTGAGAACCACGGTCGGCTTGCTCACAGGGCACTGCCTTACCGCATCTCATGCGAAGAAAATGGGACTGACATCCAGCAGTTTATGCAAGAGGTGCGAGATGGAAGAGGACACCATCGAGCATACTCTCTGCGATTGTCCGGCCCTCAATAATAAACGCCTCAAAATTTTTGGTGCATACCACTGTCAAGGGTTGGCAGAGGTGGCTGGTACCGTCACGCTGAGTCAGCTGATCCAGTTTGGCGAAGCGGTCACTTGGCAGCTCTAAAAAGCCAGCGGAGGGTGGCAAATGGGCCCAAACTGGTGGCCTAATGCAAGCCGCGTTTCCCGGCAGCCCTCTTTACTAACCTAACCTAACCTACTCCCATGACTTACCAGAATGTACCAGAATGAAGATGCTTCGGAGCGGAAGTCCAGATTATTGAGTTTGTGAACAGTTCTGGGTAGCTGTTAGTTTACAAATTAGTACAATTTAGTTACGCAAAAGAACCCAATAAGGAGCTAGGCTCGAGAATATTCGATGCGAAAGTCACCGCATACCTCGTATGGTTTACGTAAGCTTCCTACGGTAACACTGTATACCTCCTACGGTTTACGGCAGTAACTTTTCAACGGCTTTAAATTTCGAAAAATTCTTTTACTCATGTCTTCTATTCATGTTTTAGATGTTATTTATGGAAAAAAATCGATTTTTATTATCTGACACACTAGACGACCACCTTAAGCTCATAAAATAGTGAAGGATGGTAATATTACTTTATGCGTGAGAGCTGCCAGCTGCTAATAGTCTCTATGCAAAATAAGATATTAGTCCTACTGCGTAAGTGTTATTTGAGAGTCGCACATTCTGAATATTTTTGATCATTTTGTCACAAGGTGATTCTAAAATCCTTTGTCTCGAGTTGTCTAAATGTCGAAATATGACTTGACCTGATATAATCGTCATAGACCATTCACGAAGTCGAATATCGCTACAATACCGAATGCAATAAAAATTTGGTTGAATTACCATCAATAGAACATTCGAACAATACAATGAATATGAAGTGGAAATCGATCTACAATTCAAGATTCATCAGCATCAGGCCACTATTACTCAATTATCTAAGAAGGCGGACTTAAGTACTTAAACTGGCTACAACTGGCTTTAGCGCTGGAAAAGTTTCATCGGGTTAGCCTCATCCTTCGGATTCGGTCCACCGGCACCCTTGAAATTAGAATTCTTCCCTTTTATTTTTAGCACGCAATCGCCATAATATTCCTTAAATGTATTTTTTATGGTGGCCGCTGTAGGTACGTGCTTTCGAAACCAATTTCCGTTTTTATTTGAATATTCAACAATTTTCAGACGCAAGGACGTAAGCGCCTTAGCCGCTCATATCGCCGTCGGCAATCGTTACTTGAGCCGCCCAAGTAAATTTGGACAGCAACAGGGAGTTTGGAGTGTGGGACTGGGGTGCATGTCCAAAGATGTTCATGCGACACGTGAGCGAATAAACAGGCACCTGAACGCAATCATTTAATGTTTTTGGTCATTTTTAATTCAGCAGCTCTCTGCTTACGGTGCGACGAACGCCGGGCTACGTTACTGTTATTATTATGTTCGGTTTCAACTTAACTCGAATGCGGAATTTGTTTGTACGAATTGCGTGCGACAAATGAAAAGGTCGATTAGGAACGCTACCGGCCATAAGAGTGTGATAGATGGTGCCACGAAAGGGTTGTTATGAGCTATAATTGAGAAAGAGTGGTTATTTGGCGGTCTTAAGGGATCCAGCCATATTCGAGCTCATTGACATTTAGCCGAAGAAAATTAAGTCCGTAAATATTATGCTTGATTAATATTCAAAAACATTGAAATCTTTGTTCGCAGGAATTATCGTTTTATAGATTTCCGTAGATGGGAAGGTACTCAGCCAATCATAAATTCGAACATAAATACGAATGCTGATGAAAAGTCTGCTTAATTATGAATACGAATGTTGAGAGATTCCTCCCCCCACGTTCGTGTGCATCAAAATTGTGAATTTGAATAGGCAAGTACTGGACGAATAGCTTCAAGTAAGTTTCTTTTTTCCAACATGGAAATCCTTCTTTGCATGATTTCAGTCATTTTTAAGTGTAACGCGTTACAGAGTAATGTATAAGACGAAATTTCTAATTTGAAATAAAGAGTAAACTACTCTACATTCTTGATTGTAGTGACGCAAAGCAGAATTCATTTCGAAGTTTTGATAGCGCCTAACAGTTTTATCTCAGTTTTCATTGGGATCACAAAATTTGTTTGTTTTGAAGAAGAATATTCAATAGCTGAAGCATTGGATGTTAAAGCGTTTTCGAAAGTCTTACTTTGAGCGTGTCAACTTTTTGCACCAACAAGCATTAGCCTTTCTATTGTGTTCAATACACGCAAGGATGAATTTACTGCGTTGTTGGTTACTTTGCATATAATAGAGGGCTGCTCTAAAATTTTACTAACGAAGATAAAAAAGAATTGCGAAATTTAACGGTATGAGTGGAAATTATTGAATACTCAGAACAAAGACATTTAAGGAAATGAAAAAAGCGTATACATATACTGCCTCAGATCTTACCTTTGCTTTCTCTGCTACCTAAGTTCTGCGAGCTTTTGGTTATTATTTGTCAAATTCAAGTGCACATGCTCTACTATTTCTATCCATGTGCTCGCGGAGTAGAAGACTGTCAATTTTGCCATAGCGTCTACAGTTTTCCTTCACTACTGCTAATGCTCAGATTCAGGAAAATTGCTTGACATCCTCAGAAGAGAGAGACATAAGGTAACAAAAACCGCAGTGAGAATAAACGAAAATAAACATTCAAGACAACATGTGAAATCAAGGGTGGTGTCGTTGAAAAAACTATAAATCAGTTTGAAAATGAAGGAAAGCAGGTCATTTGTAAAAGAAAGGAAGATATTTGGTGAGAGAGCTTTGCAGTACCCCAACATTGACAGAATGAATGCAAGATTGCAGCTAATCCAGATCGATTTGGAAGGAACGATTTACGAGGAAACTTTCAATCTACTTGGGAAGAAAAAAGTGAAGACCAAATGCATGAATATTAGTTTATCGAACTGGATGTCATTCTCTGTTAAAAGCCCTTGAAACAACAAGAAAAACGACCATTACTTCACAAAAGATATGCAGACTAAGATTCCATCTCTCAGCCAGATAAGTGAGTTATAGCCCAGTGAAATCCTACATAAAAAAGGCGAAACTTCGGAAAAATTAGGGGAAAGCTGAATTTTGGTATGAACCTTGGTACTGGTGTGTTGAACAAAATGTCAAAAGTCCCCATCGATCCGAGTGCTGCGTCACTTTTTATACGGGGTCAAAGGTCACCAAAGGTGACCTTTCCTAAATATCTCAGTAACGGTCAATTCTTTCGAACAACAATGTATGACGAATTTGTAGCTTAAAAAATTTCCAACAAAAAAGATTATATAACTTTTTCCTGTAATCATAACTGTTTTTGAGATATTTTGATCTAAACATTTGATACTAGCAGCATCTTCTTTCTCAGGGCATGTAAATATTATCCGATTTTGATTACGACTTGGAAAGTTTGTGAGTTTGTTTTTTTATGTTCAAGAGGCGCATGAAAAAAACAAGTAAACAAACTTATCTACCATACTCCATGTTAGGTGGAAAAGGGTGCTCCGAAAAGTTACCACCACCCCCCGCCCCCCTTTGCCATATAACTTGTAGGGACGTCTGCTTGCTACTCTCTTTTCGGAAATAAACTGTATTGCTGCATCATTGGTATGGGATTTTCCACGAAAAAGCAGAACAAGACAACAACATTGCAAGTGAAAATAGGTTTTGTAACATATCATGGCGCTAGGAGTATGAAAAAGCAAGATAAAAACCTGGCATAATTCTGTAAACGCTCATTCTTGACATTATAGGGGCTCAACCCGCTGCAGACTATCCCCTAATAATCAGTTTTTTACCAATCCTGTGATGACTACGTAGCGCCAAAGGGACATGACACGTCTCGAAACCAATTTGCACCTGAAATTGCTTGACCTTGCCCTGATCGTTCATGGGATAAGACGGTATGGAAAAAAAACTAAAAAAACCGGCTATTTCGGAATGGTTCGTTTGTGGGGGTAGGGTTTGGGTGTAGGGCTAGTCTCACGATGTCAATAATAGACAATTTACAGGATAAAAAGTGATCCTATCTTGTTGAACAGTGTGCAAAGAGTAGGCAACGAGCCCATTTCTGAAGATTTGGGATGGATGCTCAAGGATACCATTTCATGGCAAAGGGGGATGGGGAAACTTTTCGGAGCACGCTTTTCCATCTACCCTGGAGCATGGTTGTTAAGTTTATTTACAGGTTTTTTTCATGCGCCTCTTAAACATAGAAAAACAAACTCACAAACATACCAAGTCGTAATCAAAATCGGATAATATTTACATGCCCTAAGAAAGAGGATGCTGTTAGTTACAAATGTTTAGACCAATATGTCTCAAAAACGGTTATGGTTACAGGAAAAAGTTATATAATCTTTTTTGTTGGGAATTTTTTAAGCTACAAATTTGTCATACATTGTTTTTCTGAAGACGTAACCGTTACTGAGATATTTTGGAAAGGTCACTTTTGGTGACCTTTGACCCCGTATAAAAAGTGACGCAGCGCTCGGATCGATGAGGACTTTTGACATTTTGTTCAACACGCCAGTACCAAGGTTCACACCAATTCACAATTCAGCTTTCCCCTAATTTTTCCGAAGCAACATGTTAGATTTCCCCGGACTATTAGCCCTCAATGGAGTGTCAAGAACGGAAACGACGCTTGCGGTCGTTGATAAGATGTGTCGACTCCAGATAGCTCTTTAATTTTAAATTTTGAATAGTTCCTTAATTTGTGTCAAAAATCAAAGGCATTAAGGCCCCCACTCACGAGCAGTCCAAATGGCTTGAGTCCATTTGGATTGAGTCCGTATGGTTTAAGTCCAATTTAGCTTGTCACTCACGATAGAGCCTCGATCTAGTCAGTCCATTTCATTTTCTGTCATTAATTTAGAAAAAAATAAAGATTAACTGGAAAAAAAAATTATTTTGAATCTAATAATGGATCAGAAGCATATGGAAGAGTTTTTTTCCAATTGCAACTTGCATCTACACAAAGCAACGATTGCCAAAAAGGAAGTGGCGAAAATTGTAAAATTTGGTAAAAGAACTCATACTTGAGCCTTCTGATTGGCAAAATTATTTAAGAATGATTGATCCGACATATAACACGTTGCTTTAGTTAGTCACCTCATTTATCAAACAAAAGGATACAAATATGAGTCAAACTATCACTCCTCACGAAAGATTGACCGCTACTTTGCGGTACTTTGGGTCAAGTTATATAATATACATTCATGTGACCTATATTATTCGATAGCTTCCAAAACAAAATCATGGCCACCACTATCCATTATGCTGAATTTTTCGATTAAATAAAGTAATCACAGGAACAGTTAATAAGCTTGTCACAGATCAGCGTGCAAAACAAGACTGCCACGTTGTTTGGACTGAGGCTTCAACACACACAATTAGTCCATTTTATCGATTGTCAAATTCGCCCTACTATTTTCCCACACACGGTCGAGCCAAAAAAAGGGCCGATGGCCTGAGCCCATGAGCTTTGGATTGATTGGAAATCCAAATTGGTTGTTTCAGTGCATGAGTCCATCCAAGTTCTCCCACACACGGTGAGATTTTGGCCTGGCCTCAGGCCATTTGGACTGATTGACTGTTCGTGAGTGGGGGCCTTTAGACAGAACCAAAACGAATGCAATTTATCGGCAGTTAAAGGGAAAAAAAGCCTCTCCCTTTTTAGGTGTATGCCAAACGCGCACAGTTCTCAATGCTGAAGGAAATAAACCAGTCGAATACGCCAAAGATTAAAGTTTGCGTGGAGGTTTAGCTAAAGTGGAAGTAAATTGAAAAATTATTTTTTACAGTCTTTCCAAGGTATATTTGTACAAATGTACACGTGTTTCATCGTCGTTTGGGTACTGCTGTGTTTTGCTTTTGATTTGTATTTTAGTTGAGTCGTCACCTGCACAGGAACACCCTGATTATAGTTTGCCAAAACTCACAGTACATTTTTACAATTTCAGTTGACCCTCATTAATTGACCCTAGCTATAGGGTTTAAGGGATTCAGTTAAAAAATACTGGATATTTTGATTGGTCGAAAATCTTTTAAAGCCTAATGAAGTTCGAGATAAATTTCGAGACAAAGTTCGAGATAAATCTTTGATGAGAACGGACTCTGGATACATTTCAGGTAAGGTTTTTCAATTTTACTCCAAGACTTGTCCTCAAAGCTTGCAGGATATCAGCGGAAAGGAAAACTAGAATCAGTACATTATGTCTGACATCGATTGAAGTAAAAATAAAGTTATTGCACCAAACATATGAAAGAGAAAGAATATCTGCTATTGCAAAGTGAAGGAATGTGAATGAGTCTACTATTCGGAGAGTCAAAAATAATGAGGAAAGAATCAGTAAGCATATGTTTGAATAGGGCCTTGAGGTGAAAAACGTAGAAATTTTTCAACAAATGAATGTATTATAAAAACTTATTACCGTTATAGTCCAAATGCGTTCTCGAATCGTTCGTTCCCGGCTGGAATTAAAGGGGGTATTTTCTAGTGGCTTCCGATCGTGAACATGGGGGTGGATCAGGTGCCACTTGCTTCAATTGACCGAAATTCTTAATTTACCGTCGCTCTGAAGCGAAAAGTTACAGGCGGTGACTGCTATAAAAAAACAATGCAATTGGAAATACTAAAACGATCAGCCTATCAGACGGAAGAAGTATGATAAGATTACGCAGAGGAAATAAAGTCAACAAATAAAGTACATTCGAGCTAATGCCTAGTACCATACTCTTCGCGAAACGAATTCAACGGTCAAATCCCATACAAAAAGAGCTTTACTGACGAACTGAAAAGCTCTTTTTGTATGGGACTTGACCGTTGAATTCGTTTCGCGAAGAGTATAGTACTAGGCATAAGGGAGGATTCAAAAATTAAATGCTTTTAGTGCAACTGTTAGGCTAGCCGCCCACTAGGCAGCCAGGCTGCCGCAGCCTGGCTGCCGCAGCCAAATTATTGAGCAGCCAGTTATCAGCAGCCAGTTATCAGCAGCCAGATATTGTCGAAACTGATAAGTAGTCACTGACCAGTCGAAAGAAATGGATGTGGAAGATGCTATTATTATTTACCGTTTGTCTCGTAGGCGTAAGAATCGCAAAGCAAAAAGAAGACATTGGATTCATCCGCTACTTCTGGAACGGCACTCAAAGGGTTTATTTAAAAATTATTTTAAGGATCTTCGAAACTATCCGGATCGTTTTTTCAACTACACCAGAATGTCTGTACAAACATTTGATAGCCTTTTAGGAAATCTTAGAAATTCAATTGGGGGTACTGATACTCGCATGCGAGCTTGTATATCTCCCGAAGAAAAACTGATAATAACTTTGAGGTAAGTACATAAAACAAAAATGATTTTTTTTTATTTATTATTTAAAGGATTATACAAAACCAAAAAATGTTTTAATTTTACATTTTAAATTACAAGACATTTTTTTTGACACAATAACAAGACATTTTTTAAATGTCTTGTAATTGTGACTGTGAAAATAGATCTAATATTTCGGAACTCTGCGTTGCATCAGAACCATTTGACTGTGGAGATAAATGGTGATACTCTATTGGAGTACCCTGCTTATGAGTAACAGGCGTAGAATAGTGAAATTCATGACGATATTGGCCATTAGCTGCGTTTTCTGGTATATATGTGGGCTGTGTTGAGTAGTTTTGGCGATTGTTGACTTCTCGGCCAGATATACGGCTGTACAGTCCAACGCCTGATGATTGATTACTTTCCATTTGATCACTTTGTCCTCTTTTTATTGTTTCGATCAACTGGATTTTTGTAGAAAGCTTACGATGTTGCGGAACCTTCCTAAAATCGTCCAGCAGCGATAACATAAATAATCTATCGGAATCAGATTCTTGATTCCTCTCATGCTCTTCCCTTCTAGCTATACTTTGCTTTAATACTTCTACCAAAGTGTCATCGTCATTTTTTTAATTCTTTTTGTTAATAGGTGAACGAGTTTGTACGTTTGTTTCACCAATATTTTGAGATATGTCTCCTTCTTCCAAACTATTATCCGTTGCATTAATCGTCACAGTTTCCCTGAGAAACTGCAGCTGTTCAAAATATGTGTATGGGCTTTTTCGAGAAGCTGCTGATCCACTTTTAATGCCCTTTCTACGCTTTAATTCTCTGCTGAAACTTGTCCTGATATTTTTCCATTTTTGTTGCAATGATTTACCTGAAAAATTATATATTATTTCAGATATCTGGCAACAGGATGTAGTATGGCAGAATTGAATCATAATTTTCGGATTGGATATACCACTGTTCGAGTTATTATATATAAAGTTTGCTTGGCAATTTGGGAGAACTTGAGGCATACAGCGTTTCCAGAGTTAAATGAAGAAAGATGGATTGAAATAGCAAATGGCTTTAATACAACCGCTAATTACCCAAACTGCATTGGAGCGATCGACGGAAAGCATATACGAGTAAAAAAACCAAGTGAATCAGGCTCTCTTTACTATAATTACAAAAATTATTTTTCTATCGTTTTGCTTGCTATGTGTGATGCGGATTATAAATTCACGTATATAAATGTTGGAGCATACGGAAAATGTGCTGACTCGTCTATTTATAAGCAATCCAATTTGTATCAAAAACTTGTGAATAAAAACTTAGGAATACCAAACAAAACACCCATAACAGGGAATGGAATACCTATGCCATACGTCATTGTTGGAGATGAGGCATTCAGTTTATCTGAAAATTTAATGCGTCCTTATGGAGGGAGAAACTTGACAGACAACAAGAGAATCTTCAACTATCGCTTGTCGCGTGCAAGAAGGTCTATTGAATGCGCGTTTGGCATTTTGGCAAATAAATGGAGAATTTTTCACCGCCCTTTGGATGTCCGAAAAGAATTCGCAATTGCCATTGTCAAAGCATGCTGCATTTTACACAATTACGTGTGTGAAAGAGACGGATATAAATTTGAAGACACATTGTACGTCCCTCCAGAGTTGGAAATTCAACCAAGTCCACCAGCCAGGGGAAATCGAGCAGCATCAGCATATAGAGATTTATTTGCCGATTATTTTAACAACGAAAACCCGCTAGAATGGCAAAGCAGAGTTGCATTGGGGTAGTAATTATTATATACCTCCTGACCGGAGCTATGTCACATCCATCATGAAGTACCACAGTTTTCCAAATTTAATTTTAAGTTCATAATTACTTACCAATAAAAACTAACTTACCTAATTCATTCTTTTCATTTTCCAACATATTTTCTTTACACATAATGTTGGTAATTTCCTCCCATCTTCTTCTCTTGGCATCGCGATCACTATATTCATCACAGGATATATCCCAAATCGCATTACGAATTTCAATTTCGCGTATTAATTTTTCAGTGTCGAAAGACATTTTACCTGGCTGCTGCAACAAGTGAGCGGGGACTACAAGCAGCCTCATAAATTCACGTTGAATTTGATGGCTGCGGGCAGCCACGTGGCTGCCTGTGCAGATGTGCAGGTTCTCAGGGCTGCCGCAGCCAGAAGATTTTGGCTGCCTAGTGTGCGGATCCTAATAAGATATCATATGTCGGATTGGCTGCGGCAGCCAGGCTGCGGCAGCCAGGCTGCGGCAGCCTGGCTGCCTAGTGGGCGGCCAGCCTTAATGTGTATACTTGTCAACAGTGGAATATTAGAGGCAGGAGACGGTAAAAAAGAGGATAGATCAAGGCTGCAAAGGACAAATTCAAGAACTTTACTGTTACTGTTAGGAAAAAGACTGAATTGAGTAAGAGAGCACGCGGAACGAAAATATGTCAAAAAATACATACAAAACATATATTATTAGAAGATTCCATACTATGAGAAACATATTTCTACTGAAGAGAAGGCAAGTTACTGAATGCATTTTCGAACGCTTTTTTAATGAAAGTGGTTCACAAAGCCACTCAAATGCCATGCAATATCGCTGAATATAATCGTAGAACTAATGTTCGTCATATGTTACACAGAAAAGGATTTGATAATAGCAATGCTTAGGACGTTTATGACGTATAATAATATTGAAAACGATTATAGAGTAGAATTTGAATGAATACGATCTGCTTGAGCTTGTTAAAGGCTCAAATTCAAAATTAATTAATATGTGGCGATATTATTTTAGTTTGTTTCCACACACTTTACAACATTTTTACTTCATTGTTTTAGTTTGATTTCACGCACTTTACAGCATTGTTTGATCTACCACATTTTATATACATTCCACATACTTTACATATTCTAGTTTCTGTAAATCTTAGTAAGCAAGCACAGTTGTAAAGATTGTTCTTGAATAATCAACATGTATAAAATAAATACATTTAATTTACTGTATTTCAATTATTAATAAATATTATTAACGCTGAATTTTCTTCTATAGCTATTAAGAAGAAGCTATAAATACTAAAAAATTGTTTAGGTGAAAGACTTAGTTATATGACTGATGTAAAATATGAGTTGAATTTGAGTTAAATCTTACAAAAATGGATCCTTGCAACGCACGTTAAACAGCACAAATGCTGACTGCTTGAATCCATACTAAAAATTGTTATATGAATTGAATGTAAGAACTACTTTCTCGTACTAAATTTGCAGATGATGATACATATATTTAGCGATGATGATATTCAACCACCTTAAATTTTTCATTGCCTCATATAGACACCTTATAAAGGGTTGACATGTGATAAAGTATTTAATAACGTGCAGTTGAGATATCGTGCGCTTTCCAGTGTTCATTTATAGTAGAAGACAAATGAAATTGAATATTACATTGAAAAGTAAGGTTTTTTGTACAAAGCGGCCTTCAGTCGAATGTTGCAGTAATCAGTAATGGCATTTTTTGTGGCTAAAGTCACATGTTGCAGTGAAGGAAGTTAAGGGGGTATTCTGGTCTAGAAATTTGATCAAATCGATTTTGTTCGTTGGCATATTTTCAAAGTTTAGACCTTTAAGAATAAGCTTTCAAAAGGATTTTAGGAAATTCGAATTGTTTTTGGAGTTACAGCTATTTTAGTGACACGCCAACTAACTGCCCGAAACTAGACTCCAAGTTTTAAACGCGTTTTTCTCGGAACTACTTTTCTCGATACGGTTGACATGATATCTCTAGTTGTAATGAACCGATTTACGTGAAATTTTGTACAAACCCTTTTAAAACTATTGGTTATCGTCTGACGTAGGGATTTTTCCATTTTTTTCTACTATTTATTAAAAATCCCCAAAGTTAAAAAAAATGAGGCAAAAAACCAACTTTTTTTTACATGGACGCCATTTTATGAAAAAAAAAGTTTTTTCAAATCGCCTGCGTCAGACGAATTTCACATTCTTCTTATTACAGAATTCACTAAAAATTTATGTTTCAGACCACCAGGAAGGTTGTCAACCATGAGATAAGTTTTTTTTTTGAGCCTTCACTTCGCCGGCCTGTGTCTACATCAATTTTAATTTTTTTTTTTTGAATACATTTTTGTACTTTTAAAATGTTAATAAAAGACGTAAAAAAATATATACCAAAAATGTTTACGGTTTTTTTTATTGCGTCCGTAAAATCACCTCAAAATCGTGCCTCTAGACCAGAATACTGCCTTAAAGAAGAAATCTTGAACGAACGATATTTTACTTTAATAGCAGGAATAATAATTAGAAAATAACAAGTTTTGCATGATATTCATTTCAATAATTTCTACTAGCCATAAATCCATACCTACATACATCTTTATTTAATAAAATTGTTATGCAACTGAAATCAGGTAGGTTTTTTTCATTTAAACTTTTCTTGAGGCCCACGCGGTTTCGTTTACGTGGAGCCACTTTACCGCGTGATTCGTGGGAGACCTGCATATAAAAATACTATAATAATTATGTGTGCGTGATTGTATCTATAATATTTTGAAAAATTCCATCTCAAAGTACGCTTATCGATGTTAATAATGCACGGACAAGGCAGCCCATATTGATTTGTACATTATACTAGCATTCTCTTTCGTCCTCACAACTTGTATAGTGCTCAATAAAACTCAGCGAGGTATAATTAACGTATATTGGATAAAATGCTCAAGATAGTTGATTGCATGATACTGAACTAATGAATTTTACACTTTTTTGAACGGTCAAATACCACTGAAATGAAATAAGATCGCATGACTGATAAAATGGATAGTGTGACGTGTATTTTTATTGTCGCTTTCGCTTTATTGATGGCTGACTTGTTGCCACTCGTTTCGAAGCTAAGACAAACACAATATACACGTACGGGTTGCCTTCAAGTGTCGTATCGTTACCATGAATGCCAAGGAAGCACACATGTAGAGTAAATTAGAATTGCCTAACAATTACACTTTATGAGAGTCCATTATTATCGAAGTGTAATCGACAGTTATCATTCGGTGTTATCGACAAATAACGAAGCTTAAATAACATTAGATTTAATGCTTCGAAAACAATGTTGGGCTAATTTTCATGAGAGTAGTGAACTGAAATTGGCGTGAAAAATTTCTATTGTATTTTTTGTATTATTAATCCTTAAATCTTCTTCACTGAAAAATGTATCCTGTTTAATTCAAAACCTACAACGACATGACGAAAAAATAAAGAAACGGCATGCTGAACATCGTGAAAAACATCAGTGCTGAAAAAAAGTCTGAATTTAAAATGCAAACTATTTGCGGTTGATTTGCATATTGCAGCATTGGACTCAGGATGTTTAAATTACTCGCAAAAATATTATCCTGGCTGGGGCAATTATTATCATTTTCGAGTGTTCCAGTCCAAGTAAAACTTTATACCGCCATGTTTTGTTCGCTTGCGTCTAACAGTAAGTCTACAACTAGGAAAGTCCAACGTAGAAATGCATTTTGTTGCGAAGTGGTGCATTGTACTTGAAGGAAGTATTATGCTTGGGTTGTATTCGGCAGTATCGTTCTGTTTTTCGTTCAGATTTTGATTTGTTATTCTATTACGGTTCGCGAGTTCAAAATGATTTGTGACACGCTACATTCTTAGTAATGTATTTGATTTAGTGAAATTTAGCAAATTATTTTTGAGAGTTATAAATTTCTGGTCCGGTCTACTTAAAATATATGCAAATGTAAAGAAGTTGCAAAGCATACGGATGGGACGATTAAAGTGATGCTTGAAAAAATATATTTCATAATTTTTTATTTCACAAAATATATGAGGCTTACATATTCAATACATGGAATTTAGTATCAAAATTGTTTGTTGCATATCGATGAGAACGTGGTGCTTAGGGAAAGCATTTTGGTCCATATATGATTCTTGTTTCAACAACAATGTTTGAAACGTTCAAAATGTCGTGGGTTCGCTGATTTATTTTAGCCCATCAGCGGTGGTACAGAAAGTAAGCTGATTATTGTCTTTGATATCAGGTGAAATTTTCATACGAAATTTCAAGTGAAAGAGTGGTATTCACTTTTTTGCGTGAAAAGTTGCTTTCGCTTTGAAAATGCAGATGGCGTTGAATCATGTCTCCATTCATTTCAATGCAATTTAGTATATGCATTTCATTCTATCGAGCTAAAAATTGAATTTTGATGTCAAAAACCATTTGAATTTGAAAAGTAAAATGTGCCGATGTATAGTCAATAAAAAAATAGATCCAAAAGTTGAATAGTAAATATTTTATCTGTCAGTAACTTGCAGAGTCTTCGCTTTTCTCCATTGTTAAACTTTCCACTCCAAAGAATGACCAGATAATGGAGACTTGTTAAAATATATCTTGGCGATGAAAGACTAGTGCTGAGTTAGAGCGTCCGCACACGGGTCGACATTCAATCGACTCGACTGCGATTCGAACTCGAACTCCTTGCGATTTCCAATGTAAATGAATGAAGACCCGCACACGGGTCGACTTGTGCTTGACTCGGACTCGGTACGACTGCGACTCGACAGGCACTCGTCTCGCTCGAAGTGTTTGGAACGGGAAAAGTCGAGCAAGACGCGTGATATTTTTTTTTCGAAATATATAATAGTGTTTTTTTTTTTATAATGTATGCATTATTAATTATTTTATTTTATGTATTATTATGATTGGTTCTTTGAAAAATATTAGTGTTTCTGATAACGTATCACGTATGTATTTTATGTATTTTTTTTACATGTTTGCATAATGTAATGTTACATATTGTAATGTTATATACATGAAATTTTCCTATATATATATTTTAATTATGTTGGCCATAAAATAGTTGCACCTATATGCTCATAAAGGTTATTTATTTGTGATCATGGTTCCCTTCTTGTCTATAAATCAGCATAGATAAAGCAGAGCATAATTGATACGGGAAACTCGATCGTTTTGCGGAAAAATTGAAAAATTTGAAAATTTTATAGAAAATGTTTTTTTTACAAAATGGTTTCGAACGTTTGCACTGATTCTCATCAGACTCCAGCTTACAGTGCTTACTAGACTGATGTGACCACTTGCAGTTGGAAATCAGTAATTTTTATTTACGTTAGTTGTGACAAATTTTAACATCTCCGCAAAACGCAAAACAATCGAGTTTGTGTGAGCTGGTGTCTGATGGGAATCAGTGTATACTTCCGAAACCACTTTGTCAAAAAAAAATGTTCAATAAAATTTTCAATTTTAATCATCCCGCATAAACAATTCCACTTTAGTACCTATTCAAGCAACAGCGAAGTGTTTATAATATAATTTCCTAACAAAGAAACAAGCTTGCAATTTTTCAGGATGAATTTCCACTTACTGGAGAAGCTTTTATTGAACACTTGTTGTTGCTGCCAATGGTTAATGATTCGATTGGTATTGACATTCTTAGATGATATAGCAGTGCCATCTACGAGGATAGGAATTTTGCACTTAGAGTGTGGAAGAGAGGCGTATAGCTATTGAATTTAGCTGGACCTTGGGACATGCTTGTCAGAATATTAATGGAAGTGCTTCATATCGGATTCAATAAAGGTCGGATCATTATTACTTGTAGTAATCCATAGTGGGTGAATATAGTTTACACGTGACAAAGCGACATATACTAATAACATACAAGTATATAATATTATTGAAGATCTCTCTAGTAAAATTACTTTCCATAACCGACCAAGACGCACCAGATTTGCAAATCTGCTCAATGAATTCATTCATCACACTACTTATCATATAATGAGCCCATTAATAGGTGCTGTGGAATATTCAATTCAATAAGCAGCCACTACTCTTCGGGGATTACCAAATCAAACTTCAAAAATAACTGGTCCAAAGGCCATTCCACATCCGAACCCGCTGAACTTCCATCGTTATTAGCCTAAATTTAATTAAAATAATGTAGAGTAACTGCTACAAAATTTGTGATGCATTGAAATATGTTTTACGGACAATTTTTATTTTATATTTTTATAATGATTAGTTGTATTTTAGATTTATATTATGTTTTCTTGTTGTGTATGTTGCCTTGTTTCGTAAAATAAATATATAAATAAATAATATATACTATTGTTTATTTGTCAAAGCTTCGCGTAGAAAACGACCCGTTTCGAGTTCGAGTCGCAGTCGCAGTCGCTTCGATTGCATGTCGACCCGTGTGCGGAGGCACTTAATCGTGGAGCTAATTTTAGACAACTCTCCATTATCTGGTCATTCTTTCGAGCGAAAATTCTAACAATGGAGAAACCTAATGATTGCGTCAAAATTTATAGTGGCTGAAATATTATTTATGGTTACAGGCAATTGCTCTTCTTCAAAGTGGAAATTGCAAAGAATTCAATCCAATGCTTCGAACTTATTTGCCACCAATTGTTTTGCTTTGCAAAGAAATTACATTTAAATGTTGACATTTCACAGCGTAACCTGCCTCTTGTATTCAAAAAAATACATATTTGAATATTAAAAACTTGGGGAGCGATAAAACATAAATATAAAAATTATTTTTTTTTGCATTTTAAGAAAAGTAGATAGTGCTATGTAAGCTCTGCATTATTTTACCAGGTATTTTATTGACAGGTGCATTAATATGGGGGGCTAAAGTTTGAAAACAAGCTAGAAAGAAGCTGTGATAATAGTTTGTTTGTGCAAACTTTATAATTTTGAATCCAATAGGCATGTATACTTTGCTCCCCCTATACATAATAGAACAATAACAGAACATTGCTCTGTTATGTATAAGAGGAGCAAAAACACACGCCTAATGTTATTTTGCGTTAACTAAATTTTAATTTTGTAAGAAACGAACCTTGATAATATATTTAGGTAAAACTCGACTTGATGGTCCTCTGTTGAAAAGTTTTACCACCAGAGGGCGAGTTTATGGTCGCAAGAGTCATCAATAAAGGAAAACACACCAATGCACCAAAATAAGCATTCGAGTTGAAAAAACACCAACAAAAGGACTTAAACATGTTTTACTTATGTTCAAAGAACATAAGTATTAAAGTCGCATGACATAATCGCTTAGTAAAGAAATTCCAAAAATTTACAAAATTTGTCATAGCTCTCAGCACTTTCATTATTTTTTGACGAAATTCCTATGACATTTGGTTTACAATAAGGTCCATTTGCTGCGTGAACTTCATTTTGATTTCATGACTGGACCGGAAGTTATAGGGATAAACACATTATTTTGCTGAGAAAATTTACAAGATTTAGTAGACAAAAATCACCATAACTGGCCACTCTATTCTAATTTTTAGAGTAAGGTCCAAAGCGCCACAGAGTTGTCCGGATTTCAAAATCATTCATATCAGACCTGGTCCAACTTACTACCAAAATGTTCTGTAAATTTCATGATGACCGAGCGATCCGGTCGTCAGTTCTCATGAACAGCAGCTTTGAGTACTGAAAATAGAGGCAGTTTCTTGCTTTTGCTTTTTTCAAACTCTCATCGAGTTTTCCGTATCAATATTTTCTGCTTTGATAAGCTTTAGAGCCGATATACGTTGTCTATGCTGATTTATAGACAAGAAGGGAACAATGATCACAAATCAATAACCTTTATGAGTAAATTATTTCGATGGATATAAGTCGGAGATGTTTAAATTTGTCACAGCTAGCATAAATAAAAATTAATGACTTCCAACTGCAAGTGGTCATATCAGTCAAGTATGCACTGTGTGCTGGTGTCTGATGAGAATCAGTGCATACTTTCGAAACCACTTTGCCAAATAAAATTTTCTTTGTAAATGAAAAAATTTTCAATTTTAATCATCCCACAAAAACAATTTCAAGCTAGCTCTAGGTTTGTTAATTACAGGGTTGTTGATTGGTCAATATGTTTGAATTTCTCAAAGTAGATGCTGTAAAAGTAGCTAAGCGATGCTGTCATAAAATTTTCAAATTGTAATAATTTTGTAGTGCTGACAAAAAACAAATATTTGAATTTTAAAAACTTGAAAAGTTTCGTGGGTGGTAGCCCTAAATTTCTTTGCTCATCTATAGCTTATAGTCCCATCATCAGATCAAAACACAATTTGCAAGACGGGTTGACTTCAACATGAAGCAAATGTGAAGTATTTTTCTTGCTGGTAACCTTTTGCTACCACGAAAAAAACATTGTTTTTGTGATTTTCGTATCAATAAATGCTAACATTAAGTATTCATTTGGGGAACATGTATAATGAAAATAAGTAGGATATGCAACAATTTTACAAATTCTGGAAACATATATCTATCCGTTTAAGTTTTGGTGAAGTCATCGGGTGAAAACCAACTTCAAAGGGATAAATGATATTGATATGATCCAGTTGTGGTAGGCCTTTGATTACAAGGTTAATAAAGTGCTTCCAGCACTGAGCGTTTTCAGCGTTTTTCATCATCGACATTACAGGAGTTGCTGCTTTCAGAGTTTTTTAAAACAAGCATCTGATAATGAATACAAATGACAAGCGTTTTATTCTCCTAAATTTTAAAATTCATGCACATGGTAGGCCTGGAACCCTTCCACCCTATGTGCATAAATGCATTTTTTGGGATCAAAGATGAGCTTGGCATTCGAAACAGGTTGGCTGTAATACATGTAGTACGTACACTCAGAAAAAAATCGTTGTATAAATAAAAAACTCTAGCGCACCTGAACCGCTAAAAAACTAATTTTCGAAGAAGTTGTCTTTGAGGGATTTAAAAATGTTTGAGGCTGATTGAAATGTTTGAGGCTGAGTCACGCGGACCGTCCGCGCGGACCATCCGCATGCGGACGAAAATGTAAGAAACCTATGGGATCGTTTCAGACTGACGCGGATGATCCGCGCTGATTCCTGTCCGCGCGAACCATCCGATCGCCATCCGCGCAGCGCATCCGCACGCGGACCGTCCGCGAGCTGACGTTGCAGTGTTCTTATTGACCGTTTCACAGTTACGCGGAGCAGTCGTGCGGACGAATACAGTGGAACGCGAAATGTCCGAAGTTGATACAGAGCCAGTAATTGATGGAGTGCGTTTGAGGAGGTGCATATGGGATCCCGCAGACTTGTTTTATAAAAACAAAGATGCACGATTGAGTGCTTGGGAAGACATTGGCACTGAGCTATTTGGAGAGGCATATGCGAATAAAAAGCATGTATTGGGTAGGTATTCAATCTTTTATTAAATGTGTTTTAGTTATAATATAAGGTGTTTAATATTCTTCGATATAATCTTCTTAATTGCGCAATAATCGCGTCTAATATATTGATCTCTCCTGCCAAGGGACTCTACCGGCATCTGATAAAAAATAATTGGCGAATACTTCACGTAATGTATTTCCGCATCTGTTAATTTGAGGATCAATTACATCTTCCAATCCCTCAATCGTAAGAGTATCTTCCTCGCTGTAGCCATCTCGTACTCTTATAAAATTATGCAATACAGTACAAGCCTTGACAATATTTTTTGCAGCCTCGAAGCCTACATTGAGAGGGGTATGAAAGATTCTAAACTTATTAGACATTATTCCAAAGGTCGACTCAATATATCTTCTTGCACGGCTTAGCCGATAGTTGAAAATCTTCTTCAAATGTGTCATATTTCTTCGTGCATATGGTTTCATTACATGTTTGGATATTCCAAATGCGCCATTACCAACAATGATATGTGGCACTGAAGTATTGTTTCCTGGTAAAAATTTAAAACCAGGAATATTAAACTTTGGCTCCTCTAAATTTCTAAATAGAAGGCTGTTTCTGAAGACAGAGGAATCTGAGTTTTTTCCATATGCTCCAATATTCACATAAGTGAACATATAATCCGCATCACACATGGCCAGCAGTATAATAGAATAAAAGTTCTTATAAATATAAAACATCGATCCTCCTCCCACAGGTTTAATTATTCTAATGTGCTTGCCATCTATAGCTCCAATGCAATTTGGGAAATTGGCATGATCTTGAAACCTCGTGGATGTACGTTGCCACATTTCTACGCTTGGCTCAGGTATGCATTCTTGATGAAGTAATTCCCAAATTATTGCGCACACCTCATTTACTGTTCCACTTATAGTGCTTATTCCCACTCTGTATGAGTAGTGCATGTCGGTAAATGTATTTCAGATATTTGTTTCAGATAACCTTATTCAGAAACGTTGGGAAACTGCACGAGATGCGTATTTTAAAACAAAAACTGCAATGAAAAACAAACCGTCTGGAAGTTGCGCCCGGGAAATAAAAAAATATATATATTATGATGAATTGAGGTTTTTAGATTCAACTTGTGAAAACCAAGTTGAAGAATCTCTTTACAAAAATAATGCATCGTCAGCTGATGCACACGCAAGCTCAGTAAATGATTCAGAGGTAAGCCTAACTAGTTCTCCATAAAATCCTGCAGAATCTGAGATTGATAATCAGGCAAAACCGTGGAATCGAAAGAGAAAAAGGCAGAAACCACAGTCTGAGTTTGAAAAAAAAAATGGTGGCATTGTTGGAAAAAAACACGCAAGAGTTGAGCACCGACGACTTGGCATTTTTTAATTCAATGGGACCAATTCTGAGTGACTTTAATAATGACCAGAAACTTTTGTTTCGTCCTGAATTTCTGAAGATAGCCGCGGATATTCGAAAAATGTCACCCAATTCTCAACCAGCAAACAATATTAATTTATTGCTTCCATCAGTATAAATGCAGAGAGAATATAACAGGTTGTCTCCCAATATAATAAGCATTCCTGACAATAATTTGACAGAAAATGCAACATTTTACTCAATGTAGAGTTTTTAATGTACTTTAAATTAAGAAAACTGGATTTGTATTCATTTTATGTTTTGAAGCAACAATTTAGTTGGGAAAAATCTGTGATTGGAGTTAGTTATACGAAAATACACATAAAAATAAAAAAAATTGTTATTTTCCTACCTCAAAGTAATTGCTAATCGTTCGATCGGTAGTATAGAAACCCGACGTAAATTAGACCGTATGAACTTGTTCTCTAGTTTTCCTAATAGCTCATGAAAACTGCTTGCTTACATTCGGAAGTAATTGAAGAACTTCATGTTATCATCAGTTAATTGAGAGTACAATGAAGCAAACGTTCCAGCCAGTAGTCTTCGTTCAACTATAGGATGCACCTGCGCTCTCCTTCTCTGACTCGATTGTCGTTTCTTCCACAAATAATAAATTATACAAACTTTCACTGTATTCGAATTCATATTCGCAACTGTACTCAAAAGAGATCCGCGTAACAATGAAACGCTTGGTCAGCGCGGAACATCCGCATGCGGATGGTCCGCGTCCGTTTGTAGTATCATATCAACCATTTGTTACTCAAAGGAACAAATATCATTTTCTGACAGCATTTCCTATTACACAAATGATGAAAATATTCAGTGCTGGCAACATATATCCAACACAGCAGCAATAAGTCTACCTCTACATGCTCGTGCTTAATCAGCCTATCCTTTGAATTTCGTTTTCATCGAAGGATATAATCGAAAGTTTAAACTACAGCGATTAAACTATGTCTGGGGTTGCCATCTGAAAAATTTCCCAAACTAGGAAAATTTAAATATCGGTTGCTTAATTTATTGTAAATGCTTTGCTCATGAATACAAAATGGAAGTAACTGTTTGTGCAATGTTTACGAATTGTCTGGTGCTGGCAATCATGTGCTAGCACCAGAGCTGCTTCACGTTGTGTTAAACCCACGCTATGAATTTAGTTTTGATTGAATGGCAGCGCTGTAATTTATAGGAGTGAATATAATTTTAGGGTTACCAACGTCCAAACTTTTTCAATTTTTGAAACGAAAATATTTGTTGTTAATTCTCCTTGCAGGATCATTCCCATTTGGAAATTCCATGACAACATCGCTCGATAAAGAAATGAAAATTAATTACAAAATTCATCATAGCTGGCAACTCTTTCACGATTTTTCAACGAAATTCCTACAGAACTATGCAACAAGATCCATTTATCACGCAAATTTCTGTTGATTTCGTTTCTGCATCGGAAATTATAGGGAAAAACCTTTATTGTCCTGAGCTAATTTACAATATTTAGGGGACAAAAACTGCCATAGCTGGCGACCCTATACTAATTTTTCAGCCAAATTTCTATGAAATCTGTTTTAAAGTAAGGTTCACTTGCTGCGTGAATTTTGTCAAAATCTGGTGGCTTAATCGGAAGCTATAGGCCAAAAACCAGTTTTTTTTCTTAGCAATTTTTCCAAATGGCACCACTGCCACAGTGTTGCCTGTATTACAAAATCACTTTAATCAAACCTGGTCCTAGCTAATAGCAACATGTTTTGTAAATTTCATATTGATCACATTATCCGATCGTCAGTTCTCGTGAACAGAAGTTTTGAGTGCTGAAAATAGAGGTACTTTGATCACGGGTTGCCGTTTTTGTTTACCGCGGAATTTTGAAAATGTTTATTTGACTTGGTGGACAAAAGCCAAAATTTATCAATAATTTGAATTTATTTTCAAAAATCCAAAATTTTTCAGGAAGGTTTGAAGGATTTTTTTTCAGGAGCCTGCTGTAGCTACAGAGTTGCCCACACAGTTTCAAAAGCCCACGTGTGTTAAATTTTAGGCTACGTCAATACGCTCTGAAAGTTTCACGATGGTCCATTGCTTTTCTAAGAAAATATGACAAATCGAAATTTGAAAAAAAATCCTTTCCTACTTTTAGGCACTCAGCGCCTAATTTTTTATTTAAAAGTGTTTCAACTTTTGATTTAAATTTGATTCTATTAAATTTTAAGTGGTGATATTTTTCTGAGTGTAGTAGTACGTGTGGCAGAAAAGTATACAAAATCTGAACGATTCCTTTACTTGTTTTCGAACATTAGTGTTTCTAGCGGTTCTGATGAACTAGAGTTTTTATTTCTAATTTGATCTTAAACAGTGATTCTCGTCATTTTTTTTCTAATAATTGTGATCATTCAATTTTCAAATGATAATGATCTTCTTATGAAACTAAAATACACTGTTTCAATATCGAAAGATTTGCAATTTTTGGAGGCGTTAACCCTTAAAAATCTTTCTATCCCTTTAGCGTTCAACGCAGCTATGAAATCAACACAAACTATTCAAGTTGGCGTAGCAGAATAAGCTAACTCTTGATTCCTTGGTTTAACTCTAGCTTTTGTTGGCCCAGTTTCGCTAGCACTGATCATTTTCGATCTTTTTCTTGAAATGCGTAAAAAATCATTTTTACACTCGGCGTTCATATCAAATTTTCATGTGATAAGCACGCTATAGCGAAAATAACAAGTATTTTAAAAAGTAAAGTAATCTCACGACAACCCTCTTTCGGGTCTAGGGGTTAAAGTTGGTAGAGAGCTTCAATATAAATTTACTATCAATGGGTCTTTCCACATTAGTATTCTTGATGCAGTCCTCAAACCGGTTAGACAACAATCACTATTTCCATACTTGGTTTGCAGCAACAACGGAACCCTTCATATACCGATTATGCGTATGAATGTGTGCGTGTTCTTGTATTTTCATTTCGATTTGAGCGTTTCATAGAAAATTCCTGACCCGCGAACTATGTCTATAGTTGTGTTAGTGAGTTGCAACCCGATAAATAGGTTTCAAACGTGATGCAAATTCCTTTTAAAGTGAATCACTTTTTGTAGAGAATTCCCCTTGATTCTTTTACCTCTTGAAAAACACATGCAAATTTTGCAACTCGTGCATTATAGCTTTCGATGCAGTCAACGCATCAAAGTGTCACATGACTTGGAAACAGTTTTGTTGGGAAAAACCGCTATAGCCTGCATTTTTAATTTACACGAATTCCCTACTTTTTTAGGAAAATCAGAATTTCTAGCGATTTCTATGCGCTGCAATATTTTTTTGTGATTATCATTGTCCATATTTTAATTTCGATTTATATTAATTGTTTTACTTTACTAATGAAAATCCGAATGCTTTTCATATTCATATGAATAGTGATATTTGAATTTTAGCTTGAATTATATTTGCATATCCATAAACTGAGTTAGTGAATGCAAAGGTTAATCTCACTAAACAACCATCGACCATGGCAATGCTATTGATTCTGTTATAATTCAACGCAAGTGCTAATTCGACACCCGTATCAAGGATACCCACACATATACATGTAGATATACGAGTACGTTTCTAGTCATCAAAACGAATTTCATTCATCCATACTTCATTCGTTTTCCAAACTTCCGACTGCTGCTAACGATAGGATAGAACAATCAAGTTCTTCTACATTGCATTGCGACAAGGAATCGCGTGACATGTCACAATAATGAGCCAAAGCAGATTTCAAAAAACTTTTCGCAAAGTAATTTCGAGAAAATGGCAATAGAAATAAAGTACAGGCAGAGATTTCTGCCATGGAAGGCACAAACTGTTTTACGATAGTTTATTGTATCTTGTTGCATGGAAGATTGAAAAGTTTTTAGGACAGCGTAGAAGGATCGAAAAGAAAACGACACGAACTTGAACGGGGCACATTCCAATCTCCGGAAACAAGAAGACATGTTGCTTCTTCAGCGTCGAAGTTTCTTTCATGGCAACGCGCAACAACAAAAAAACACACTCTCATTAGTGGTATTTTGCGAATGGACACTTGTCTGATCCTCGGCGAATTCTTCAAATATGAAACTTTCATAAACAAACAACTCCTGCCATCGATGCGTCACAGCCACCGTTATTCTTTTGTGGACTTTACAGAAAATTTTTTGGTTAATTAGCGCTTCATTTGCTATTCAGTTGCGGTCATTAAGGACTTCTTCGTCATATTTCCCTGCAGCTACATGGTTTTTGCTCCTCAGAAGATGCTACGCGAAATATTTGAGAAGCATAATTTTTTTCTCGTTTTGTAAAACAGTGCATCTATGCGGAAGTTTGTGATTGTTAGCTGTTTATAATATTGCCGCGGAAGAAATATGTAGCCAGTTCCAAATGCTTGGTAGAAATGAACAAAAAAAATTGCTGAGTTATTTAATTCCAACAAAAATAACTTACCGCTTCCGAGCTTTAATGCAGCATAAAACAAAAAAAAACTCTAGCGCGCCTGAACCGCTAGAAAACTAATTTTCGAAGAAATTGTCTTTGAGTGACAAAAAAGTGTGGAAAGACGTAATACACTGTTTTTTAGAATCATATCAACCATTCCTTATCCAAAGCAACAAAACTCAACTATAACACATATAATTCAGTGCTGGCAACACTTTCCGAAAGAAGCAGCAATAAGTTTACCATAACAAGCTCATACTCAAATCAACGTATCTTTTGAATTTCGTTCTCTTCGCATGATTTCATCGAAGGTTTCAGCGGTTAAACGTTGTTTGAGGCTGCCATCCGAAAAATGTTCAAAACTCGAAAAATTTAAAAAAGAATTCCTTATTTTTATTGCAAATGCTTTGCATATGAGAACGTTGTTTGAAGCATCTGTTGGTGTAATATTTACGGAAATGGCTAATGCTGGTTACCCTGTGTCAGCAGCAGAGCAAAATATATACCAAATCTGCTTCACATTAAGTTAAACCCAACCAGTAAATTTCGTTTCGATTGAATCACTGCGCTGGAAGCTTAACGGGTGAAAAGAATTTTAGGGTTGCCCCCCTCAAAACTTTTCAAATTTTTGAAACGTTAATATTTGTTGTTAATTTTCATTGCAGGATTATTCCCATTTGCAAATCTAATGACATAATCGCTCAGTAAAGAAATTAAACAAAATTACAAAAATGGTCACAGCTGGCAGCCCTTTCATGATTTTGGTACGAAATTTCTATGACATTTGGTTCACATTAAAGTCCATTTACTGCGTGAACTTCGTTCTGATTTTTACACTGGACCGGAAGTTATAGGGAAAAAAGCTTTATTTTGCTGAGCAAATTTGCAAGATTTATGAGACAAAAATCACCATAGCTGGCAACTCTATTCTAATTTTTCAGCCAAATTTTCATCAAATGTTACATAAAGCAAGAATCTTGTCAAAATCTGATGGCTGAATCGGAAGTTATAGGCCAAAAACCGGTTTTTTTTCTGGGTGATTTTTCAAGATGGTACCACTGGCACAGGGTTGCCCGCATTTCAAAATCACTTCTATCAGACCTGGTCTTAGCTAATACCAACATGTCCTGTAAATTTCACTATGATCGGATAATCCGGTCGTCAGTTCTCGTGAACAGAACTTTCGAGTGCTGAAAATAGAGGTAATTTGGTGATGGGTTGCCGCTCTTGTGCAAATCGGAATTTTGAAAATTTTAATTTGACATGATGGACAAAGGTTAAAATTTATCAGTGATCTGATTTTTTTGTCAAAAATCAAAAATTTTTCAGGTAGGTCAATGATTTGAAGGTTTTTTATTCAGGAGCCTGCCGTAGCTACAGGGTTACCCGCACTATCTTAAAAATCCACATGTGCTAAATTTTAGTCAACATTAATACGCTCTGCAAATTTCACGATGATCCATTGCTTTTCTTAGAAGTAATGACAAATCAAATTTTGAAAAAAAATCCTTGCCTACTTTTAGGCACCTTGCACCCACACACGGCTCACAATTTCCAATTTTTTTATCATAAACGAGCTAAGAACAGAATAAGTTTTCATTCCCAATACTTTTCTTTAACAAAACTTTACAGTGCTTGGAAATATAGGAGTACCTCAAAATTCACTAAAACGCTCGCCGCCGCCAAAAAGTTTAGAATATCTGAATTTGAGAAAGTTGTGGACCTATACTATATACATCTACATTCTCCGAAAATTTCAGCTCAATCGGATCGGCCACTCCAGAGATTATCTCCCTTAATCATTTTGCTGATATATATATATATATATATATATATATATATATATATATATATATATATATATATATATATATATATATATATATATATATATATATATAAAGAAATATGAATTTTCGGCGAAACGAGTTTAATACTATTGTTCTTCGAACATTAGTAATAAATAATTTGTAGCCATGTTTCTTGACAGGAACTTGATGTACTAACTAGTGAAATCAAATTGAATTTTGTCAAAATTGTCAAACGTGCTCAAAGGTGAAGACGTATTTTCGGTTCGTATCTATTCCTCTCCTATTAACGACTTTTTGAAAATATACTGAAAGTAAAAAAGTCAGATGGTAATGAAAGCCTTAACAAGTTGTCACTGCAAACCATATATGCCTACGGAAAATGAATGAAACCTGTGTCGTAACCGGGTTTGATACCTGCAAGAAGTGCAATCAAATTTTACACATCGTTGTGCTCAAGATTGCATGGTTGTGCAAGTTGTAGCTATCTAGCTCTTTCGAGGCTAAATACTCAAGTACATTTCTCCCAAGCACAAGAACACCCTCTTGACTGTGACATTACTTCAATTCGCAACGACATCATCACTTAGCGTCCCGAAATTTCATGTCGTAGTTGGCAACGTTCTTACGACTATGCCATTGCTGCCGTTTTCAATTTGTGTATGTATGATAGCGTATAAAGACGGAGCTATCTTTGCTCTGTTCACTGAACACACAAAAGTTTTAAAGGTAGCTTACGGTTCTGCATAGAAAGCGCATTGACGACATGTTCCTAGATTCCTGGATCCCCTGGAGTGTCGTGATGCAGAAACTCGACAGCGCTGTATGCATCCAATAAATTCAAGATGGTGGACCACCGAGAGCTTAAAGTCTCAGCCAGAATGCGTTTACGTAGAGTGTAGACGATGTTACTTAACTACTTTTGGGAATTCCGCTGTAATGAAAGTTCACGAAATCAACTTAAAATAATTTACACTAATTACAATGCTGAAGAAGATCCAGTTTTGCCTTTCACCACGATAGTCTTCTGTAGAATTTTATGGTTTCCTCGCGGCATAGAATGGCGCCCCGTGTGGCATTGGCGCCATATAGTGAGATTCGTTGTAGCCATTAGTGGTGGCAAAATTGAGTTAGTAGCTTGCATAAAAATCGTCAGGCGATGCAACTCGGGTTTGACTCTAGCCTATAATAGTGTACTTTGCCTTAACACTGTGAAACAATTAAAAGTGTCATCAAGGGTATCATAAAACTATTCTTATCGTTTTCTTCTGAAGATGTTCTTATTTCTCCCGAAATAGATTGCAGTTTTATCGCCACCAAATGTCAGCTCGATTTCAAGGAAGAAATATTTTGATCATGGCTCATGGCTTTTTTAAGGAAGCGGTTCATTCGTCAGTCCATTATCGAACGGCTCAATTTGTTTGTATGGTACACAGATATAATATAATTTCAACTTTTATGATATGAAATGATGGCGAAAGGCAATAAGGACAAGCCATAACCGGTTAGCGAACAGTAGAAGAGAAGCATTTTGCTAGAAGTATGTAACATTTGAATCGGAATTTATGCAGGTTTTTTCTAAAAAAAATTACTCTCTTTATTTATGCTACTTCAGTATTAGCTATACAAATAATTCATTGTATTACAATCTGAATTAGCATCCCGATGACATTTTCCTCTACGGTGATCAATGAGAGCCGACACTCTGTTTGGGATAATCTCTGCCGAAGAAAATGAAAGAATTCATTAAACGCCTGAGCAATAATCGAGAATTGATTGATTCTTAATGGATTCCGTCGCACAAAGGGCTAATTAGCATTTTTTGAACAAACCGAAAAGCAATGGAAGCGCAAGAAACCATTCTTGCGCTTTTACATCACTGTCGCTGTAGTCGCCTGCGTCAATTGAAATTGCGAAAACTACGAGATTTCAATTAAACGAAACGAATACTAGGGTGAACTTAATGGTTGAACGAATTCGTGATCTGAATCCATGCCTTTATCATGTTGAATCCTTTTGCTAGTGAGTTAGACGACTTTCTAAATTTGCTCTCTTTTTCACATCAGAAGACAGTGGTCCTGTCATTTTCGCGACAGTAGAAACTTGAAAGACTGATAGCTATGTTGCCGTATATGAATAAAACATTTAATGTTTGTTCGTTCCGCTGATGATTTGTCTCACAAATAGTCAATCACCACGCCATTGATAGTAAGTAATTTCCTTATTAAAGCTGAAAACACGTTACGTTTCAAACTTAAGCTATTGAATATTTTTTATCTAAAGACCGAATTTTCCTTTTAAATCAGATCAGAATGATTATATCATTTCAGATAAATTATTCTGATAGACTGAGAGACGTTGAGAAAGAAGATAGATTGCCCTTGAAATATATCTAGGAAATTAAAATATATCTAGCCTCTAAAAGAAAAACTGATCGGTTGAATTGAAATTTGATCACTGCAACTTGATGTACCACGCATGTTGGGAGACTGTGTTTCTTCTTTAATGAACAGTTGTATGGATAGTCAAAGTACATATATGTACTGTTGAAGTGTCGGGGCTTGATTTTTTTTAATGGTGTATATGTTTCACAATAATATAATGCAGTTAAAAACCTATTGCACTACTCCTCTTTGTATGGTAACAAATCTTTTGTTAGAGATAATGAGCCACAATATTAATCATACGATTTTGGTAGTAACAGAAGCAATATTATGTATATAAAATGAAGAAAAAATCAAAATAAGTAAACTAAAAAGCATTTATCGAACTAAGTATCTTAAGACCGAAAGCCATTAAATATAAAATTATAAATAATATATATTTTTGACGTTTATCTGAATATGAACAAAGTTATTTCTTAAATTTTGGATGTATTTTATGTAAGGGGTATTGGACGATAGTTATATTTATATAATTTATTTTCTCCTTTGTGAGCACGGGTGAAAATTGCATTTTTATAAGTTTGTGGGAAACTATTTGTTTCGTAAAAATATCAACGGTTTACTGATGCACTCTTTCATTCTTTTTAAGTAACTGTGATGCTATTAAAACTTAAATTTGAGCCACCATGCACTTCGTCAATTATGCGCATTATTTCATCTTCTATTACAGTACAAACTAACCTTCAAGTATGGTCGCATGGTCTTTTAGACCGTCAGTTGTCGCGCGTAACCTAAAAGACATATTGGAGATATCACGGATTTAAAACAACAAAAAGTTAGAGAATCATTTATTTTTTTATAACTTTTAGGAATATATTTAGATGTAGAACATTATTTTAATTCTATTAATTGCCATTAAATTGATATTCAAAGAAAATGTATACTATCTCTAGGCTGGTTTACAATTTTCGCTATTAAATCTCACTCAAAATAAAATAAAATAAAAACCTTTAAGCACTTACAAAATAAATCAGCAATGCATAAATTATAATTAGAAAACAATCAATATCAAGAAATAAAAATAAAAAACCTTCTACAAATAATCACTGGTTTATAAAACAATTTTGCAAGACAAATCCTTATAATTTTTAGAGATCAAAATTATAATTAGACATAAAAAATCTGGTATATAGGTAGTTAGTTATTTTCTCATTAGTCTCTTTTTCATGGTAACATTCGTTGCAAACAAATGTAACATGATCCCTGCAAATATTTCTTAGACAAGATGTGGATCTTGTCTTAGATTGTCTTCTTTTTTTAGCTGGACATATTTTGCAGCTTCCTCTGCTTGTAGTGGAACTTGTGCTTGGTTCATCGCTTTTGTCTTCAGTACTAATGTTCAAGTGCTCTTTAATATTTCTTTTCAGTTTCCTCAGGAGGTTGACCATTGTAGCTCTTCTCCGTACGTACTCTTTTGTCAGTTCTACCCCTAATGCTCGTAGGTACATTCGCCTATTTTATAAACACTCTATTTCCCCTCAAGATAACCATGGGATTTATTCCAGCAATATCCTAGAGACGGAAGAAGAGTGTCAATGGCCATCTATTATTTTTCCTAGAAGTGGAATACATCTTTGTTTTTTTATCGACTTCATCAACACCACCTTTGGTTTTATTAGAAAAAGCTATGATGCTTGGCTTCCGCTTTTTATTTTTTCTTTCATCTATTTCAGCTGCACAATATAGTGATAATATTAGTACTACAGATCTTCTTTTTTTGACACATATGAGACAAGTGTTGCGCTGTCAGAAACTCCAAACTGAATTGAATGTTCAGGTCTTTCTTTATCTATGAAGCATGGCGGTATTTCTTTCTTATTTTTGCGCAAGGTTCCCACAACTGATATCTTGTGATTTTGGGCCAAACCTAAGGGATGCTGGTGTCAAATTCCGCCAAGTACCTGAAACCGGTGTAATCAATCTGTTTACCACATTACCATCCGGCTACTTACCAACATAAAGTTCTAAGTTCAAAACATCAAAAATAGTCGCACCCACCAACGGATAAAGTTTGATACCATATTTATCACGCCGAGATGCTCGTGTAGTTGAATCATCGAGTCACAACGAGTTAAGTAGAAATTCTATTCTTTTTAGCGACATGGTTTTTGGAAATATAGATACACTTGTGCCATCAGTAGCATATAAATCTTTTAAATTTGTATGCATGTACAGTAAACCAATTACTGCTCGAATTTTTACAGAATCAGTAGTTTTGCAATCGCGGGGTCGGTTTTACATTGGAACTGTTTTTTTGTATCAACTCATTCATACAAATGATTATCTCTTCAATAATAATTTCACTTATAAATAAATTCCAAGTTTTATCAAATTTTATCACCCCTACACCGTTTTTACGAACGCCAGAATCTTCCGTAAGAATATTTTGCACTTGACGTCTTACCCCGTTGTTATTGGATTTTTTTCCATTTAGTCACCTTGTCACGTCCTGTGTAAAAATTACTTCTCTCTGATAAAGGCACATCTTCGTTTGAACTTGAGCTGCTTGATTCAACTACCGATTCAATTTCTTCTCCACATTTTTTACTTCAGAAATGTGGTCGGAAACTTCTGAACCTTCATCACTGAGCACAGATTCACTCTCTATGTCTTCTTCCATTAATTGCGCAATTTTCTGGCAATTACTGAGGAGTCTACGCAGCCTTTTTTTACTAAAAATATCAATAAAACACAAACTTAGTTCAAAACACAAGAAAAAATAATTTGAGCAAATAGAGTCGCGAGTAACCTTTTGGACTACGGGCGCGTGTTGTCTTATCGACGCCTACGACACGTTTGAAACAAAAGGTATTTATTCAACACGGAACCTGCGGAGAATGGTGGTGTATAGTTTTTTTTAGTTTATATTGAACTTAGAAGAGGGTACTTGAGACGAGAAATATTTGTGACGAAAACGCTCGAAATTATAAACAATAATGTTACAAGTGCGGTCGATAATGTAGATATGCCAGAATCTATCAATGCAGATGAATTGAGCTCTCTTGTATTATTTTTGCTAGCATCAAGATTTATTTGATAGATATTGGCTAAAGATCTTGACTATTTGATCGGCGTTTTCACCAATACTTAAAAGAGGGCAGAGCAGAGTCTGCTTTTTTCCCCTCTAGCTAGATTGATCGCAGTCCACACTTTAATTTCATCTGCACTATGCTCATGAATGTTTTTTTTTTAGAAATAATTGACTCTGTCAATAGAGCTGAAAGAATACAATTTATTTCGATATTTCTAAAAATATTTGTTTGGTTGATCATTACTCGGATTATTTTTCAAAGCAGCCAACTTGCTCCTGTTTTAATAGATATAAGGAGCCTTAAAGTTACCAATAGTTTCAGTTTTCGACATTTGGGAGCATGTTTCTGAGCTGTGAATAAAATATCGACGAAGAGACCACACAGCGTGTCATGAATTTTTTTTGCCCAGATGTCAATGCTATCATAACTTGATAGCTTATAACTCAACTCCAAGATTGGTTATTTTAGTTTTAAGGACTTCATAATTACTTTTTGTATTTTTTGTATTTGGACACCTTATTATTACAATCAGCTGTCGATTATTTAAAGATAAAAATAAACTAGCGCTGAGATATTTGAGTGTTTATTATCGCAGATTGTTTATTTTCCTCTTTATTTGTGAGAATAACATTTAGTGTTTATTATAAAAATATTTTCATAGAAACATGCATTGCTATTATAATACTTAATTTTTTGATATTATAACACTTTGATACTCATTGCTAAAACTGTTGATCCGGTGAATAGTTTTCGCATATTAATTTCGATGAATTTCAATACAACAAGAGCTTTTTATAGTGGCAACACTGTTAAGATGCCATCAGGGTTCTGTCTATAGCATTCAATATAGAGCTAAAAGCCTCACAAAGGTAATTTGATCCCCAGATGCCCTCTTTGCTGGCACAGAGTGATTTCCGCAAAGATCTGTTCGTCTTGTCAACGGCAAACTTAAATATTTGAAATTTCATAGTATTTAATGACCAGTCATTAGAACCGTTAACAGAGTCAGATTCTTTTTTTGTGTGTGCTGATTTCCACATCCCACCATGTGGAGCTTAATTCCCGTTTGAATTATGTCAGTTACACGCTTTTCTAGTTCCAAATGTTGTCCAAGCTGTTAGCTAACAGATTCAAATCCTTCTGGTAACCAATGCTCTTTAGACAAAGTTCTAATGAGGGCTGGGCTAGAAATTAGAAATTTGGACCACTCTGTCCTTTAAGTTTCAATAAAAGTGTCCTACTCAGCTAAGCTACGGCCACCTACATTTAAGGATATGTACCTGCCGTTGCTATTTCGGGGTGAAGAAGATCAATTTGAAGTTCTTTTGCAAGAATCAATAAGAATCGCGCCACGATCGAAGTCCGCCTCAGAGGTAATAGCTGCTGTGAGAGTGAAGAAGTCTAGATGGGCTCAGAGTCTGAAGATAGTAAGTTAGGTTAGGTTAGGTTAGTGAAGAGGGCTGCGGGGAACGTGGTCAGCATTAGGCCACCAGTTTGGGCCCATTTGCCACCCTCATAGACAATCAAACGCCTTCACACTTACAGCCATGGAACTGGCAGGATTCGAACCCGCAGGCCCCCTAACACGCCGCTTTTCGGCCTGACGCCTTAGCGAGCAGAGCTACTGGACCCCCTCCCTAAAGGTAGTAAGTAGCAACACTGATCTCATCAGCAAAAATATATTCTGGATTTGAGTCTGCCCAAGATACAAGCTCTGAAAGAGTGATCGACCATGTGTTGAACCGCTTTGGTGTTATTGTTAGCCCTATTCTTTTTTATATAAGCGAGGGTACTAACAATCCTTTACACCAGCCCACATCACTCAACATGGTTGGAGACTACGAGCTTGCTATGAGTACCTTGCAACCTGCTTTATCTTAAACCAGATTCTCGAAAAGATCATTCCATCTCCTTTGCTCAAATAACCAGATGAAGGTGGCTATTTTAAATTACAAGATGAACCAGATAAAGCTGGTCATTTCATCTTCTCTGTGGCAATTTCGTTCAATAAGTTAAGGTTCCTTCGAGTTTGGAGGGTTGTGATTTTTAAATTTAGCCAACTTTTATGATTTATAAGTAGAATCACCAATTTGCGAAAAGGCTGGAGCCTCTTAATGATAACTGTTGCCCTTATAATAGACTATTTGTCATTGTTAAATTACGTTTCGGAAAGGGATTCTTTTAGTTTTCCTAGAATTTTGCTAGTTGACCTTCTAGAACTTTATACTACACGGTCGAGACAGTTTATTTTTTATAGCCTAACATCTACTCGGGGCACTAAAGGGCTTGTTAGCTTATCTCCGACTAGATTTGGAGACCAATATCCTAAAATCACACGAAACAATGGTGTATGAAAGTAAAGTCTTGTAGGAAGCTCATGGAGAGAACCTTCAGTAACCTTAGCAAGTTCAGCAGATCGGTTTATTTGCCATAAATTCACTTCCCTTGTTTTTGGCAGTGCCTGATTGCAAAACCGTTTTAATGATACTTCGATATTGGAGGAAACATTGCTCTTTACCAGACTTTCGTATTTCGAGATTTTTTTTTGGATTAGTTGTAGGTTGCGTGTAATATGAGTTTTGAAATTTAGTTATTATGTAGGCAAGTAAGGAGGCCATGCGAGAACGCAAGCTCCTAAGAGAACGTGCGAACAAAATCGGATCAATACTTATCAAAAGTCCGCTTCAACTAAATTTGGGTGACGAGAGCAGGAGTATACATTGAGGCCAACCTAACGGAACAGAGATATCTTTATTTACCCGAAGTTGGTCAATCTGCCGTTACCGTTTCTGATGACAAATAGGTCTGGAAAGCAATCGCAAAAAGTGAAAAATTATGAGAACAAACAAAAGGAAATCAATAAACGTTACTAAGTATTCACCCAAAAGAAGTGCATGAAAAGTTTGAATTCTACAAATTCTACTATTCTACGATCAATAAACTCTTTTCCTTTCCATAAACAAAAACGTTATCAAACTTGCACTACAAGTTTTCATCAGAAATTTTTAATTAGCGAGTCCTGATTCTAGTTTTTGGCGCGATCGTTTGTCATTAAATATATTCCTTTTTTTCCACAAGGTTTGGACATTTTAAACATAAAGCAAGTTACATATCCAGTTGCATCGCAGACGGTAAAAAGAGACACTGTTGCATTTAGCAACAGTGAACATGACTCCGTCTGGCTAGACGTGAGAAACTATGTTGAATCAAACAAACAGGCCACATGAGAAAATATGTGGAATGCAGTAAACACGCGGACGGTCACACGCCGCGTCAGCGAAATGACTAGTTAAATAGACCTGGATGGTGACTACCGCCCCCAGTTCCGAATAGACTAGTAAGTTATGGCATATCTATTGACAAAATAAAGATTGTATCCAGTAAATTCGTGTGTCTCGTTATTCTGTATATTTCGGGGCCATTGACCATAATACCAATTTTTCTTTTTGCATCTTTCGTAGCTTGACGCAGCCTTAATTGCAACGACTGATCACGCTATATGATTTTCTTTGAGTTCTTTTGGCCAATAATTCTGATTTTCCAACCCCTTTAGTCACATTCAATACAAATCTAGTTTATTTTACTTTGATCTTGATGTGCGATGCCGATTGGATCTTCGAAGTATGAAAATGCTTTCTTTCTAGTTTCTTCATATCTTTGTCGTATTTTTTGACACAGACACGAATGATGGTAGAAAAATTAAGCAAAAATTGGCTATGAGGAATAGTAAAGTTTTAATCTCTTCTAGCAATATGAGATGTTACGTAATTGGATATGTATATCCAAAAAATTTGAAGAAAATGCAACGAGACGAACATAAGTTCAACCTCATGCAATGCAATAGCTTTGTAAAAACAGTAATCTTATTACTGAAAGCTTATTTGAAAATGTAATGCCAGGAAAGGAGAGAATATCTACTTTTCAATTTACAAAAATCGTTTTTGAAAAAATTATTTTTCAAATATGCAATTAATTATCATTTGCGTTTTTACATTCAGCTACACTCTTCAACTCTGCTCTTCAAAAAAATTTAGACATCCAGTTCAGCCCAGTCTCGTGAAATCAGGTCAGTGCGATTTAAACATAAATCACTAGTATCTTGTCTAAAAATTCTCAAGTCATCTTGAATGTTTTTTTTTTGTAATTAAGCGCATACCAATTACGGCTCATCGTCATTACTTTCGTTTCGCTCATAGCATTATGATTACTAAAAAAGCTATTAATAATTTTTTAAGACATATCACAGGAAAAATCCAAATGACTTGTGCTACTTTCAGACCTTCACAATGGAAGCCTCCTTTTGACATATCGTTATCCTTAGCGACGAGGAAAGCTATCGAAAACGAAAAGATATGACGTGACGTCTTAGAATGAGTTCCGGAATCAACAACGGGCGGACATATAATTCTGCTACGTAATGGATGAAAGTCATTAATTATGCGCTTCTATTGTGATTCATCGTAGCTTGGAAATTTATTTTTTCTCCATTGGCTTGTGTTCACGCTGCGTGGGTAAGCGTTTTAATGTATTACGATGGGTATGACTCAAAATCACTTATCCACTCAAACCATCAGATTTCAGGATAACGCCACTATTTTGCAAAGAGGAGTGGTAGTTAATACTTGTTCGTATGAACAATGCAATGGTGAAAGATATAGAACTAAATATGAAAGAAATTGTGCAGACTATTACTGTGAAACGAAATTGTTTTGTTTCTCGGTCGCATAGCAAAGATACAGATGCGTTCCCTTCTCATTTGCAAGATTTATTTAGTAAATAATACAGCAGCAGAAGAAGCAGAGGAATTATAGAGACACAAACTGCAATAGCAGATAACCCAGCATATTTTCCTGAAAATAAGTGTCTTCATATATGGGAGTTATAAAAAATCGAGCGACGACGAAATTTATGTTTAATTTCTTAACAAATAAGTTAACCATTAAACATGATTAAAATTATTTCAACGAGCTTTCTATGTTTGATCGGAATAAGTGTTTATATGTTTGGTGTTTATGGAACGATGCGTTAGCCACGTGGCTGGGCTATGGCACTTCGAACAGGATCATACATTGTGGTTTGAGTAAACCTAGATTCAAACTGGTCAAAACTGGACCAAATTAGAGACAATCAGAGGTCAATTGAGACTAGGAACGTATCAGTGCATGCCTATAATAATATGGTGGTAAATGCAGCCATTCAACTCATTATTTCAATGAATTTCAAACTAAACTTTAACCCATAGCCTCGATAGCAGAATTATTGAGACGACTTAGTTTTAAAATCCATGTTAAAGGCTGCAAAACAAAACACTATCGTATTTACCAAAAAAATATAAGCCGCAGCTGATGCTTAGAAAAATGAAACATATGTACTACCCTACTAAGCATACAGGTTCATCAGGCTATCTACATTTTAGTACTTTCGAGATATTCACTGATTTGTGTTTTGATTTGTACTGGAGGTATATGGAGAGTGCATTTTTCAATATTGATTTTAACATACTTCCGCAAAAGATTGGTTTTGCAAATTTTGCAGCATGATGTAATTGAGTATGTAGTTTTTGAATCCGGTGTTAACTCAAAAATGACGAAAATGTAGATAGAACCTTAATGGTTGCATATAATGGTAGTGCATATCCGTATTCAAACATCTGCAACAAGCGATGTAATCAGCTCTTCAAACAGTGGAAATCAATCAAGCAGTTGAACTTGATAGTATACTTAGAAATTTGAAATAGAAGGGACAAACATCTAATTTGGCAAACACTTCACTTAATTTTCTGTGAAGAACTGTGAATTCAGATAAATAACTGGTTCAATGAGCTAAGCCTCCAGCACGCTATGTTTCGTTATGATAACCTGCAACTCAGCTCAAGAACTAGAGATAAAAAACTTAGACAAAGTTAATGTTTATTTTGCCGATGCGAATATATACGCCATATGTAAACATATGTAGACGAAACTACATAAATCATAGCTATGTTTGTGATAGCTGGATTTACTAATGAGTTTTTTTACATTGGATAAAATATTTTTTTATTGTTTTTTATTTATATTTATTTTTTAATTTTTTTATTTATATTCCCGCAACTATTTTCATGTTTTTTAACTTTCATGATAAATTATGGACACTTTTATATAACCGCCCAATGTGGGCTCCAAACTTTATCCATTTATTATGCGCAAAAGATATTTTAATATCTGCTGTAGAATGTATACTATCTTTTATTATATTCACTACATACTCATGTTTTACTATGAGTGTTGTTTGGATAATACGCATATATCTGCAGCATGGCAAAGCTCTGTTACATTTTCGCAAGAATTATTAAGATCGTTCAATTTCACAAAAAAATATCATGTCAAAGTCCCCCATATCCATCTTTTTACCACTGCAACCGGGGTTTTCTTCGATTCGCATACGTAAATGTTTAAGCATTTCTAGAGAAGCTGCTGTTTTTTTACCACCTCCATAGCATTTGTTAACACTGCCATCATTGTATGTTTTATCTGTACGATGTGCTTCCAAATGCTGGAAATGTGAAACTATTGGCTTTTGCGATTTTCCAGGCAAATATAAAGCAATATTACTATCACGTATTATTTGTAAAAAAATATTTTAATAAAAAAACCGATGAATTTTGTGACAAATATCGATATTTCGAGGGTAGTTTGCCCTCTTTTTCAGTGTCTATTGGATAGACACTGAAGAAAAGGACAGATTATCCTCGAAATATTGATATTTATCACAAAATTCAATATATCTAGCTTCGAAAGGAAAAATCGGTTGTTTTTTATTAAAATATTTATTTAATATAATTATACTTTTCATGCGATTTTAGTGTTTGACCGTCGAAGAAATGGTTGCTACAATTTTTGCAGTATTACATACGGCGGAACGTAATATGGAGCTGTGGTAGCTATAGCGGCCACTCCTGTAGCCTGGGCAGGCTATGCAGTAGCCACAGCTGCTTACGGTGCTCAACGAGTTGAATACGATCAAGCTGCAGCAACGCAGGGATCATTTGCAAGTGCAGCTGCGAATCCGGGCACTAGAGTAACATATTATTATGACTATGGTCAGCAATATAATGTTCCACAAATATATTGCCAGCAAGCTGACGTTACACTGGGATACATTGCTCCCGCTTATCCTCTAACCGCAGCCGTAACTATGCAGTCAATCACTTCACCACCGTCATATTGACCTATAAGTGCCAACAAATGATGCAACATCAACGCCAACAGAACAACATAAACCCACAGCACCTGACGTCGTTGGGCTAGGCATCATCTTCAAATCAAGAAGAGCGTAATGGTAACAGAATGTTCCTGGTGTTTTACGACTGTTCCTGCCGAGAAGGCTTTACCAGTCGACCCACTAAAGGGCAGGGTTGAATACGTCAACCGACAACGATCGAGCAATAAGAGCAAGCCCTTACTACTCAGTCTACCAGTTCATGCTGGGGAGCAGGCACAGACACCATACTGGCAAATGCGAGGCCTATCTGATCCTCTTCCACACTGTAGGGTGCGGGACCTGGCCTGAAACGCGGCTCCACGTCGCTTCTGGAAGATTAAGCTCCAGAGGCTAACCAAGCGCCAAGGACACTGCTGCCTAGGTAGAATACAGCAGCCCCTTGGTTAGGCTCTCAACCACAACCACCGCGATGCTCCCACTAGGGGGCCAACCTCGTCGGTAGGGCTGGACATAAGTCCAGGGGCTCCCTACCTCCCGCGGCCTCGTGTATTTTACAATCCCGGTAGGTTGGAGATACCCTCGTGACAACCTGCAGACACGAGGATACCTCAGCACCGCCAGTGAAGCCAGCAGGCGAACCAAAAGAATCTCTCAACTGTGGCGTGAAGCCGAAAAACAGAGATCAACAACCGAAAAACTGTCCAAAGGACAACTGGAAAGAAAACCTGAAAAGAAAATAAATAGATAAATAAAACCCAACACCATATAAATAATAAACTAAAAATACTTACCATCACCACATAAATCCTGCACTTACAAAGCCCTACACAAGGAACGGAAATTGCTGCTAGGAAACAACCCCACAGCACGCGAAAGAGCGCATATTAGCGCGCAGAAACAGCCTACAGTCGTCCGCCTCCGACGCATATCGAAGACGGCCCACGCGTAACGATTCAAGGAGTCGAAACGATCAGCGTGGGTAAAACACTCACGGACACCTTCCACATTGTCTACACCCAAAAGCCCGGAGCCTATCGTACGCTGGACAAGAGAAAAGGATATGACTCCAATTCTCAATGTCCGCGTCACACATAGGGCACCTAGGGCTAGTAGACAGACCCTTGGGATGCAAAAACCCATTCATGCTTCCATGACCTGTGAGCAGAAAGCCCAAGGCTAGACCAAAATCTAGACCCAAGCAATCTGCCACGGCCCGGACATCAGGCAGAAAACTTAACGTCACACACCCGAAATCACTCACATTCTACCGTCGTTGCCATTCACTGACCGCCCAGTCACGCAACAGAAAACGCTGCTGCCCAGTACTAACATTTTCAACACTACGTGCAACATCTGGAGGCAAGTGACTGCCCATGGGCATCGACCTGCGCGACCTGTAGCGAGTGTCCCTAAGGACAAACACCAAATCAAGCGGAGGGACACCCATAAGCAGCCGCATTGCCTCTGTAGACACAGTTCTGCATACCGGCAGGCATGCATAAAGCATAACCCGCTGGCATGCATCCAACAATCTGGCAGCAGCGGGTTTTATTCAATTTCTAGTTACGATCTATTTCTGGTGAAACAAGATCTTTGGAACAGATACGTAAAGAAATTGAAAATTGGTCATGTATTTAGCTTAGTTATGATATTATAATGCGTTGACAATTTTCAGCCCCGTGCGAGCGCTACGTGCCTAAAAGATAACAAAAAAAATTATAAAATTTTAGAACCTTTTGTAAAGTACTACTTTCAACATCTATCGATTAAGCACTTAGTGACTTTTTTCCAATACACGTATCTATATACTGTTCAAAATGACACGATACTTACCACAGACTTCAAATTTCGGCTTGCATAATTTAGTTTTCAAGAATGTGAAATATATGAGTAGCAATATAGCCCCTGAAAATGGTTAAACATATTGGGTGGTATTGCTACCAGTATCATTAATTGTAGACGTATAAAATAAAAAAATATCTTTAACTCATTCATTCAATTACAGAAATTTTGTGTCGATATTTGAATTCTTGTACAAAGAGTGATGAATTCGAATGAGATGGTGAAGATGCTCCCAATTGCAAATGTAGTAAGCAGATCACGTGCACATTATACCTTTTTTATTAAATATATTGTAATTATGACAGATATATTGTAATAATCTCATGCCTTTAACAATGCATCAAAAAACTTTGCTCAGAAAAAATAGTAGTCTTTCAAATAATTTACACGATGCCACTCAAATAGTAGGAATATATTCATTCATATTTTTTATATAAGTAATATTTCAAACAAAAAAAATATGTTTTTGACGATGATTTCGAAAATAATCTAAGCAAATGCAAAACATAAGCACTTAACTGCCGGATGTAATTCCTTTATGATTGCCTGTATTTCGATCAAAGCGCTAACGTAAATACTATTTGTACACCATGCGATAAAAATCACAATAATAAACTATTTTGAAATGCTGACGTCATCGATGATTCAAAAGAAGTCCCCTGCTAATAGTTTTGATGCGTTACGCTAGCGAAATAAATCAGGAAAAAAATGCACGTCATCGAACACTGGTCGATGCTGTATTTATTCGCCTATGCATCAAAAGGACGAGAGCGAGGTGGTACGGTCGATAGCAAATCAGCGAAATATATTGAGGGCTTATACAGTGAAGCACCCAACTAGAGGAAATTTGAATATTGAGGTCACCGGAAGCGGGATATTTGTAGGTGTACTATGGTGCCATCATAGTTTACACACACAGTTACACAAGCATATTCAGATGAATATATGAGTCGATACTAGTACTTATATTTAAAATTGTATCGATTGAAATTAGTCCTCCAGTTGAAAGGATGGTTTTGGTAGCTAAAAAAAATATGTCATCCAGTATTGAACTGAATCTGCTGATTGTATTTGACTGCATATCAATCAAACCTTTCCAAAGTCAAAATTGAACTACGAGGACACATGATTTGTAAGACAATTGCTGCAAAAGCTGTGTATAGATTTATCTTAATTTTCAGAGAAATGGCATTGACTTGCATTGATTTTTATTAATGTTCGAAGAACATTAGAATTAAAATCGATTCGGCCAAAAATTCATATTGCCACATATATATGTATATATATATATATATATATATATATATATATATATATATATATATATATATATATATATATATATATATACATATATCATCAAAACATTTCAGTGAGATAATCTCGGGAACCCGCCATTAGATTGAGCTGAAACTTTCAGGATACATTAGTGTATATGTAGAATAGGTCCAAGTATCACTAAATGTCAATTATTATTAACCCTTTGGCGCTGGCGGCCATTTTAGTGATATTATTAATATACCTATTATTCCGTACACAAATAATTTTTGCAAAAATGAGGTTGACGAATTAAATTTTGAACGTGTTTTAAATGCGAATCGGATAATGTTTTGGAATTTTTTAACCCCATGTGTGCGCTAGGTGCCTAAAAAAGAACGGGAAAATTTGAAAATTTTTAAATTGCGATAACCTTTGACAGAGCTATTCAATCATTACGAAATTTTCAAAACATATTGGTATTTTTTAGTTGTAAATTTGTGTAGCTTTTAATGAGCGTGCTGGCAACCTTGTCGCTAGGGCAGGCACTGAAAATGAAAACATGCAAATCATCGTCTCTATTGAAAAAATGCCGCTTCTTCAAAAAAAAGCCACTCATATGGAAATCTTATGCTTTATTTATATAGCCAAAGTAAAAAATTTGATATGGTACAAAGGGCACGCCTGGTAACCCTTGCCCAATTTACCTATGTTTTAAGCATCAAAAGCTTCTGTTCACGGAAACTCACGATCCGATAAGCAGAAATAATTGAAATTTACAGAATGTATTGGTCTTAAATAGGACCAGGTCTGTTAGAAGTGATTTTGAAATGCTTGCAATTCTGTGCCAGTGGTGCCATCTTAAAAAATCACTAAAAAAGTTAACTGCTTTTAGCGCTATAAATTCTTATTCAGTCATTCGATTTTGACGAATTTCGCACAGTAGCTGAACTTTACTTTAAACAACGTTTGATAGAAATTTGGTTGAAAAATTCGGTTGATATGATAATTTTTGTGCCTCAAATTTTGAAAATTCGTTAAGTAAAATAAAGCTCTTTGCCCTATAGCTTCCAGTTCAGTCATGGTATCATAACGAAATTCATATGGCAAATTAATCCTATTATAGGCAATATTGAGTAGAAATTTTAGTTCAATACAATGATATATAGCTATGGTTGTTTTTGAATTTTTTTGGCAGACCTTTAGTAAGCGGTTTTAGCATAGAATTTTCAAATCGTAGTGATCTTATAGTGAAAATAAACACCAAATATTAAGATCTAGAAAATTTGAAAACTTTTGCGAATGGTTACCCTAAATTTCTTTGCATCCCTATAACTTCCAATGCAATCATCGGATCAATACGAAATTCGCAGAGCTGGTTGACTTGAGCGTAAGGCAGGAGTGACATATTTTTGGCTTCAGTGCTAGTTAAGGGCTGCTAGCACTAGGCCTTTTTGTTATTTTCGTTCCAATAAATGCTTGCTTAAGTAATTTCGTCGCAAACAATTGCAATGAAAATAAGTAAACATTGTTTAAATTTTCTACATTTTTCGGATGGCAATGGATGGAAATTAGCTTAGACTCTATTATTACTTAGGATGTGTTGGTTTTAAGTAGGAAAAGTAAGAATTGGTAGAATACACACTCAAAATCTGCACAAATCCTCTACTGTTCTTCGAACATTAGTGTTTCTTGCGGTTCTGATGCGCTTGGGTTTTTTTTATATCATATTTTTTGAATTGCTGGTTCTTATTGTTTTTTGTACCTTTTTCGCACATGTTTTAAGCTTCGATACGAAAACCCTGCCTGTACAGTTACTTGGGTTTTCTGAATAATTTGCTTAAAATTTATCAAAGAAATGGCAACGAATCGAGAACTTGCAAAAATCAGTTGCTGAGAAAGCAATTCAATTGAGAGTGTGAGGAGACATAATCTTCTATCCCGATAATTCTTGAGCGGAGCAAAACGGCAAACTTTTGCTTGACTTATGTCTGCATGCAGTTTGGCTATTGATTAGAAATAGTTTTGAGAATTGTGCCAATTTTTTCCACAGCAAGACAGATGATCTGAAAAGTAGCTCAATCAAGAATTAATTTTGGAGATTCGCAATGAATTGGATACACTTCAGCACTATAGCAAGTAAAAGATGTGTATTGAGGATATTTTTTTAGTAAAATCTCCCGTTCAGATGATAATTTTCTTAAATTAACAACTACTAAAAATAAGAAAGAAGTAATTATTTAGCTGGCAACTAAATTCGCAGCAAAGCCAAGAATTTACATCTGGAAAAAATTATTTTAGGACATTAAAATGTGTTTGAAAACTGATATGTGATTTATTTAATTATTTGCCATAAAAGTGTTTGTTTTGTAAATGAAATCCAAACGCTCTCAATGAAACACATCACTATATGTATGTCCTTTATTACGAAGATGCTGTTTGTGATCGACTCATCCCTTCACTTCCTCACTCCTTGATTCACTCAAATACGTACTTATTTTTACCTTTCACTACGCTTTAACTTATGTACTATTGTATACTATTTTGTAAGATATACACTTCGATGCTACTATACCACTGCTTTATCCTGCAGACACTTTCCCTTCTTTCCCTCTCGTGTTGAAAACGTTCTTGTTCATGTTCAAAGGTTTTGCTGCTGCATCCATCTACATCCCTTGAAACAGTCCTGTTTTAGTTCACGGAGGTGGAATTCTCTTTCTACCTTAATACTTAGTTTCCTACTGCTAACGTACTGTTTTGAGATAGTTTCAGCCTCCTCACCATAGAATGGGATGCTGCATTCTCTACTATTATATGTACCAACAGCATTTAACTGCTTACTTCTGCCTTCTTTTCACTGTGCTCATTTTCTCAGCTCAATACCATCGCAAATTTTAATAATAAAATGCGTGATCTTGTACTTTTTAATGCTATTAAGTTCTCCGTCACGGTAAATACAGCCCCTTATTCTTTTTGTACATCAATTTCCAAAATCCTCTATTTTTTTCATAAATCTCCAGCAATAGCCGTACGCAACGTAAAATTGTTAGCGTTTCATATTTCAACTATCGTAATGCACAATTCTAAGCCATGGCATCTGAAATAAATGGAATTCACTGGTTGTCTTTATTTCGTGGTCTCACTATTGATGATGCCGTACAAAAATTTATTGCAGCTTGTTTTTGCATTTAGCCTCTATCTACCGCTCATCTAAAAAAATGATACTGCTTGGTTTAACGCTAACACTGAATGCAAAATCACAGGCTGCAAAAATTGCCTAAATGAATATTAGGGGCCGCGTTCCGAAAAGATAAAAACTGTACAAAGTACAACGGTGTAGCAGCTTCCACCTCATAAGATGCTAGTGAGCTTATTTCTTTTTACTTTTCTTCCTTCTTTTCAGAACAAATTTTTACTTTTTCAGTAACTTCTCTTTTCCAATACTGCCCCGAATTATCCTGTTTTCGTAAAAACTCTACTGAAGTAAAATTTTTAATGTGTTATATTTTAATTAATTTTTAATGCTATAGCTGTGGTCCCCATGGTATACCAAATATCTTAGCTGAGTTTTTATCTTCTTCTCGTGTGTTCCTCTTTCAATAGTTCAAACACGAAACTCAAAAAATCACACACGAAACGTTTTGCCCGTACACAAAGTTGCTGATGTATCTCTAATAAGCATCCCATTTCCCTTTTTTTTTACTTCAGTAAACTGCTTGAAAGACTGGTTTACAATATAATCTACTCTTTTGTCCAATTTTTTCTCGCTCCAGAAAAGCATGGGTTTATAAAATTCTGATATACTTTGATCATTTAGTTTTTTTTCAGCAATGATGTTGCACCTGCCTTCGATTAGCAAAAGCAAGTAGATGTAATATATATAGATTTTTCTGCAAATCATGATTTTCTTCTTCCAAAGCTTGAAAATCATGGTTTTGCTTCCTATATTGTTGATCGTACTAGTGTAGCAACTGTCAATTCCTGCGTCTCAGTTCCCTATTTTCCTAGCTCAAAAATTTCGCAAGGTACAATTCTTGGCCCTCTGTTATTATTAATTAAGAACTCTTCCTGTATTTGTTCTTCCATATCTTTTGTATCCCCGTGACATCAAATTTTTTTTATAGTAATCGAGACATTTGAAGGTTGTTATCAGATGCAAAATAATCATTCTGTGACTGATGCATTGTTTACGCCCCTTCCGCACAAACTGAAAATCACTTCTTTTCACCGTTATTACTTATTGTTAGACAACACAAAGATCTGAAACGCGGTCCTCTCCCTTGGACGTTCTTTGCATACGAAAACATTTTGAAAAATAAAGCTCTGAGAAATAATGAAAATGTTTGAGCTTCTTAGCTTTTTTAATTTTTTGTACTCTTAAATTCGACCCCGATGGATGCTGGTGTACCGCTTTTCTAGCTCTACGCAGGTAGGAGTGGGTCACTTGAAAATGGTCAGGAAAAATCTTTAACACTACAGTATTATTCCATAAGTATAAGGAAGCTTATTTTTTGGTACTAGAGTAAATTACTCAAACAGTTGGCTCTTTACGACTCCTTAGACTTAATTTAACCTTTAAATATGTCTTAGCATTTTTGCAATACACTGTTTGGTTTCTGATTAAAAATCCATTGAACGACTATTATGTGGAATATAAATAAAAGTATCTAAAGTATACTTTAGCTTCATTTTATGTTCACTTATATTCTAACTAAACTAAGCGACTTTGACCATTTTTGATAGGGACTAGATCCAAATGTGGCATGAAATTTTATATTACATTATAATTTAATACAATAATTACTTCATGTTTGCATTAATTTGTCGGATTTAATTTATCAGAAGAACATTTAAAGTTCAACTAGCGATTATTTTATTCCTTAGGGAGCTTTGTTGCTGTATCATACGATTAGGGTTTGGTTAGGGAAACAAAATATATAAATATCTACAGTAAGAAAACGCTTTTAGCTTTACTAACTTTTATTACGCCGTCTACACCGTTTGCCAACCTATGTAGTTATGTAACATCTGCTCCTGCTCCTCCATTTTAACTGCAATTATTTTATTAACGAAGGTGCCAAAAATGCTATGACCGTGTATGATTTCGCTGCGAGCGTTCAAAATAAATAGATCAAATTTAACTAGAATTCCTGATCAGTCGACCATGCTTTATGCCAAATCCTGAAGCGATGTACCCAAGAACACTGTAATATCTGCCTTCTGGACTGTAGATGACTCGAACAAGTATTTGCCTCCTCCAAATCATGCCGGATCAACTTTTTTGCGTGTACTGGGTTAGCAGATCTAACTGGTCTCAGACAATCTGTAACGTGTTCACCGTGATATATCGAGCGATGACATTAACGATACTGTCAATTGTTGTTGCTCCATGTCAATCAACTATTGATCACGTCTGACGGCATCGTAATCTTTACGTCAAAACGCCATATAGCTGCTTCTTGGGTCACAATATGATCGTATTTAGCACGAAAACTGACAATATTTACAGCTCGAAACTAAAATTATTTACGGCAAAACGGAAATAAATAAGAGGATCGCTCTGGTTCAAGATATTCAATTAACGCGCGATGACTTCATTTAAAAAATTTAATTAAAATTCTGACAACCATCAACTACTCAACTACAACGACCGAAACAAAAACACTCCCTCCGGAGCCCGACCACCACCGGCCACGTTCCTGAACAGACTCTCTGAGTACCGCAATCGAGGACTCTGAAACAAACAAGACATTACGATACCTTGTTTTTTCCGATGCACACATTTTGTTTATCAGTTCCAGTTTGTCCATACAATAAAGTTCCATAGCCCATACATTTTTATTACTATAATCTAGATGATAACTTTCACATTATTGTAAAATACATTTTTGTAGAAAACACCACAATGGCAATGAGTTCACTGCGAGCATCGAAGCCGATAGGTTGTGTTAAGAAATCGTCTTGTGCTTCCGTATCGCTATATACAAACAAACGTACGTAACGGTGAAATTCGACAAGTGACTTGTATCGTTGCTACGATCTGTGATTTGGGTGTTGTGTTCGAGTGAAGTGCCGTTAACTCGATTGCAGTGAACATTGCATCGTAATATTAATAAAATACTGATTGCGGAAAATAAAATTAAAATAAGTGACGGGCTCGAAAAAGAGCAGGTGCACGTAACATTTTTGCACAGTGTGTTGAAGTTCGGCCTTATCCCGTAAGGTGTGATGGGAAAAAGGAAAAAAATTAAAGCTCAAGAAACATCGGACCTAGATGATGAGATAGGAAATAAAAAAGCGATGGAGAAGGTTGCTATACTTGAGAAGGAAAATCGTGCTCTGCGGAGGGAAATAGATGATTTACGTCGGCAGATGACGTCATTCCTGGCCAGCAATCAAGAACAAACTGAAAAGTTTCATGCAGCAAGAAAACCACCAACAGCAGCACTTAACGTGAATCCCAAACCAGCCATCCATGAGCAGACAAGCGCGCCAAAATCAGCAGTTCCAACTGCAGCAACATCAGCCCAATTCGATCAATACAGCCAGGATTTCAACCTGGTCACGCGACGAAAGACAAAAACAACGGAACAGGTAATAGTTTCTACCCAAAACCTATTAACGACCTCCCCTCTTCTCCCTCCCACGAAAACCCCTAAGGTTCCCGCTATAACGGCTTATAAGATGGACATTCCGAAGTTCATCACAGAGCTTCACGCTCAAGGAATCAGGGTGAATATTAAAAATATCTCGAGTGATAGATCACTCATTCTGTGTGCCTCCCTAGAAGACCACAAAAAGGTCTTCGAACTAATTAAAACCACTGGTCGAAATGCAACCACTTACACTGCAGCTACGGAAAAACCTAAGTCACTTATCATTCGCGGCCTGCACAGGGGCGTTCAACCTGCGGATATACACTCTGAGCTAGTGGCGCAGTACCCTGATCTGAAGGTGAAGTCGGTATCGTACTTCCTCACCCGCAAAGACCGGGAACTCAGTAAGTCGGTAGCGGCTGAAGACTTCAGACCCCAGTCCGGGCTATTCATTGCGCAATTCGAGCCTTCCCAGGAGCTAGCTGCTGTATTTGAAATACGGTCCATCCTCTGGCAGAGAGTGTCTTGGGAGAAAATACGGAACAAAGAGAGGCTGCTGTGTTATAACTGCCAGAATTTCGGCCATGTTGCAGGCAACTGCACCATTGTCCACCGCTGCGTGAAGTGCCTGGACAGGCACCCACGCGGCGACTGTAAAAAAATGGAAGACGCACAGCCTGCATGCGTCAACTGTGGTCTAAATGGTCACCCAGCCAACTATCGTGGATGCCCGGCATATAAAGAAATGGCGGCCAGGATTGAAGCGAAGAATATTCGCCGTGATCAGGCTCGCAAGGAACGTCAGCAGTTTGTGACGCAGAGCGTTTCGAATTACAGGCGAAGTGGTACTTCATACGCACAGGCAGTAGGAAATACTTCTTCTCCTGATTCTGGTGCTCAACGAGCTCCAACTTCCACGGGATCATCTCCAGCCAATGCCAATCTTGGACTGATAAATAACTTTATCACCCAAGTATTGGCAGCGGGAACTGATGCTGAAGGGTTGGTTGCAACTCTTAAACTGCTGACTACCCTTCTTAAGTAAGTTGGTTGAGGTGGCTACATTCAATAGCGCTTCGCTCATCTCGATGGCGCAAAGAGCGTCTGCTCAACATCTCCTTGATGCATTGAAATCCGATATCGTAATGATAACAGAAACCAGACTCTCAAAATTCCACAGGGTTAGCTTTAAAGGGTTCACCAGTGTCTTTGACAATCAAAATGGTGGCTCTGCACTCTTAGTTAGGAGTAATCTGGACATGGAACCCATCGCGGTTCCCGATCTTAAATGCTGCGCCATTGCTGCAGCGGTGATCAAAACCACTGATCACAGGCGAATCCTCGCTGTATCTCTGTACGTTCGATGTAGTTCGTCAAAGTCAAGTCTATTGCACGATTTCGGAGTCATTAACTCAATCATTAGTCAATACAAATATTCGCTTATCGGTGGCGATCTGAACTCGAGACACCCAACCTGGGGAGATTCCGTAACGAACGGAAATGGCAGGGTGTTGCTCGAATGGCTGCAGCTAAGCAGTCCTCCCGTTTCCTTGCAAATAGTTTCTCCGAACTCGCCAACCAGGCCAAGTAGTAACTCGACAATAGATTTTTTTCTCCTGTCAGACAATCTGCTCAACAGTATTGATCTCCCACACTGTTGGACGCATGCAGGTATGTCTGATCACTTTGCCGTGAAGCTCCGACTTCTATTTCGCTCATTTTTCAGCTTCATGAAAAGACCCCCAAAGACAACTAGGTCTTTTAAAAATACCGATTGGGGCAATTTTCAACGGGACATAGACGATGCGGTAAGAAATCTTGATGTTTGTGTGACGGAAAACTTAGCAAACCGTCAGGTTGATAATCTTATAGAGTCCATCAATGATATTATAAATGAAACCGTTGTCCGGAATACACGCTTGATCACTCTTAATAAGTATCAGAATCATGCACTGCCGCCGGAAATTGTTAAGCACATGAAAGTGAGACACATTTGGCGATGCAAGTTAAAGCGAATTTTCCACAGACATGGGAGGGATCACCCGTTGTACAAGTCGCTACTCTCGAATACCAACTGTCTCAGCAAAATAATTGCTGAAATGGTTGGTAAATTTCGCAGTGAGCGGCTTGTGCAGCGGCTGGGCGACATTCGACCAGGCCCCGACATGTTTAAGGAAATAAATTTGCTTTCTGGTAAATATAACAGCCACGAGATGGTGGTGACGATTGACGATGTTGTTGTGAGCAGCCCTAGTCATCAGGCTGAGTTGTTTGCATCAACATTCCAATCTCAGTTAAATGCTGTTCCGCCTGACAGTTCTGCTCCTAACAGCCAAATGGTAAGAGAAGAAGTCAGTCGCTTCCTAGATACACACCACGAGCCACTGGCCACATTTTCATCCGAAAATCCTTCGGACGACCCGCAAGGTGCAAATGACCAGTTCCACTTTGTTAATAGTGGATACTTGGTGCAACTGCTGCGCGGAGTAAAAAGCAAGAAATCTTCTGGGCATGATGGAATGTCTAATTTCATTATTAAACATCTACCACTCTCTATGCTCAGAATTCTCTCCATTGTATTTAATAATGCCCTGAACAATGGTTACTTTCCCGACTCATGGAAAGTAGCCAAGATTATTCCCATCCATAAGAAGGGCAAAAGTAAAGCGGCCAGTAATTTCCGCCCAATTTCTCTCCTCCCTAATCTGGGGAAAATTTTTGAAAGAATTTGGCTGGAAAAGATAAAAGAACATTGTGAACGCATGCAGGTGATTTCTGATCACCAATTTGGCTTTAGGCGCAGGCACGGGACGCAGCACGCCATCTCATACCTGCACGATCAAATCGTGTCTCACTTGAATGAGCAAAACATTCCAACAGTAGTGTGTGCTTTAGATATCGAGAAGGCTTTCGATTCCGTATGGCACGAAGGTCTTCTGTTTAAGTTGATCAGGTTTGGATTCCCGGAAGAGGTGATAAGACTCGCAGCGAGCTTTCTTACCAACAGGCAATACTATGTCAGCGTTAATGGAGCAAATTCTCCGAAAGGACCTGTGACATCAGGAGTGCCACAAGGTTCTGTTACTGCCCCAATTCTTTATACTATTTTTACCGCTGACCTTCCGATTCCAGTGGGCCAACCTCAAGTCCAAATTCTTCAATATGCCGATGACACGCTCTTATTCGCGTCGAGCCAAGATCCGCTCAAAGCAGCGAGGAGCCTGGAATACTACTTGGCAGAATTAGGTCTTTATTTTGACGAATGGGGCATCAAACCAAATAGCAGTAAGACACAGCTTAGTGTATTTCGCAATCCTTCTAAGTATCGGGGATCGCAAACTATTCGCAACAAGACCAAAAAACTCGCTGTCTCGTTCGGAACTTCTAAGATTACTCCTAGCTCATCTCTAAAGTACCTCGGTGTTGATTTTCACGAATTTCTAAAATTTAATCCTTACGTGCGGCGTAAAATCAAAGCTGCCAAATTCGCATTTCAACGCATCAGACATCTTTTCGCCAAAAAGATGGGTATGACCACCAAAGCTAAATCCATTTGCTATCAGACCCTGATCCGGCCTATCCTGACTTATGCTTCCCCATCCTGGATTACCTGTTCAAAGACTGCCATGGCAGAGGCGGAGATATTCGAAAGAAGAATCCTCCGCTTCTGCACTGGTAGGTTCTACAATCCGGTGACTAAAAAGTGGCCGAAGAACCTTCTCCTCTATCAGGAGTCGGGTCTGAAGCCACTTAGGGACCGGGTTGTGGAATTAACGACAAGATTCTACGGACAAACTGACGGACATGAAAACGGACTAATTCGGGGAATAGGGTGTACAGGTGGCTCTAATGAGCCATTTATGCGCCCCGCAAAATCAGTTTATGAACGCCAGCTCATGGATGCGCTATTTAGCTATGTCGGCCTTCCGTCGAACAGAAGAGGCTAAGTGTAAGACCTAGGTTAAGTTTTAGGTCTAATTAGGTTAGGTTAGTTATAATTAGGTATAGGTTAGAGCTTAATTGTAGTGTAAGGTAGATTTTAAGTCAAGTATTGCCCAGGTAATCCCAGTACTGTACAAGCTGGGTAGTATTATTAGTGTGTAAGATTAAAAGTGTTTAAGAAAAAAATATTTATATAAAAAAAACCATAAGAGCCAGCAGGCCAAAATAGTATAGCCGCTAGACTTAAAATTATTATTGCTAATTATACTTTAAGCTAGGTTAAGAATGTACAACTAAAATTAAATAAAAATCTTCTTCAATCAATCAATCAATCCACAATGGCAATTAAACATGGATGTCTGTTGTAAAAAACTGCTTCCAATTCTCCAAACTGCTTCCAATTCTTTTTCACCAGCAAACAATAATCTAAAATATTTTTTCGTTAACTTAACTTATTCCCAGTCAACGATTCATCGTCCGTAACAAGAATTTACGGCTCACAAATATCCATACTGCAAGACATGGTGCAGCATAATGCAAAACAACCCGCACTTTATCTTTATTTATACACCATGCAGAGCAGAACGCAGCCCTACATGCATCTTAATCTGAATTTTAATATATCAGCCACCACAAACAATCTCATCTGCATATTCTAGTAGATTTCGCTTGCAGTACTATTTCTATGGGGACTTGATGACTGCTAAGATGTAGACTTCGATTAAAAGTTAGAATTTAAATATGTGTCGCGAACCGACAACATTTATGTTGTATGTAAAAATCAATCCTGGTTTCATTATTAACAGAGCTAAGAATTGAAGTTTTAGGCATGCACTGTATTAAAATGCAATCAAAACAGCCTGGTAAAGTCAATGCAGCAAATTAATGACCCGAAACATAAAATTTGTAATGCTAAATAGCATCTTCGTTGCACAAATTGTCTTTGGAATCTGTTGTTCAGAATCGCAGCAAATTCAAACTACTTGGGACTCAGGGCTAACTATGGGAATAATGGTTAAGATTCTGTAGCCTGTGAACATTTCGTAAAAATGTTCTGGTACGTGAATCCCAGCTGGAAAAGTAAAGCAGCATTAATTTTCCGAAATAACCTTCGTCAGATCTCTCAAATACAAAGCTTTAGTTTTCACGCAGCATATTTTTTCAGATATGTAGGAGAATTTATAAATTCCTAAAAACGACATCTGCTGCCGCCAAAGTTGTTAAATATATTTTATTGCAATACAAAGAACATCAAATTTCATACACACCTACATTTCCGACAAATTTCAACTTGATCGGCTAACGGGATCTGAGAAGAAACTGACTAAAATTTTTTCTCGAAACATGTTTGCTTGTATATTTTTAAAAAAAATCTCACATATCAGTAGAAGTATGTAAGATAAAAACAAAAGTTATGCATCTATGAGATTGATTGTGAATTTCGTCATCGTCGTAGCACTACAGCACCTCTCGGGCCTTGGTTTCTTGCAGGTGACGCCTCCAGTTGTCTCGGTCCAATGACCGCGTCCTCCAATTTCGAAAGCCGAGCAGCTTTGCGCAGCCTTCGTCGACAGAGTCAGACCAGCGTTTTCTGGGTTTTTCCACTGGTCTTCGACCCTCGGCCCTTCCGTCGAATACCTTCTTAGGTACTCGATGCTCGTCCATTCGTTGCACGTGACCAGCCCATTGCAGCTTCCGCAGTTTCACTATTGTAGCAACCTCTGGCTCGTCAAAAACCTCGTACAACTCGTGGTTGTACCTTATCCGCCATTGGCCGCACTCTTGTTAAGCTCCAATTATACGACTGAGGACCCGTCTTTCGAAGGCGTTCAACATATTTGCGGACGCTTGATTAAGGGCCCAAGTTTCACATCCGTAGCACAACACAGGTCTGATGATTGATTTGTATACTTGGAGCTTCGTCTTCTTGTGTATGCAGCTGGTCTTCAGTAGGGCCAGAACGGAGTAGAAAGTTTTATTAGCGAGCTGTATTCTCCGTTTAATGTCGTCAGTTTCACTGCTTTTCGTTGTCAAGTTTCAACAGTCAAGTTTCTGATCAAGTTTCAACAGGAGTTCTTTGGCGGATGTGAAGGAACGGGACAAGATGTTAATGTCATCCGCGTAGGCCACTAACTGGTTCGACTTATACAGAAGCGTACCCCCTGTGTCGACAGGAATCTTCCTTATCACGTACTCAAGTGCTAGGTTGAACAGCAGAGGGGCCAACCCATCTCCTCGATTTTGAATTTACTCGATTGAATTTACCCGATTGTATTTCGTAAAGAAAACCCCCTGGAGCTATATTCTGATATTTATATATGTACACATATAAGAATACATTGTTATGTTTTCATGTATATATATATATATATATATATATATATATATATATATATATATATATATATATATATATATATATATATATTATATATAAATATATATATATATATATATATATATATATATTCATATATTTTGTATTTGTATTTGTATTTATTGAATTCACATGTTCTTAACAATAAACTTACAGTTTTTCGATGCAAAGAATCATTATTAACAATACTAAAAATAATAATAAAGCCATCAAAACGTATATAATAAAGGTATTAAGAAACTAAAATAGTTTTACTTTTACACAATTTAAATAAAACTTCCAAGCTTCTAGACAGAAAATGAAAAAAAAGGAAGAAGAATTATGAAAATTAACGAAAAAGAATCCAAGAAAAGCAAGAGATAAAGAAATACCACTTTCAAGCACACGCATGTGACCTTGAATTTAGTAGTTTAGTCAGCACTTAAATAATCAGTTAAGATTTTAGAGAAATTGTTGCCAAATGAAAGCCGCCTAATACCGATAGGCAAGGAATTCCAAAGTCTTGTGGCATGAACGAAATATTGCCTTTCCGTTACAACGCTATTATACCGAGGAGTGATTAGAGTAATTGAACGTCACGATCTAGTGAATTTAAGTTTATCTACTAAATAAGAAGGTTCGTTCCTTACGACTAAATTTTGCAAGAAGTTTTAGCAGCGAAGATCGAAATATGTGTAGAGATCACTGCCTAGAATATTTTTACAAAAGGGTGACACATGACTGTAACGACCCAGGTTAAAAACATAACAAATGAGACCATTAAATGTGACAGTTAATTTACGTTTAGCTTCAGCACTATGCTTACAGGAAATTTCGCATCCATAAGCAATAATTGGAATCACTAAGCTTTCCACCAGTTTTAATTTTACATGCTGTGGAACAAAGTGTTGAGACATGGACAAGTTTTTAAGGCATCATTAGACTTTTCCAACAACTGTATATATTTATGATCGTCCCAGGTTAATGTGCTGTTAAACAAGATTCCGAGATTTTTGGCTTTTCTGACAAAATCAATGCACGCATTATTTAGATAAATTTTAGGAAAGTAGCTCAGATCAAGCTCGCTTTAAAAATTACAATGCAGTTGGACTTCTGCGGATTAAGCTTCAACAAGTTATTTTGAGACCATTGAAAGACACGCCGCAGATCACTATTTAGCTTGCACGCCCCATCCTCAATTAAGTTGACAGCTTAAGTATAATTGTACATCGTCCGCATACATGTGGACATTACCATTATCAACGACTTGTGGAAGGTCATTTATAAACATGCAGAATAGTAAAGGGCCTAAAATAGAGCTTTGTGGAACTCCTGTCAGAACACATTCGAAGCCAGAAGAGCTATTGCCGACAAAGACACCTTACTTTCTACCAGATAGATAAGAGTTGATAAGCCTAGCTGCACTTGATGAAAAATTAAAATTGCGTTGCAATTTAGATATAAGCAATGAATGATTCACTGAGTCAAAGGCTTTGAGAAATCGAGCGATACGAGATAGGTTACGAAATCACTCGTCAATGACACACGTGTATCATCAGTTACTTTAAGTGAAGCAGATGTACAGCTGCGCTTTGGTCTAAAGCCTAATTGATTGTAGTTCAAGAGGGCTGCGGTTCCTCAAGTACTTGGTTAGTTGCTTATGCAAAATTTTCTCAAGTACTTTTGAGAGATCAGACAGTATCGTTACTGGTCTATATGCTGTTGACAAACCACCAGAGGCTGCCTTCTCCACTGGAATTGCTTTACTCATTTTCCATAGCGAGGGAAAGGTTGAAGTCATGATAATGGTATTGAAAATGTGTGTAACGAAAGGTAATACATGCGGAAGGAGTATTTTCACGAAAAGTGGATGGAGTTCATCCAGCCCGGTTGCTTTCGATTTTATGCCAGCAATAGCTTCGCACACATCATTGCCCGCAATTCCAGTAAAATAAAAAGTGGCGCCGCTTGGAACCTCATTAGTCGCAGAGATTTTTTGGCAAAGTGTTCAAGCAAGAGGGGTGTGACTGAGATTGCAGAAATGCTAGATTATATATATTTAAATATACAAAATATACAAAATATACAAAATAATACTACTTTTCTTCGAAAATTAGTAAAAATACATATACAAAGTAAGATCAGACAGTTATTCATGCGTCCGGCGATTTCGTAAAAATGTGTGAACTCGCTATAATGGTGAAAGTGATCTTTCTTGCTCGTGTAGCCTAGTAGATAGAAAACGCTACGATATTCTATAAGTAAATTAAACCTTTTTTTTCATGATAATTATGAGAAATAGGTCGGTTCAGATTATTCTAAAATAAAAGTTACTTGTAAGAATAGAAGTGGTATCGAATTCTTCGCAGAACTACTTCAATGATTTTAACACAGTGTTTAATGATTTTATCCTTCTTTACTTTGATCCATCTCAAATACCGAATGATCATTTTTATTTGCTCCCAGGCATTTATGTAAGTCCTGTATCTCATCGACAAAAAGGATATTTTCTTACTTATACATTTATTTTATGTTGAATTTCATAAGCAGTTGTGTAAAAAAGACGCTTGAAATACTATTTTAATAAAAATAATGATTGAAATAATAATAAACTATTAAAATCTTTTACATTAAAGTTTACAGTTTTTGTGTAGCAATTGTTAATTAGTGTCAGTCGTAAAAAAATTGAAACATGAATCAAGTACACAATATTATAAATGGATGGCATAAGAAAAAATAAATAATAATTCAGTATTCGAAAAGAAATATAATCAAGGGTGAATTTCATTGAATTCAAAATACTAATATATTGCTCATAAATTCACAAGCTCGCATAAGATTAGCTTATTTTGATTGGTTAGGTAATCGTAAAGACTAGAAGGAAAAAATATTGCAAAATAGTTGCCGCGTAATGTGGAGTGGTAATGAATTTCGCAGGCTTGCAGTGTGAACGAAAAATTGTATTTCAGAAGCTAAACTATTGAACATTGGGGAAGTTAAACCTATTGAGCGCGATGATCTCCACAAATGAATTTTGTCAGCCAAATATAGAGGCTCGGCGTTACTAAGTAGTTTTTTTGGCACAATTAGGCAACGGAGATCAAAATACGTGTGGAGATCACAGCCGAGAATGCGTTTTCTGAAACCGGACAAATGGTTACAGCGACCGAGGTCATAAACATATATTGTGTAAAACCTTTAAATGGAGCTGTTAGTTTATGCCTAGATTCCGCCAATCATACGTTAAGATAGGAATCACTTAAGTCAAAACTAAGTTTAGTGTTGTCGATTGAGGAGTTTAGTGTTGAGCTAGTGAAAGGTTTCTTAAGCATCCATATACCTTCCTAACTATATTATTAATGTGAGCGTCCCAGCTTAGGGGTCAATTAAACTAATTTCGAAAATATCTTGCTTTGTACACATATTGAATAATAGAGCCATTAATATGTACGGATGGAAAAAAGTTTAGATAAGCTTAGTTTATTCTTATGAATTACTAAGCATTTGAATTTCACAGGACTAACGGTTAAGCGAGCTAATAAAGCATAAAACCGTGGTCTACTCCTGCCATAACTCCTTCCAGACTAGATATATTATTCTCAAACACATTTGCTTGTTTGCTATGACCCAAATAAGAGCTAATGAGTCTGATAGCACCTATTTCGTAGTTTGTGAATGGCAAATAGTATCGAAAGCTTTAGAAAAATCTAACTAAATCAGAAAAGTTAGTCTTTCATTAGTAAGAAGTGTTCTAATATCTTTTGTTTTATTGAGTTTAGAAGCAATATAATTACGTTTAGGCCTGAAACCTGATTGATGAACAGATATAAGTCTTTTGTTCAAAAAATATTCTGTTAGGTACCTAACCTACCGATCAGAGCATATGTTGATGCAAAGTTACGAAAAGAAGACAGAACTTAATTATTGAGTAAAAACTATTTTTGTTGTGACTAAATCAATAAGTTTAATTAAAAGCAGCAGATGTTTCAAGGTACTATAAAGCTTCGCAGCTAAGCCTGTAAAGCTATTAAAATACCTAAAAAAATGATCCCATGACAACCCATGGTGGATCTAAGGGTTGAATTTCAAAGAGAACATCATTCACAAAATTACAATCAATGCATACGGATATGGGGCGATTATATATTACCCTTGATTTCACACATGTACCTAGTCAGAGCTAGGTCAACTCAATGGGCAATGCACAGTTCTCCGTTCTAAACTGGATTCGAACCAGGAATTCCATACACTAGTTCTCAAAAATCACTAAAGGCACCACTGTTTCAAACAGATCATTTGTGAGCACTGTCTCTTACAAAGCCTGCAAAATTATTTTTTCATCATATATTCTAAATAAAATTTCCCTGTGTTTAATGTAAACATTTTGGGAACACATCATTGCCCAGCGTGCCAAATTCGGAATTCAGAATTGGTTACGACTAATCCGAAAGTGAGCGAAAGAGATTGAAATATAAAAAACTCTTGAAATAAATAAACCTATTGACTAGGGTGGTACTGTTCATTATTTTATGAGAAACATTTGAATATTTTTTCAGAATCTCTTCTGAAGTTTAAAAGAAACAAATCTAAAACCAATCGGAATTCGTTGCTAATGTTTCACTGAGCTCGAACAAATTCCAAACAAAGTGCGAACGAATCTGTGGTAGGGAAACTGTTGAGAGTTTGTTGTGAAATACGTTGGAATTTACAACAAATTCTGAACCTAATGCCGTTAAAGGTTCGTTTAGTAAACTATGTATTAAAACAGTACTTTAGTCGTATGACTGTTTTTCATGCATAAGTGCATGTGCCTACAAAGTTTTTTGAAATTGTGTTGTTTGAGGTGTTAGCAGTGTCTGTTTTGAAGGTTCGCTATGTTACTCAAATTTTTCATTCTCTAGTAACTTCTCCCTTTTGTATTCAGAAGTTGCCGTGCGAACATTTCTTTCAAGAAGACGGGACGAACTCGAGAGTTTTTTAAAATAGATTTGTTATAGCAGCAAAGACAAACTACACAAACGGATGAAAAAAGACATATAAACTGCAAACAAAAAATCACCAATGATTCGTAAGGAATTCGCAAAGAATTCACAAAGAACTTCCAAGGAATTCGCAATGAATCCTAAAAAATGAACCAATACACAAAAGCTTTTCCAAAGCTGAACAAGGGAAGTTTGAGCACTTTCGGCATTTTCGTAACATTTTCCATATACCGGTCTTAAAGAAATTGTAGCGAATAAGTTTGAGAATCCGATAGTTTTTTCTGAATTCGCTTCAATTTTCGGAAAGAATTATCAACGAAATCCGAATTTGACACCCTGGTTCCATATCAACAATCCACCAACACTATACACACACCAATATACATACGTAAAGTAGGCTAAGGAAAACTTCATTAAAAGTTATTTTAAAAACAAACTTATGATTCAATATAATTTTTATAAGTCAACTTGTTTTTCATTTTAATCTGTCAAAACCAAATTTGCGTATTAATCTGGAAATATTTTCTAACGTAAATATCTTTAACTTGGCAATGATTACTCAATATTTTCAGATCGGGAATGTTTCTCGGCCCATCCAAATTTCATCCAGATTTAGTAACGAATATACGTGTACTCATCTAATAAAAAAAAAACAAATCATTTCATTGGAAAGCCATTGGCTAAGACCTTTCAAAACATAAATAAAACATAAAAATACAGTGGGTTAAGTTCCGTTTGGCGCAATCCGATTCAGTTGAAAATTTTAACAGATAGTTTTCGTTATAAAATCATAAATGGCTTAAGTGAAAATAAAATACCTTTAAGTCTTCAGCAGCAGCGGCTGTTCCAGCAAATTTATATATCGCCATTTATTTATACGGAAAACATAAAGTTTGTAAATTTGGCTATGATAACGATGTTACGTAACTAAAATTAATCAAAATCCGAAATAAATTCAAGTGAAGACCTATACAAGTGTATCAATAACATATCAGATTTGCACTCTGCGACAATTGATAGGAAAGATTCTAGAATTCTATCTAAAGTAATTTTATCTTTTCATTGATTTAAAAACTAAGTACGACAGCATAACCAGTTTACGGTAATGACAGAGCTCGATATCTCAGTTGAAATGATAAGATTAACAAAGCTGATCATAACGAATGTGCAAAGTCAGATTAAGGCAGCTGGACCATTAGCCATTAACAATCATTTACAAAGAGATGCCCTCAACTGCGTCTACTACAACCAGGCACTTGCAAAGTCACTAGTAATGCCAGGGTGAGCAGGAGGGATAACATCCTAGAAAATTCTACTCAACTCTGTTGTGATTCGCATAAACGTTCTATCTATATTTTTGTCATTTTTGAGTTAAATATATTATTAAATATATTTCTGTTACATTATTCTGCAAAATTTGATAAACATATCTTTTGTGAAAGTATGTTAAAATCAATATTTAAACACGCACTCTCCATATACCTCCAGTACAAATCAAAACACTAATCATTGAATATCTCGAAAGTACTAAAATATAGATAGAACGTTTGTGCGGATCAGGGCAGAACTGCTGGCTTGTGTTGATGACGCGACGGTTACATTTTGTATTAAAGCAAAAGAGCTGTCGAAGAATTCTCCATCAAAACCGAATAGGTCGCAAAGATCATAGGGCTTCACATGAATGAAAAGAAAACGAAATACAATACAATCTAAGCTCCTGCAGTATAAGATCTTGGTCTAACTTAACCTCACGAATTTGTTAAATATCTGGGTTCTTAGTAAGAGAAAGAAAAATTTCTGAGAAGGGTTTACTAATCGGCACTTTACCCCTTTTAAGAGGTTGAACGGCTCAGTCGACTAAATAGCAACGAAGTGTACCAACAATATCAATACCGTGTGGTCAGCAATAAGATCAGGCTAAATAGGTTGTGGTAGACCGAACACTAAGCCCGCTTAAGCAAGGAATATTCTGTTTGGAAAAACTATAGGGTAGGTATTATTAGGAAGAGACGTCAAAGCAGGCCCTGCCCTCAGTGCGGTAAGCTAGGATGCCAAAAAATATTGACTTAAGAAATGATAAAATTGTCATTTCAATCGGTGTCGTCATTTCATGAGCATGCAGGCAATTGTTTGGCCACAGGAGTCGCATGAATCCTTTAAAATCATCGAGTCAATTTGTAAGAATTAAATGTAATTAGTTGATAAATCTCTATCCACCCTTTGTGTTCCAAATTTTGGAATTTCCTCGCCCTACAAGACTGGTATTCCTTAACCCTGGAATGGTACCGACGAGTAATTTTTACTCACATGCGGTATATATTTCGTCGCGCATCAGCCAGTTGGGCACTCTGACTGCCATGAGGCTAGAAGCTATATAATCTTTTTATGTTTAATGATCAAATAAAAAATGTGCATAATACTATTGTTGCCTTCTTTTTAATAAAAACATATACCTAAAACCATCCAAAAATTTACCGTACCATTCTAGGGCTAATGAAAATGAGCACCATGTGTCTTGTTTCTTAAATTTTGAATCTTTTGCGGTGGGTAAAAAAATCTGTCAAAATCTGTTTTCACTTCTACCCTCCGATAACACTATCATTTCAAAACGAAATTTACAGGGCAGATCTAATATATATTTGAGGGCATTGACTGGACGGTTTGGACACTTTGGTTTAGAAAAATTATAAACATTACTTTTAATATGCTAATTATCTTAAATGATTATCTGGGCATAAAGATGAACAACCGATTTCGAAAGCATTTCAACCACATTAAATCTGAAATTTCCCCTGCTTCTCATGAAAAATCAGTTTTTCTAGTGGTTCCTATACACAAGAGGTTTACTATTGTCTGATCTCAATATGCATTCTAACATGAGCTATTCCTGGCAAAACCATGTATAATAGATCCGTTTCGTACATTAAAACTCAGATGTCACAAAATTCCCAGCAAGTAACTGTAGATAAAACGCTCATTTTCATTGTCGCGCAATCGAACACGCTTCACGATTCCATGATTTCACGACTGCATTGAGATCGCTTAAACTATCCTTGAATAAGCCTTGAGCATCAGCGGCACGGGCGAGACACGAAACGAAAATCGTTCATTTCTAGTTCAGATGGAGCTCATTTCAATTATAAGGACGAGAGATTTTTAATTAAAGTTGCTCAAATGGAAGTAGATATTTTGTGCGGTATGAACAAAAGGTTCGAATTGAGACTTTTGTACGATGCTGTTGTTTATTACGTGCACAAGACAGAATGCCAGCGAGCATTGCAAATTATTCTACAGATGGTGATTTATACACAATTATTACGAGTAGTTGATGAGAAAGCAGATTGCTGTAAAGCGTCTGGATGAACGAATTTTGTTTAAGTAACCCGATAAGCTGTTGGAATACATTTATTTTTTCTCTATGAGCTGATTGATGCACTCATATTTTGTTTGTGGCACCAGCTACTCATTTTTAACACGTATAAACGTTGTGCGAACTATGTATTGGATTGTCTAAATACAAAAAAATTTACTGTTTTTTTAAATTACATCTTTTTTTGAAAATGTTTCTTAAACCATTTTAAGTTTGCAAGTTGGATTTTTTCCTACACCAGGAAAGAGACTAAGAACAGTAAACTGTGCATTGAATAAATCAATGTTTCAGCATGCGTACATTGTTCTTCCAGGACCTATTCAACATCAAGTGTCAGTACCGCATCTTAAACCCTGTGCATGCTTTACATATAATAGCTTCCTTCTGATTAGAAAATTTCCCTGAGAATGAAAACCAACTAGCTGATACATTTCTAAAGACAAAAAGGAAAGTCTTCTCGAAAATGTCTCTTAATTTTCTCGACAGGGCTGAAAAGATGTCAAAAAGAGATTACGTTCTGATGATAAATGTTCTACAGGGGTGAGAATATGTTTCCGAGTATAGTAGCCTTTGAGCTTGTGTTAATATACTCAGCATATTGTACCTAGGCTCAGTTTTGTGGATACTACATACAAAAGGATTGTACATATATGCAGCCACGTGCTTTAATATTTCGGCTAAACAGAAAAATAGATCAAGTTCTTGAATTTTGTATATGCACATCGGATCTGAGTTCAATGAAGCTTAGTCTGCTTCCACACTATCCAGCTGTGACCTGTTTGACAGTTTATTTCTTAGAGAATAGACGACATTTCTTGGAAGATTTCATTCGTAGGCATGCAATGTGAATCGCAACTTCAAATTTTATTAGGTTCTTGTAAGACCCAAAGCACTAATTTATCATTTTAGCATAGCAAAGAGTGTAATTTATCATATCACAAGACTGAATGTGATTAAAATTAAGAGGAACTAAATGTTACATCCGATCAGAAATTGAAATGAACATGTTTTTTCAGCTACTTAACAAAAAAAAAAAACAGTGAAAACGTCAAAACCTGATGAAAATGATAATTAAATTTGATTTTTCGAAATAGTGCACACTTCGTTTGCTTGAGAGCTTTGATGTTTTTGTTATTATATACTTGCAAAGTAGCTTTGTATCTAGTGTTCAATCGTCAGGGCTTGGTTGAAGGAAATTAGTACTTGAATCACTTTCTTATTTGTTGTTGCCCCAACATTTTGTTTCGAGTTTAATATATCACACCAATAGCTCAGTTTTTCTGATTTAGAATACTGAATCAGGTTTTTTGGCTAAAAAGAAGTCAAAAGCAAAGTAAACTGAAGTGGTAATTACGCGTTTAAGCTTTCGATTATCCTGGGACTGTTCTATCACCGCTGACAGGTCTCGAGTTGAGAAATATCCGGACGTGGTGACATCAAGCAGATTGAAAACCTAAACACAAGTCTTTGGCTTCGTTATGATGAAATCGTGAAAAGTTTCTTCCCTTGGACTGAAGTAAGAATGCAAAGCACGCTGCCTCGAAACCATGGCTCCTGCACAAGCACAGTGTAGGATGACGCATGCAATTTTCCAAATTTTTCGCTAAGAATGGAGCAAAAAGCAGTGGCACGCAGCAAGTTAGTCTGAACAAACTCTAAGCCAGCGGGAATAGAACTGTTCGGATTTAACGACTGAAAACTTTGCTCAATGAACGGTGTCCCGTCATCGGGACGCATTTCTACCACAAACTGATAACATAGACGTCTTCATCCAACCTTTCTCTGGCTACTCCAGGAAGACTCTACGGATCTACTACTTAGCGTTCAGTTTTCTGAAAAATGCTTGTAGATATTACTGCATTGGTTTCCTTATTCGCCTTTGCCGGCTACTATCACGTTTTTTTCCAGGTTATTACGTTTCCTACGATTGAGATTCGCCCTCAACACGGCCATAGTTGGAATTACAGGGGACGCAATAAGTAAATTGAAATATACGCAGGCCATGAAATCTTTCATAACCTGTAATACCTGATTCTAGTTGGAGTCATACATGAGGTCAGGCTTCTTAATATGAGCCCCTGTTCTATTGACCGAGCACAGTACAGATGAATTTCTATAATGCTTTAGAACAATCCACATGCCATTTTGAGGCACCCTTAGGGTGCCATCTAGCAATGTAGAAGATCTTTTACCATGACTAGGTGTTGCCTGAAAACGCACATTATGAAACTTATAGGATACATTAGCATTACTAAGTTGTAAACTCGGCTGGTTTTTTTTATGAACGTGTTGGCAACCCTACAGCTACAACAGGCTTTGAAAGTGAAACTTTTCAAATCGCTGACTCTTCTGAAAAGCTTTCGTTGTTTAGAAAAAAATTAGCTCATATAAAAATGGTATGCTAGGTTTCCACAACCAAAGCAAAACCTTTGAAACTCCATATTGGACAAGAACGGTAGCCCTCCTCCAATTTACCTATGTTTTAAGCTTCAGAAACTTATATTCATGGAAACTCTTAAACCAATAATCAGATACAAATGAAATTCGCAAAATGTTTTGGCTTTAACTAGAACCAGGTCTGAAAGAAGCAATTTTGAAATGTGGACAACCCTGTGCCAGTGGTGCAAACTAGGAAAATAAGTTAGAATAATTATTTTTGTCCTATGAATTCTGATTTAATTACCATATTTTCATGAAGTTCACACAACAGCTGATGCTGAACCTTGCTTTAAGCCTCGTGTGGTACGAATAAGGTTGAAAAATTCGTTTAGAGATGCCAGCTATGCTAATTTAGCTGTCATGGATTTTGAAAATCTGCTCAGAAAAATTAATTTTTTTGTCCCATAACTTCCATAACAGTCATGAAATCAAAACGAAATTTATATGATCAATGAAACTAATTGTCGGCAATATTCGGAAATAATCTGGTTGCAATACCATGAGAGGGCTGCCAGCTATGATTGGTTTTGTATTTTTTGCCATATCTGTAATAAGTGATTTTATCGTAAAATTTTCAAATGGTAATGATCTTTTAGTGACAGCTATCAACAAATATTAAGATTTCGCAAATTTGAAAACTTTTTGCGGGTGATAGCCTCAAATTTCTTTACACTCCTATAACTTCCAATGCAGCCATCGGATCGAAATGATTTACACAGGGTAGGCTGATGTCAACATCGGGCAGGTGTGGCAAAATTTTTGGTTTTGATGCTAACGAAGGTTTGCCAGCGTGAGCCATTTTTGCTAATTTTGTGTCAATAAATGCTAACATTAAGTATTCATATCGCGAACATTTACAATGAAAATGAGTCACCAATGTTCAAATTTTTTAAGCTCTGGAGATTTTTCGGATGACAATCCCAAAGATCTTTCTATCCCTGTTTCGATGAAATCATCAGATAAAAACGATATTCGTAGGGTAGCTTGATTTTAACATGAAGTAGCTGTGGGAGACTTTTAGTTGCAGCGCAGGTAAAGTGTTGCATTTTATTTATTTATGTTCCAGGAGATGCTGCTTTAAAAGTTCTGTAAGATAAGCAACCGATAATGAATATAAATAACAAGTGATTGATTTTCCTATATTTTAAAATTCATGCAAGTGGTAACCCTGAAAACCTTTCCACCCTATGAATGAAAACCTTTGCATCTCATAAAACAAAACAGCTATCGAAATAAGTTGCTACACGTGTGGTAGAATATGCACTTAAAATCTGCACGATTCTTCTACTATCCATCGATCATTAGTATGTATTTCTAACCTCGCAGCTATTCATGTGCGGGTAAAAAAAAACCATTTTGGGGTCATGCAATCACGCAGCTACTTAACGGACTGACTGCAAACGGCTACTACACGGACTGACACGCAAATGGCCATTGTTTTACAGCAGCACATGCCATGAAAATGGGACTCCTAACCAGTGACAGCTTGAGGAAGTGTCAAGAGGCGGGGGTTTCAGCAACAATCCAGCGTCTCCTATGTCACTTCCCGGCAGTGGAGAAAACTAGACAGTGCTACTTCGATGACAGCTGTCTGATCGACCCCTCGCACGTGGCAGAGCAGAGGCTAAAGGACATCCTTCAGCCTGCGAAAAAGTTCGGATCCTTCGATGGCCACTTGGACTGAACTTCATCTCTCCTGGTCCACTTATCTGGTAGCACTTTTGATCAATTAGTCTATGTGTGTGGTATTAGTCGTGTTAGCCATTATAGCCTAACCAAACCTAACCTTACCCACTCTTAACTCACGCTTAATTCAATTAGAATGAATACTTGAATATATCTAAACACGATTCCGAATGTAAACCTTCAGAACGTCAGGAAATCTATGTATTCACCAGTATAAGGCTTTTCGAAAGATTTCTAACGAGGTGTTTTTGCCAAGTAATTAAAAGTAATGTTGTTCCCTTACTATATTTGTAGTAGATCTGTCATTTCTTCGAGCTAAAAGATATATGCTATGCAATGATTTGCAATTTAAAACAAGCTTTCAAAACACACTTTGTCAATGAAGCGTAATACAATTGTTGCTTCTTTTTTTCTGAACATGTCTTCATTCAGTCGAAACTGTAACTTAAATTGTAACATTTGATTTCTGTAAATATTCAACGAATTTAATTCAGGTTAGCTTACCACTACTACTACATGCTGTATGGTGAAGTTTTTCCTATCTTTTCATTGCTTTCACAGTTCCGTGGCGATTCGGTGCCAACATTCTGATTACATTTAAAATTTGTATGGTATCACCTACTCTTATTTTCATACTTTCGTGAAAACTGGACAAGAGTACCATTATAATTTCTTCTTGACTATTAAGTCGAAAGTATTGGTCAAATGGGAAAAAAATCATTGTTTCAACGGGGAGCTTTATTTTTTTGTCTGTTTTGATGATATCAAAACTTTTATAATGGAGTCCAGAGTGCAACGAGAAAGATATAAATGAAGCTTGACGAGTGCGATTCAAAATCCACTGCATGACAATTTTTTTTTGCACACCAATCGTACATTTTTATAATCTGACAACAAATATTCGTAGATATATTCGTCTTTGAGAGTTGAGGAGAAAACAAGTTTTCGAATAAAACTGTTACTTATTTGAATTTTCGAATGTTGGTTTCAGTTAATATTTTTGCTCTGACAAAACGTTCTGCTGAACCATCTACCACAAAGAGTTTATGGAATCTTCAAAGTGACATCAAAGTATTAAAGTTTTATTTAGTCACAATCAATGCGAATCACGTTCCTTCCTTCTATTTTATCAACAAAGTATTTTAAAGCAAAGGGTTTTAAAGCAATTCATCCAAGATTGACCTTCAGCATAATCTCGAGTCGCGCAAACTAAATATTTGAACAAATCCAACCCTAGTTTGCCGAGAGACATAGACGGAATGAGTTGATTATTGTTTGCATTTCCGCTCGAAAGGATACCCCATATGAGCAAATTCCCAACGAGGATGAATGCAACTCTCACCGCCAAGCTGACACCGCCAAGTTTTCATTTATCTGTCTTCTCGTTATGGAGCTAAACGACTGCAGGTTTGCATTCGTGTCGTTCTCGTTTCCGCATATATTTCTAAATTGAGCGCAATACTTCATTCAGTTTGTCAGCCGCGACTCTTGTGCCCCAGCCATAAAACGGTGCCATTTGTATGCACATCGAGGCATTAAATCATTCTGCGTTCTACATCCTCTACAGTGTCATCCATCGTCATTACCAATGAGCTAGGGGTGGATGCTCCAGCGAAGCTCCATCATATGCTTCCACGCTCCTTATGGCAGAAACGGCGTGATATGGGTGCCTGTCGTCTACTTGTGTCCCTTTCAATTGCTTCAATATTCAAGTCCGCAACATTTTTAACGTAATTCTGCACGACACACCTTCGGAGTGCTTAGTCCTTGCTGACAACTTCTGCCATACCATGCTTAAGTGAAGATGTATTTGCTCAACGGAAGAAATCACCCTTGGCATTCAGACAGGTTGGAAGAAGCAAATGAAGTAAATTTAAGACAAACAACATCAAAGCGGTCCACACACACTTCATATTTGCAACAAAGCTTTGTGAACAAATTTGAAATATAGCTTCCTAGCTGATATATTCCTAACGTATCATTTTTTTACTACCAAACAATTGATGTCACCAAAGGTTATTGAGCAATAGAATGATGCTACCATGCCTCTGAAACCTAATTTATTTCAACCGTGTAACATCTACTTAGCTGCCGCTGTGGATCATTACACGTGTATATGTGTAAACAGATTTCCAGGCTTAAACTGAGTCGATATAAAAATCTTACAAAAAAGGCATGTCGATGTAAGTGAGCATGTATATACTTACTTAAGATGTCCTATCCGGATGTGGAAAAATATATACATTTATTGTGAAGTCTGCAAGAAGTGAGACGAAAAATGGTATTAAAATAATAAATTCATAACGACAAGAGATACAACAAGGACACGCCATAAATTTGTTTGTTTGGATTTTTCTTGTATTCAGTTGGTTGATTTTATTCCACCGTCACTGGTACAGCCCCACTTGGATCGCATCAAACGTTCGTTCGCTTCGTTTATTTGCTCGGATGACTGGTTGCGGCCAAGCAGTGCGAACGATGTTCGTTGGACAATCCTTTTGCGTTTTACTTCTGCTTTTATACTTTTTATCTGCAACATGTCTTCCCATCTTTCATTTTGAATTATTTAGTAACACTGTTATAATGCGGTCATAATGTATGTGGCACGCAGTTAAGGCGGTGTAATTTATTATAGAACATTTCAGGAGTTCTATCCTTTTCGCATTCGATTTGATTTCTGGTTTGAAATTTTGAATGCAAAAACAGGAAAATCGCTTGACAATTTGTACATGCATGTTTTGTTCTTTTACACAAATTTAGATTAAATAGCAGTAGTCAGTAGTTAGTTAAATAGTATCGTTGGGTCTAGTATCTTTCGTGATTGGTATACATATTTTATAGAAAGTGATTGTCCCAAAAATCAACCACTTAAAAAAATTGAATTTGGGTTGGCGGCGTGCGATTACTTTAGCTAAGGTTTTCATCAAATTAAAATAAGTTTCAATCCATAAATTAGTGTTTTTAATTGAAAATGTCATAATATAGGGTAATTCCACGGAAAATCGACCAACGGTCTTTGATTGCTATAGTCAGATTTCAATGAAATTTTGACTGTAAATATAAGTAGATACGTGCACCAATAAATTTTTTTGAAAAATTTGGTACATTTGCGGAAATATGGCCTTTTGAAATTTTTGAGAAACATCGGTTCGTGTTGCATTCAAAAAATTGTATAAAATCTTCTTCTTAACATACAGCTTTCAAATATGGCTTGTTGGAAAGGATAAGGTATAGGTATCCCAATAAAGCGAAAAACATCCTGGCCAAAAAGGATAAAAAAGATCATTACAGTGTCCTTTATCGTTGAATATTTCTTAATACACACCTTTGATTTTCTTAGACGATTATAGACGGTTATGTAAGCTACAAGTGTGCGAAATTTCAAAGTGGAGCTCGCAAAAGTACATTTGGAAGAGATTTTTAAAAGTACGAATTACTTAACTACCAAAGAACATTTACAGAAAATGGTATCGACACAAAGGGAAACTTACATAATGGTGCATTTCACGTGAAGCAGACAATGGAAAAAATGTCGATGCTCATATTGTGCATAATGTAGAGGATATGAACGTGGATGCAAAATTTTTTTCCTATAAGGTTTAGTTGCCGAGTTATGGGCTTCTGAATAATTGGCGAAATTGATGAAAGGTTTTTTTTGGAAGCCAATTCTGAGACTCGAAAAAAATCTGAAAAACATGAAACTTAATGATTGGTATAAAAATTAACTGTTCTTTTTCATTTTGAAGCACAATTTTTTTTCCTTGTGTAAAACCGAAAGCAAACAATTCAACTCGTTATTTGAATAATTTCGACCAGGAAAATTTTGTTTATTTTTATAGATTTAAGATTTAAGGTTTAAGTGGTAATTCCAATTTAACCAATGTACATATTTGGCGAACGCCATCAGCTTTGGCGCTTTGAAAATCGCTCAAAAAAAATAAAGGCTTCAAAAGCTCAGTAACAAGCGACCTGGAGACCAAAAAAATAGAAAACAAAAGTTTTGGATAACACTAAACATGTTTCTTTTAATTTACTAAAACAAGAAATAAGTTTTCCAATTACCAGTTCAAATTCTAACAAAGCATTTTATATAAAAGCATTTGATTATTAATACCCTATCCTATAAAAAAATAATGTAGTCAACAGGCGAACGACTTTGAGAAAATTTACTGGGTAATGAATGCTCCGCTTGTCATTGTTTAATCAGATTAAACATTCAATCAACTGACTATAAATTTTTAAAGTGTGAAATTTGAATTTTCTATTCGTCCATTATAGCATTCGCTTTTATGTCCAGTAATTCATATCAATCTAATTACCACTAGAGTTGACATGTACTATTCATCGCCATGGGAACTACAAAGGTGGTTGGAAGCCATTGCATCTGACTTTGCACATCTGTCCAATGAATCAAAGTAAATATGAAAACAAAAAGCATTCGTCCTGAACAAATGTTTCACATGAGTCTTGTCTTTCCCTCCTTTCATACATACTTACAGTTAAAAGTTTAATGAAGTAGGGTAGGGCGGGGCTAGTTGAGCATTTTTTTACTTGAGCGGTCATATCTCCTCAACGATAAGTTTTAATGGCTTGTTATGCATACTGATGGATAAATAATTTATCCCTTTTCAAAAGTGTCCATAGTAATTTATTTGTAACAAATCGCATTTAAGAGCTACAGTCGTTTAAGTGAATAAAGTCAGATATGCTCAACGTACCCCATAGGTGAGGTAAGTTGAGCAAGAGTATGGGGTAAATTGAGCAGTTAGAAATTCCAACCAAACTATGGGTTCAATGTTTACTAGACATGAAACAAAATTTCTATTTTACTATCAACTTTTTATTAATAGTATTTTAGTGACATAATAGTGAAACTAAAAGTAATTTTCTTTTAATATTAAACAAAAAATAGAATGAACAAAAACTCAACATACCTTAAGCTTAACTTTTGGATTAGAACTCAGTCTTTCTACTTAAAATAAGACTTCAACATTTATATAATTATCAATAAAGCTTATATTAAAAAAGAAAATATTAATGAGATCTTGGAATCTTAGTCATCGTTATCGCTGTTGCAATTAATACAAACGAAAGTAAGACCAGCAGCTGACGCACATTTTGTATGTGCCCACTCCTTGCAAACTTGGCACTGGATCCATGTTTCCCCTGGTAAACTTTCAGAATAAGTTTCGCAACAAACCAGGCAGTAATCATCATCATCGTTGCTTTCCTCACTTGACTGAAGTATTTTTTTAGAAACACTCTTCTTTCTTTTATTATCTATGCTCTTCTTAGGATTTTTAACTTTTTTAGTGGTTTTATTTTGTTCCTCCTGCAATGCGTTCTTTTCGGGAGTATCTGTTAGAATAGCAGCTTTCCTCTTTCTTCTGATAGTTTTGGCTGCTTTTCTAGGACCTGCTTTTGGGTATGGTCGAACAATTTCTGGGGAAAATGCATACGTTGGATCGAACTGCTCATTTTCTTTGTTGCTTGTACCAGGTTTGGGTTCAGTTTGGCTGGTGGAGGTAGATGGAGTAGGATCAGGTTCAGTGTTGGACGTTATAGCTTGCTCTGGACGATCTTTTTCCAGCTCAACCGTTTCTGGATCTGGACGGTCGGTTACAAATGATGGTGAAAACTCATCCTCACTAAAAATGTTCTCATTATATGGGAAGATGCCAGTCTTTCGGAAACCGTTGACAATATTCATACTTGTCTGAGCTAATGGCAATGAATCAGCGACAATTTTTGGTATATCATAAATAGTCAGAGGCTTGCCTGGGTTATTACGTAGCCATGTATCTTGAGCAGCAGCGCTATACTTTTTGAATGGTCCAAACACTGAGACATCCAATGGCTGCAGCTTGTGGCTACAATGCGGTGGAAATGACAACATTACAATTCCGTTCTCTTTAGCCAAATTTAATGTTTCCACGTTTAAATGAGAGGAGTGGTTATCTAATAATAACAAGACACAGTGCTGTTTAGACGGTTTTACATGTTTTATAAAATGCTGCATAAATTTAAAGAATTCTTCGTCTGTAACCCATCCACTGGCGTTGCCTGCTCCTATGCATTCAAGGGGACCACCATTAAGAAAGTAGCTTTTAAAATTTTTTCTGGGAAATACAAACATTGGTGGTACAGTATTTCCATAAGCAGATACAGCAGTCACTACTGTAACGTTAGTCCCTCGCTCCCCAGAAGTCATGACGCCGATGTTACGCTTACCCTTGGCAGCTACAATTTTATTTGGCTTCAGCACAGTGGACACTCCTGTTTCATCCACATTCCATATGTCTGACGCACTGAATCCATGTCTATCCATTACTTCAGCTAGTTTGTCAAAAAATACTTTGACATTTTGAGCATTAAATGATGTTGCCCTACCAAGGCTGGTGGCTTCTGGCTTTCGAATAGATAGCTCCAGATTTCGTTTTAAAAACATCGTAAGCCATTCTTTTCCGGCCATCTTATTTGCAGTCCAGGAGGGTGGAATTTTAATATTGAATTTAACAGCACACTCGTAGGCAAGACGACGAACGTCTTTGGGGGAATATCCATAGAAGATTGATGCCATTTGCAACAAGTATTTTTTTAAAGAATCTTCTTGGGTGGGAGAAAATACTTGCCTCGGTTTTGCATAACCCATTAATGAATTTACATCTTCAGACCCCAATTTCTTCAAAAATCTTGTCAAAGTCATCCGTTTGATACCGAATTCTTTGGCAGCGGCATTTACACTTTTTCCTTCATCATTGACAGCTTTTGCAGCATCATTTAAGTCTTGAGTAGTGTAAAAACCTCTTGAAGTTTTTCTTTTATAAGTTCGCATCCTAAAATAAAATAAAAACATACACTACTTTCGTTCTAAATCGTGGGGTTAGTTGAGCAACTATTGCTCAACTAACCCCAACCCAAAAGTTTGAAATAAAAGTGAGGTTATAAAAAAACTGTTAGATTTATATTCAAAACCTATATACAGTCTAAAAATATACTAAATTTATGAAAGTTTAACTCTTACCTGATTGAGAAATGGTAATATTTGTCTCGTACAGAAGAAATATTAGCATACAAAATATTTTTACTTTTGGGTCGCAAAATAAACAGAGCGTGCGCGTTTGTCACTCGATCGACAGATCATCACTGGTGGTCGCGCGATAAGTTCCCCTCCCGCGCTCGCTTATTTCCGGAATTTGATGCGTCAGCGAGCGTGTACAGTTTCTGAGATATTTCGATTGCCCAACTTACCCCTATGCTCAACTAGCCCCGCCCTACCCTACTGAAGTCATGGTGGGGTAGTTGCATGCGTTCTTTATAATAGCGTATGTGTCACACCTGTTATTAATTGTCTGCATATTACCTTCCTCACCAGCTGACATTGAAATTTCGACAATATGCTTGGGGTTTCTTTTCTCCAGTTTTCATTTCCCATAGTTCATTTCAACCTTACTGTTAGCTCCTGGCAGCTACAGGTTTGAGTGAGGCTAATTATTGTAATGCTTGTCGGTAACTTAACATTGTAGTGAAAAGTGTACGGGCAATCATGTAATTTTTCATTTCCCGTTAAATGAACTATGGTTTTACACAAATAGCATGTTCAAATGTCCAAATAACAACAAACATTCACGACATTTACCTCGAAGCTGTGTGCGTTATATCACCTAACTGTAACTTGATCATAAAATATTAACTAAAGAAAGCGCCGACGTTCGATAGTGTATTAATACGAGTTATAAAACAAGGGTGATTTTGAAGGGTTGCTTTTAATCATTAAACCGAATGATTTCGTTTCGTTCGATTCCGATGGCTACTGAAGTCCAAAAGAATTTGTTAATTACATGTAACAGTTACATTTTATTGGACGAATTATACTGTACACACAGAAGCATAAGTTGTTTACAAATCGATGGGATAATGTCTATCAACCCGACTATGGTGTGGCTTTCCATTGCGACAATTACCTGCAATGTAAACTTTATGTCCTTCGGATGAATCTTTGATGTGATGTGACAGGCAATCAATCAAGAAAGAAAGGATAAAAAGGGGAAGTCACAATATTCGGGAAATGAAAACAGCATATTCTTTGAATCTAGAGTCCATGTGCTTGTCTCTTGATGCACGACTTAAACAGACTATCAACCAGACCAGTCTTTGGCCACTTCACAGATAAATATTTACCAAGCACCTAATGATTAACCACAAGTAGTCTTCTAATAGCGTGTTTCTCACTTTATTTTGGTTTCTTATCATCCTCACTACAGCACCTGAGCATAGTGGAGTGGGTTATAGCATCCACAGATGGAATCATGCTCAAAAGCGTGTAAAACAAAAATAACCACAGACTGTGGAGGACGAGGTAAAAGGCCTACAGGCTCAATTCGTGAAGAACAGCGAAAGCCATCTGTAAGAGTTTCCAATTAATAACCAACCCTAATTAGAACACTCAGCTTCTTGGCGCCGTCTTGGTACAGTTTCCTAAGACCGACAACCATCTAAATACTGGAAAAGATTGCGAAATGTAATGGTGTCCAGTATTAACCCTCACAGTTCTATCGTCGGATGCCTCGAATTCAGCAATAAAATTCGACGTTGAACATTATACGGCAAAGTATTAAGTGTACCGGGAGATAAAAGGATGTTTAGGAGTCGATATTAATTACCTTGCACTCTGGTACACCATTAATCACCTCATAATCGCTTTCAATTATAAATCTGTTGGTTTGATGTCAATTAGATCTTAATTTGCCGCTCTTTCTCATCGACTTTCCATCATCAGAAGAAAGAAGATTTGTCAGCATTTTCATTAAAGGGACTTTGAGGAAATTTTTATTTTCTTCGATTCAACAAGTAGTCATCGCTCACGTTTTTTTTTAATTTTTAGGTCATAGGAAGCATTCTAAAGTTGTAGTGGTGATATTTTTTGATGATTTCGTGATAAAATTCGTTTATTCTGAGATGGTAACAGTTTTTTTTTCTGTAAAGTGCTAGATATATTTCAATCTTTCGGTATTATTTGCTTTGTTCTTTAGGGCCTATCATTGTATCGGACGACGGCAGATGGCATACGAATTATTGATAGCTGTCCAAAAATCGAAATATGTATTTCAAAGGAATCAGTAATAACCTGTGTATGAGTTACAACTGTCGATTTTGAAAGGTAAACTCAACTAGTCGTTGATTGTTTTCGATTTCAATCTAAATGACTTTTAATTAAAATTTCAGCTCTGAAAGCATGCAACCTGCTCTAAACTTCACATGCCTTTCATAAATAGCTTTTTTATACAGGTTTCAACCTGAAGTACTGCTTTGTGTTACAGTATGTAATAAGACATCCATGTATTAGTTTGGTTGTTTCGGTAGCAATTAATAGTGCTCTTAAAGTTGAGACTTTAATGTTGGCTGGTGCATAGGTTTTAACAACATCTTGACAAAAGAATGAGTATGAAAGTAAACAGGATAAGATTGAATGTTTTTATACGGCTAATACTCATTTAAAAAACAATAACAATGTAATGCAGCATTATTGCTTCAGTGAATTTCTATGTATTTTTGTTTTTTTTTTCTGAAGCAATACTATGAAACAGTTTATGGTTATTTTATAAAATTTGTTGAATAAGAACAAAAATGAGAGCACATCAACATTTAAAATTTAGCAGAAGTTATTCTTTGTCTTTGACAGTCCTTTATTTTAAAAACGTGTTTTCGTTTCAAATTAACGATACGAGTCGGTATGTAGGGTTCCTGGTTGTAGTCAAAGTACAGACGGGCACCACATACCAGGCTTTGATCTAACCTAGCTCTGATTAGGATCGACAATGCCAGACATTAATAGGCAACCATAGAACTGAAATTAGCTAACGAAAACACTTAAGATACCACTTTCGAATGCCTAAGAGGCATTTGAAAGAATTAAAGATCATACCAAACTTATTTACTGCCTGAAGAAAAGAATATCAACATTATTATCCTGGGGCTATATGGTCTCAGCCCAGATAAAATAAAAAAAGATCTTGAAGATTTGCAAAAAAACTGACATAATACTAAAGGAGAATACTGATTTACTCGCAATGGCGTCAACAATTTGGCCATGACGGCAACAATCGTCAAGTGCGATGATCTTCACCACCCCTTACAATGCACCAATCAAAATCAAGAAAAAGGCAATTGGGTAAACTGTGACGTGAAATACCCCTTCAGCTATTGATGATGCCTTAACCATCCAAAAAAACTTAGCGCAAGCTATTAACGAACCAATATCTACAGTCACCTTTGGTGTAAAATTAACAAAGGTTCTCAGTAACCAAAAACCACAGAAAGTAATCCCACTCCAACCAAACTCTCATCCAGTTTCGAATTGAAAATATACGGATTATATCTTGTCCAACATGCAGGAGTAGGTCCAAGTTATGATGAAATATATCCTACCATAATTATGCAAATAATGTTTTCTGCATTCTCAGTTACCACAATTCCTACTAAAAATCAACCGCGATAAATATGCTTAGTCATGTTTTTAATACCACGTGGAATGTGAATTCTATTGCTGACAAGAAGCGTGAGCCGATGTTATTATTTTTTTAATGCAAGGTTGACATCAGTCTGATTCGGGAATCTTTTCTAGAATCCTAATTACAATTTATAAAAGAACGATAGATTACCTGGCAGTGGTGGCTACACCATTATTCTCGTGAAAAGAAAATAAACTAACACCATACTTTCATTCTCAACCTAATCCAAATTTGTGGAATTTGTATCAATTTCTGTAGAAGAGCCCCATTATTTACTTGAACTTAGTGAAGATCTCTTAAAACTCTTTAACCGAGAAGGTCTAATCTTCAAAGCAAGGGATTTAATTGTCTATCATCGACTCTCAAATAGCAGGTTGATTGCTTGATTGATAGTTCGTGGGTCCAGAAGTTCCTGGGTCTGTTATATCATATAGAATGTCATGGAGCTATGTCCTATAAGATGTCCAGGCTGTTTATAAACCTGGATAAGTTCTTTGACGGGACATTTGCTATGCCCCTGGTGGAGTAAGCAGTAAACCCAAAGGGCTCTAACCTTCGTTTCGCTAGTGCAGGACAGTGTGTGAGAAAATATTCTACACACTCTGTCTTTTCTCCACAGTATCTGCGGCAGTAGTCCAACTCCTTACCTATTCTGTGGACACATGTAGTTTTTTCCAGGAAAGTTGCCAGTCAATGCTCCACATAGTGATTTCATGCCACTTTTGTAGACAGCAACTGCTTTTATTGCTCTTTTTTGCTCGAAGTCAAGGTTTTTTTTAGTGTTTCAAACCATCAAAATTAAGCCAGTAGCTTTTGATCTTTTTCTTGATCTATGTTTTGATATCCTTGTCTGTGTCTACCTTTGTAACGCTTCAGTATTGAGAAGGACCTGCGAAGAGTATTTTTGGTTCTTTTTTGGCTTAAGCATCAGCATCCTCGTTTCTTTGGTGCTCCTCATAGCTGGGGATCCATATCAACTGGAGGTGGCTCTGTGCCCCTATTTTCTTTAGGTCCTCTTTCACCTTTAAGAGTATAGCTGAGTTTATGTGATTGCTGTCCACACTACATTTACGCTATTTTTTACGCGCGGTGGACCATCCTCCCATCTGCTCATTGATGGAATTGTTGGGCTGTCTACCTTCCCGAAAGATGCTTTAGTCTTTATTTGATCGCTGGAGTTCAACATTGCCACTTTGAGCCTGATGTTCTCCAGGATTTCAAGGTGGCCTTTAAGGTCTTCGGATTTATGAATGTATGCCCATTTTAGGCCCATAGCCTATTTTGCTGCTCAATTTCGGGCTTAAACGGTTCCAGATTTAGAAGGGTCTCTGTCGCTGGCGTTGCAGTCGAGCTCATTGCTCCTGTTATCAGTAGACAGGCCATCCTTTGAAGCTTGTTGGCCCTATTTACAGCTGTTTTTTGCTGCAACATACTGTAGATTCATGTATGATGATAGGTCTTCCCATTAAGCCATTTGTATGGTCATAGAGTCTGCTTTGAAGATAGCCCCAATCGACTTCAAGCATTTCTTTTGTCGCCCGGAGTACCTTAGTGGCATTGAGTATCATTTCGTTTAGATGATTGTCCCAGGTGAGCTTTTTATTTAGGTGGATTCCTAGATATTTCACCTCCTCTTGTAGATATAGGTTTGTGTCCCTATTACTTAGAGCCCCTATTCCGATTTTGCTTATTTTTAGTGAATGGTATTATGATACTTTTCTGAGGAATAATGTATAAACCCTCTTCTTCGCACCATTGGATTGTTTCATTTAAGGCTTTTTGCATTCTGGATCTCACGGAATCCATGTATGAGCCCCTTCTTATTATTTTGAAGTCATCCGCGTAGCCGGGAGTAGTAAAGTCCTTGTTGCAGAGGACCACGAAAAGTAATCAACTAGTAGTGATCATATCAAGGGGGATAATAGCCCTCCCTGTGGTCATCCCCTCCGAATGCCCGCCTTCAAAATCACGTCCTCCAGCTCCACGAACACATTTTTCATTGTCAAAGGCTCCTTCTATTTTACCCTCCCTGATAAAAAAGGGCAGTCAACTAGCAGGCTTTAAATGATGCACCTCCTCACTATAAGCTAGACATTGCCAGCGATATAAATAGACCGATAGATTTGCTGTAATTGAAAATAATAGCGAAGAAAAAATTCACTGTTGAAACTCCGATTTAGAATAATAATCTCAACTTTCTTCCCAGGAACATTAAAGGAACAATTCAAACCAAAAAATAGCGGATACTGCCTATGCTAATGCAAAGCACAATAAATTTTCTTAAACTCTGGAAAAAAAACCAATCAAGCTGTGGCTGAGAAATCGCTAACGAACCTCATTTTTTCACGGAATCGGAGACAAATTAGTGTATGGTCTACTTTCAGAAAATTTATCTGTCTTAACTCGAGGAAGTTGGTACCGAAAAAAAATATCGTTTCAAAAGAACAGTTCAGCTTAAAACCATTCATATCTGACCTATCAGATGTCTTATCAAATATACCCCACTTACTCTACGCTGATGATCTGAACATTTATCACGCCATTCAAACAAAATTGGATGCGGAATTTCTTCAGTATTAACTGGCCTCTCTGGATCCATGGACTCGTGTTTGACAGCAAAATTTTGATTCGCGTTTTCATCAGTAAGCAATCGTTGCGCACGTTACCCGATGTCATGAGCAAGAGAAGCGCAAATATTCCTAAAGCCATATACTAGGCGCAATAGTTTTATATTTTTAAAGTCTCACTTATTACTATTGTTAGGTAAATACATATATAGAGGGTAAAACAAAGTCTTCCGATAATTTTAATTTTCTGGGAATCGTTTTGGCTTTTTAATCGATTTGCTAGTTTCATTTTCTAGATTTCTCCTCCATGCAATCGCAGGTAGACATCAGTCTGCTGGCCATTTATTTATTTATTTATTCACCAAACAAGGTACAAAATCACATAAAAATATCAAATAAAAAAATAGCAAGGTAAAATAGAGTAAAGTAAAAAGAAAAGAAAAGTGAAATAAATAATAAACAAATTAAATAAGTAGCAAACAAATTAATAAATAACAATCAATACATAAAACATTGATATGTAGTTGATAGTTTAAGGTTAGGGGGTACGGATGGCATGCAAAAGAGAGGATTTGAAGGATGATTTGGAAATCGTAGGGGAATATAAATTGCTTATGCTGTTGAATATTCTAAAAGTAAAGTAAAGTAATCCCACGAGGACCCTCGTACGAGTCTAGGGGTTGAAGCTGGTAGATTTAGAAAAACACGAATCATCGGTAGTGTACTCCAAATTAACACTTTCACCCAGAAAATATGCGAATAACAAATCTTATCTGCCTTTTTTCGTTCCCTAATTATCTCATTCATCAGCTAATGCATTCGATAGCTAATGCTTTTGAAACCACAAAACGTGTACAAATTCTGCAATGCAAACAACGCCTCGTTACCGATACACATCATATTAATGGACAAAATCAAAGCCACTCGTACAGCATTCGTTCCCAAGCACATCAGTGTGGAGTGTGCCTGCCAGGACAAGTGTGCCGGCAGTTTCAGTGTGTCGGCAGTGTCAGTGAGTCAGCACTGTGTCAGTGTGTCGGCACTGTGCCAGTGTGTCGGCAGTGTCAGTGTGTCGGCAGTGTCACTGAGTCGGCACTGTGTCAGTTTGTCGGCACTGTGTCAGTGTGTCGGCACTGTGTGAGTGTGTCAGGGTACTGCCGACACACTTATAAAGTGTCGTACTCGCACAGCACACCGAAGTGTGCTAGCACACTGTGCTTAGCACGCACAGGTGCTTAGCACGCACAGGTGCTGCCCATCACTATGCTTTACACACTCGCACAAGAAAGTCGGAGGAAGAAGATCAGGACCAGGACCTTTGTTGCAGTCGAGATCCAAAATAGCTTTATGTACTTCATCACTGGAAATTTCTAAATGGTTGACAAAAGCTGTTGAAGCTGAATCAGAGGAAGAAAGGTGTAGTTTGATGGGTCTGTTCCATTAAAATTTATTTGGTAACTATCAGCAAATGAGTCACATATCTCTTTAGGAGAGGAAGGGGTGGTCGCGGACTACATTTTTGCCGGTTGTTCTAATGTAAGTGTCATAAACCTCATGATACTTTGCTAAAAATTGCTTCGCAACTTCATTATACTCTTCCTGAATAGCAGAACTAGCATCAGTATTTTCTCCAATTCGCCTATAAAGTTTGTTCCTACGATTAGTTCGTATGAGTGAGAAAAGTACATGAAAACAAAACTGACAACTGAAGCAGAAAACTGAGGCATTTGGAACTCTCTACATAAGCAGGTGTTCGGTTGCTTATTGACAATGAATCAATGTTTTTGACCCTTACGATGCATGAAAAAGTTTACATTTAAGACACACGTTTTGTTTTAGGCTAACATAATTGAACCTACATACCTTTAGTAAGATAATAATTAGTTTTAAATTAAATGAAGCCAAATATATGTTTTCCTTGCTTTATACTTAAGAAACTGCATAATACGCTTTTGCATATGCCTTGGTGTAAAAAGTAGACAAGTCTAATCGTTCGTGTTGAATGTGTTCGCTTCTCTTCTCACCTGCGTTCAGTTTTCATGTTGCCACATTCGGGAACAAGTAAATCCTTGTTTACTTAACACCCTTACAAATTGCTTACAATTTATTAAGTAAATCATCACTCTTAGTCTCAAATTTTACTTCTTCAAGAGTCGTACTACTTTGCGAGGATGCGATATTTGTGGTATCTTTTCTTACATCTCCTTGGAAAATGTATTGTTTTGTTTTGCCTCATTTTTCGCAATTTATCCGCGACATTAGTCATCAGCTAAAATATGACCGACTATTTACAGGTATGCTTAGCAGATAAGTTCAATAATAAAACATATGGCAGTAAACAACAAAAACTTCTAGTCTAAATATGTACTTACTGTATGTGCATCTAACGTATAAAAAAAATCAAATAATTTAAAATGGGTGAATAGTCATACCGATCTGCATGTCAACTCGAGAAAGCAGGAGTATTTTGAAAAAGTGTAAAAAATCAATGGCACCAACAAAAACTGAGAGTAGGAATAAATTTTGTACAACATTAAGATCAAAGCTCCAAAATGTCCAAAGGCAATGGTCTCCGAAGACACAATGAGCTTGCAAAATAGACATTGATTGAATCTGACCAGTAAAGTATCTAGTTGGTATACATTTGACTCTATCTTTTACAAGATGCGTATAGAAAATAGTTAAGTTGAGGCTCTAAGCATGCTTTATGCATAAGAATTTATTTTACTGGCCTTAGAAAAAATTGATTGACCTTCTACACCACCTTGCAAAAGCTTTTCTACTCTTGGAAAATATAGAGGAAGAAACAACATACACTCTGCTTCAGTTAAACTGAAAATTAGAGGGGCATGCTTTATATTAGAAATACAGAACAATATTCGTATGTGGTATAAAATGTTATAAGATCAAGTGATTGTTTGCACTCGATTGTCTTAGGTAAAACTTCCAAGGACGAAATAAAAGCCTTGGGAATCACTGAGGATAACGGGCTCAAATAGGTTGAAATTTTGATGTGGTTCTCTAATGTTATTCCAAACACGTCCGAACTTTTAGTTCCGACTAAAGAGCAACACAACTGACAATTTTTCAACATGATTTGCGAGGACTGTTTTCATACAGATGATAGCGGCAGCTGAGATTCATCCGAGAGTTGGTGAAAAGTCAACGATAAAACATGGCCAAAACAAGCCAATGCGAACAGTTACGTCTACGACTATATCGTACATTTCTTCCGTATGGCTAATCCCTTCCTGCGGCCATAGTCTTCGCCGGTTCTTTTGCATTACAGTGCGTCTTAGGCTTTCGTCTTGTTCGCGATATTATTTCGCCCCGTCATTGTCCTTAATGACGTGCAATTATTGCGAGAAAGATAAAAAATTACGGTAATTTGTCATGGCGTTGTTATACGTTTCCTACCCTGAATGGAAAACGTCGTGTTTGTTTAGCGGTTTTCTCAATAAATTTCCACAGCGATGGAAATAGCGACGTCAAAAGCAATTTGGATTAGATTTGATTTTGCGAAACATGATTGATTCGAGTTTGACATGAAGTTTGAGATAAGGATCAGAGAAGAATTGTGAAAGTAGAAGTGATTAAAGTCGATGTCAGCAAAGGCTGCCAGGGAATTCGTTTAATGAGTGAAATGCCTTGAGTAAACTTGACTTGCTACTTTTGGCTTCTTTTGTGTGCACATTAGCATGAAGATTTGTTTGGATATTTTGGTAGAGAAATGTGTTTTTTTGAAGAGAGCACCTGATGCTGTAAAATCGAAGTTGAGTTTTATAGGGCACTTTAAACAATATACATTTTTCGTGATTCAAGCTCACAGGCGCATATAAACTTTCACTATGACTCACTTCAGCAAAGAGTTGGATTAGTATTAGTATTAGGATCACTTTGCTCAAAAGTTCATATTCAGTGAATTTATCCTAGGTTATCCAATCTAGTGGAAATTTTAACGATGCATCGATGTTTATGTGGCATATGTCCAAACGTCAATAAAATTTGGCAGTGATATTATAGGTATTCCCATGTACCTATGAAAAAATGATACTCGAAAAACCTATGTATATGAAATTGGAACATAAAATTAGGACAGCAAAATTTAAACTAAACATTGGTTTTCAAAACACATTGTTTGGTGTAATATTTAATAAATTTGCAAGTAGTCCAGTACCTACGGCAAACATGTGGAAAAAAAATTATAAATTAAATATTTCCTTCAACTTTCCAGGAAAAAATATTACCCATGTATAAACTGAAGGCTTTTTTACGCTTTCAGTTTCAAATTATCGGAAATCTGCATCTCACAAAAACGACTACGCTCAACCAGATTGTCTATTATTTGAGCCCCTGGTCATTGACATGCCCATACGGGACGAAGGGGGCAATTACCCTCTCTATAGCATAACTGCCGTTGACAGTAACATTTTCACTACTTCAACCAAAATTAAAGAAAATGTGCCTCTATCTATAAATATCTGTGCGCGCCTATGATCTTGACAATTATGCTCGCGGAAGCTCACGACTGAAAAAATAACGAAATCTACAATATGCAATTCTTTTATAGGACCTTGTCTGATAGAAGTTCGTTGAAAATGAGGGCAACCCTGTGATTTTGGAGACGTCATAAACTATGCTCACCCAAATTAAATCTTCATCTCTCTATAACAACCAATTTTGTCACTAAATGAAAACAAAGTCTACACATACGGTTGGTCTGACAACAGGTACAATGATTAAGCACCAGGCAAACTCAGTTAATTTTCGTTTAAAAAATAGTTTGAATTCCATCAAGAGCTCCACTTAGCTTTCTACAGCTGCGTTTTTTTTTCCTCCACAGTGGAGGAGGTATCCTGCATGCATAAAAAAACGATCCAGAGCAGCATGCGAGTTTATGTGAAAAAAAAACTCTAGCGCACCTGAACCGCTAGAAACACTAATGTTCGAAGAACAGTAGAAGAATCGTGCAGGTTTTGAGTGCATATTCCACCGCATGAGCTGCTTATTACGGCCAAATTGTTTCAAATCCCACGTTTTACTTTGGTCTCAAGAATGCATTATAACTCATATGGTAGATCGTTTCAGATATTACCACTGGCATGAATTTCAACGTTTATGAGAGCAAAACGCGGGTTAATTATATTCGTTATCAGTTGCTTATTTCACAAAATTTTGAGAGCAGCATCTCATATAACATCAATGAAGAAAATGCTCAGTGCCTGCAGCACTGTAACTGAAGTTGGTGTTTGGGGCTGCGATCCGAAAAATTTGCAGAACTTTGGGAATTGAAACATCGGTTATTTATTTTCATTGTAAATGTTTCCGGTATGAATACTAACTGTAAGCATTTATTGATACAAAAGTAACACAACCGACTCGTGCTGGCAACCTTTCGCCAGTATCAAAGCCAAGAATATACACTCGGTAGAAAAAGTCTGCGTACACACTCAACACATCAAACATATCTATAAAAAACATCGTTTCTAACATATTATTCCGAAAATATTTTTTTTCCCTATTTTTCATTACTTCATTATCAACATAAAACAAAACCAAAATGAGAATTACTGCACTCTTAAACAACGATAAAACTCGGAAACCAAAAATAGTCTGAAATTCCAGGAATAAAAAGTCTGCGTACAAAGCGTATAAAGAGAAGTCAAAGTCACTGAGTTGCAGTTAAATCAATAATAACAATAAAGTTTCTGTAGAAAAGTTGATTTACGTGTTTTTATCTAAGGTTTGCGTTAAAAATTATTTCTAAAAAACTTTAAGTAAGAGATGTCTAATAAAGGAAAGGAAATTGACTTTGGGGAAAGGGAAATTATCGTGGATTTGTGGAAAAAAGGCACGTCATATCGTGAAATAGGTGCAATAGTCAGCAGAAGTCATTCAACTGTCCAACGAGTCGTAAAAAACTTCAAAAACACAGGAGTTTTGGTTTCAAAAGCCAGATCTGGCCGTCCTCCAAAGTTGAGCCCTCATGAAACTCGAAGTTTGCTCCGAACGATAAAGGCTAATCCTAGATTAACTGCAGCTGATATGGCAAAGGACATCAAAGCAAAGTACCGCAAGTCTATTTCTGATGATGGTGTTCGTAAAATTCTTAGGAAATATGGGTATCACGGACGCGTTGCCCGTAGAAAGCCATTTATAACAACAGTCAACAGACTCAAGCGGCTGGCGTTTGCTAAAGAACACATAAATAAGCCCAAAGAATTTTGGAAACAAGTTATTTTTTCAGATGAAAGTAAATTTTGTATTTTTGGAATCAAAGGTCGGAAGATTGTATGGAGAAAAACTGGCGCGGCCTTCGACGTAAAAAATCTCTGTCCAACAGTAAAGCACGGTGGTGGTGGTGTTATGATATGGGGGTGTATGGCTAGTGGAGGAGTAGGAAAAATGGAGTTTATTGAAAGTATTGTGAATAAAATAGACTACCTTAATATTCTCAAGCGCAATTTGAAGAAAAGTGCAGAGCATTTGGGCTTAAGCGACAACTTTTACTTCCAACACGACAACGACCCTAAGCACACTGTAGAGGTAGTAAGACTCTGGTTGCTGTATAATGCCCAAAATCAGCTTCGTACACCGCCCCAATCTCATGACCTTAATCCAATAGAGCATTTGTGACATCACTTGGAACAAAGGATTCGAGCGCACACAATAACGTCGAAGGTAATGCTCAAGGAAGTCCTGATCCAGGAGTGGAATTCAATAACCCCAGAGTTCACTAAGAAGCTGGTAGATTCCATGCAAAAACGGTTGTGGGAAGTAATAACGAGACGAGGATATCCCACAAGCTATTAACGAGGAAAAACAATTGTTTTATTTTCAAAAGAAATATTTGTACGCAGACTTTTTATTGCTACAATTCAGGATTTGTCTTGGTTTTTTAATTTTAATATTTTTATGGAGTACAATAATCATCATTTTTGTTTTGTTTTATGTTTGTAATAAAGCCATAAAAATAAAGAAAAAAAACTATTATGAAATAAATTATTTAAAACGATGTTTTTTATAGATATGTTGGATGTGTTGAGTGTGTACGCAGACTTTTTCTGCCAAGTGTATCACATCTGCTTCACGTTGTTATATTACATTTGAAGTTATAGGAGTATAAGAAATTTACGGTTACCTGCAGCGAGTTTTTTCAAATAATCGAAAGCTTAATATTTGCTGTTTATTGTCACTACAATATCATTATCAATCGAAAATTCGACGATAAAACCACTTAATAAAGATATTGCAAACAAACACAAAACCAACAATAGCTGGGAACCCTATCATGGCTTTTCAACCAAATTTGGCTTGAATAATGTTTATAATAGGTTCCATTAATTGTATGAAATTCGTATTGATTTCATGACTGCACTGGAAGTTAAAGGGCAAAAAGTTTTATTTTCCTGAGCGAATTTTCAAAACCAAAGACACAAAAATTACCATATCTGGCAGCACCAATCAAACTTTTCAACCAAATTTCTATCAAACAGAGTTTAGAGTAAGGTTCACCTACTGTGTCAATTTCATGAAAATCTGGTAATTTATTCACATTTCATAGGGCAAAAAGCAGTTTTTTTTCTGTGTAATTTTTCAAGATGGCACCACTGGAACAGAGTTGCCTATAATTCAAAATCGCTTCTATCAGACCTGGTCCTATTTAAGCCCAATGCATTCTGTAAATTTCAATTCTATCTGATTATTGGTTCGTGAGTTCCCGTGAACAGAAGTTTTTGAAGCTAAAAATATAGGTTAACTGGGAAAGGGTTACCGTTCTTGTCCGACATGAAATTTCCAAAGTTTTACTTTGACTGTGTAGATTAAGCATAAGATTTGTATATAGATTGGTTTTATTGTAGAAACGGACAGTTTTTAGGATATTCGATGGTTTGAATATTTTCACTTCCAAATTTTTATTTTTTCAAATTTAAGACACCAAAATTATCATAGCTGGCAGCTCCAACTGAACTTTTCAACCAAATTTCTACCAAACGTTGTTTAGAGTAAGGTTCAGCTACTGTGTGAATTTCGTTAAAATCAAACGATTCAATCAGAATTTATAGGGCTAAAAGCAGTTATCTTTTTTAGTGATTTTTCAAGATGGCACCACTGGCACAGAATCACCCGCATTTCAAAATCACTTCTATCAGACCTGGTCCTATTTAAGACCAATACATTCTGCAAATTTCAATTAATTCTGCTCATCAGATCGTGAGTTTCCGTGAACAGAAGTTTCTGATGCTAAAAATATAGGTAACTTGGGCAAGGGCTACCAGGCGTGCCCGTTATACCATATCAATTTTTCTTTTTTTGATTATGTAAACAAAGCACAAAATTTACATATGAGTGGCATTTTTTTAAAAAAACGACATTTTTTCAAGAGAACCGATGATTTGGAGGTTTTCACTTTCAGTGCCTGCTCTAGCTACAGGGTTGCCAGCACGCTCATTTTAAGCTACACAAATCTACAACTAAATAAAACCAATATGTCCTGAAAATTTCGTAATGATTGAATAGCTCTGTCAAAAGTTGTCGCAATTTAAAAATTTTCAAATTTTTCCGTTCTCTTTTTAGGCACCCAGCGCACACATGGGGTTAAAAAAAACAAAACATTATCCGATTCACATGTAAAACATGTTCGAAATTTATTTCGTCAACTTTATTTTTGCAAAAATTATTTGTGTACGGAATAATAGGTATATTAAAAAAATCACTAAAATGGCCGCCGGCGCCAAAGGGTTAAAGATTATTAACTTTTTGTGAGACCTGGCACTATTCTGCATATACACTAATGTGTGCTGAAAATTTCAGCTCAATCGAATGGCGCGTTCCTGAGATTTTTTCACTGAAAATTTTTGATGATTTATATATATATATATAGAAATATGAATTTTTGGCCAAAGTGATTTTAATACTAATGTTCTTCTTCGAACATTAGTAAAAAAGAAAAAAATTGAATTGACATATAACCAACGACGTTTTCATATGTAAGCCTATTTATCCTGGTTGCCAAGGTGACATGGAAATTTTTCAAAATTTTAACTATTCCAGTAGACATGACTTATCGAAATACGTTCCAGAGAATGTACGAGTACGAACTCCACTGAATTCATAAGTGTTCGTACTCTGGATGTTGTTGATGTTTCTGCAAATCGCTATCCTGCACTACTCCGGATGCATAAAAAAACGCACCTTATATTTCTTATTTATAGACCCTAAGAGCAGCCTTTTAGTCGTCCCAGTATTGCCTGCTGATTTGAAGAATTTTTGTACTTGTTCTTTGCAATAACCCAGATTCGTGTTTTACCAGAGTGGTTTAAGGTTGCTTTAAGGGCAAACTATGGAATAAGAGCGTTCATAAGCATTGCTGAGTCTATCGGTGAGTAATTTTACTCCGTGAAAAAGAATTATGTATTGTATTCTTTAGATTTGTTCAGACTCAATCCTAGGGAAAGACCTGAACTATTTTCAGTCTTCATTTGAACGTCTTTCAGTTTGTGTTCTTGCGGTTACAAAACGGGTAAAAGTGCACAATGAAATGAAAGTTTATCTGATAAAGATCACAATTCAAGAGAAATTAAAGAGTAATTAAAGTAATTAAAGATGAAATTGTTTTTAATCAATACAAGACTTGCCCTTTTGTGCTCCATTTGGAATAATTCCTGACCCTCTGATATAGACTCTGCCTCTTCACAATCGAATAAGTCGATGACGTTTTTTACCATTTCGAAATGGTCCACATTATAAATTGACACTTCAATCCATGTGTTCCATCTGGCGACAATTGGTGACGAGGGAAGCGGATTATTGCACATTTCGACGAAAACATTCCTACGCGATGGAGCTTTTATGATGGAACTAGTGCGTATCCCCAGAAAGCACAACGATTTTTAGCTTGGTCCTTTTCCGCTAACGTTTTCTCAATTTAAGTCGCAAATCAAAGATATAATTTTTACAGCTCCTTATAATGCTTGATTATTTTACCGTTTTTGCACTTTCTCCCATGTTATCTTGTGCATTGCTTTAATTTGTTGAAGTTTCAAATATGTATATAACGAATATTTTCAATTATTTGTTAATTTTTTTTCTTTTTTAAAATCTTTTTTTGCTTCTTGCTAGTATTTCTATTTAACTGGGCAGTAGCCTGTTAAAATGGATTTAAATAAATAAATAAAACTGGTTTATCCGAAGAAATTAGCTTTTTTACATCTGTTTTTTAGACCGCACATATTCAGCAATTATAGGAAAATGGATTGAAAGACTACGAAATGCTTTCTTCATATAACTGCGTCTGTGACCACAAGGAGCACTTCATTGTACTTAATTCACATCGTTTTTTTAAAAATCGCGCATACCGTTTCTGCCGCTTGCCGTTTTTCAAAAGCATACAATGCGAAAACTTAAACTATGTGACGTTTATCAAAACTGTACACATATTGATTAAACTTTTTGAAAATGGCCAAAATATTTGGGAATATTCCCGTGAAACTCACAATGTGAAATATTTCGTGAATATATTCCGTATTCTTTATTCTCGATGGGCAGCGATAGTGATGAGACATATGCGGACACATTAATTAGCGGTTCGTTGTTTTTGTTAGAAGCTATCGCAAATCGAAAAAATCTCTATTTATTTACTTTTAGACAATAAAATTTTTTAGACCCACTTAAGGTTCAAAAATGGCAAAGCGTTACTTTGTATTCTTATTTAACCATTTTTCAGCGGTTCAATGTTCAACTGTTACAAGCGAAGATAGATCTTCCAAGTTATTTTAAGAAATCTGAGATGTAACAACCCTCAAATGCCTGCCCGGAGCTGACTTCGCAGCAAAATGATTTGTTACTGAATTTTAAAGGTTTCATTTAACTTAATTTAACATAGTTTATTTTTTTCAGCGCCAAACGTTAGGAACGAATTGACCTTTACTTCGTTGTATTAATTTTATCATGCCTAGATAATAACTACAAAGTTTTATTTAAAACCAATACTTTATGCACATATTTTAGAAGTTATAAACAATTTTAAAACTAAGCATTGTAAAAAAAAAACTGGAGCGAAGTGATAAAAATGTTCCCTGCTAGCTTAGCCAAGAGCCTTTTCAATAGCCTGATTTTATTTTATTATTATTCTACGATATCTTAATGACTAAGTACTAAGCGAAGAGTATATTTGGCACATAGATTTACTTTGCTATTATTTAACAGCAAAATGATTGGAAGGAATAATGAAGCCCTTTTTAAAATAACTAGCAAAAAGTCCTTAATATTTTAGACTACGTCAACCTGATGTTAAACTTAAATAGCCTGTGTAAAAGAATATACCTTAGTCATATGCAACACTTAAAAGTAAACATTACAACCGTCACTAGTCATCTCAGAATGATGTCAATCCTTCTTGTGTTTCCGGAAGTCTTATGCGACCGCAATGTCCTCTGTCTGCATACGTTCTTATATTTAGTTACCTCCATCATTGTAATCGGAAATTACTCTTGAAAAATACTCAAATTTGTGACTGCTTAGCTCTTGTCGGTCTACGATTTTCACCCTAACGAAAAAAAATGCCATACGTAAAATATCTGTCGAATGAAAAGTACTTGGTCTTGTCGTCGCACCACACCGTGAACGACACACCTGTGAAAATTTTTATATTTCCACGAAATGTGAAAAACATCGTCTCGGGAAGGAGGTGGAGAATCGATAAAAAACAGATTTCCACCATTCAATCCCTGAAAAGTGCCCTGGGGAACGTGGGAACGAGGTGGATGAGGGCAAAAAGTGGAGTGAAGTGACACGTCTCTTACAAATCTGATTTGAATGAAGGCACGTACATTAACGCACCACGCAACAATAACAAGAACCCAATAGGGAATGGAGAAGGTATCAATAACCCTGAAAGAATGCACGTACTCTTGATATTTGTATCGAAAGTATTGTAGACGACGTCGTCGTCATCGTCGTCATCGTCACAGGAACTTGATACGAAACGATACCGCGTGCCACTTATCACCGGTAGGAAGGTGAACGGAAATGGAAATCCGATACCTTGATCCGTGCCTAAGTGTGGGCCATGCTTCGGAGGAAATAAACGGATACGAAAACGAAAACGTAACGCAACGGCATGGGAGACATGGCAAAGTTGTTACGTTAACAATTGGTGATGAGTACGATGAGAATTTCAATGAAGCGCGGCAAGGCTTCATTTCAATTGAGTCGACAATGACATCGATGACTACCTCAGCCACCAATCACAATCGAAGAGCTGAGCTGCAAGCAAGGAAGAGTTCGTTATATCACTGCATTGAATGTATCTCCTGTTTTCTTAGCCACTTGATTAGCTCTGCGAGTATTTTAATTGATCGCCATATTTCATACATATACCCTTACTCTTACCTTAATACTTATACCCTTCGTCCAAATATATTTCATATTTTACTTTCGTTCATACTAAAATATAAAATGTTTTATTCATCTTGACAAAAAACTTATGTTGTCAGATACGACTCTAATACACACGGTCATGCTGAAATTAACATTTGAATCTTATCCGCAACTACCCTCAACTTCCTACAATAATATTCGTTTAAAATTCCATAACTAAATGACCACAATACTTAAAACTTTATCTGAAGCCGCAACCGTTACATTTGGATTAAATCCTTTTATGGTTTCCTTGAAGCTGACATTTGTGAGGCTTACAATTGAACAGCATTTCAGAAGTGACAGTTTGAAACGGAATATGAAAAAAAAGAACGCGAGAACCATACATCGTGCATGATCCTACAGGCTATTTTTAGCGCACTAGTTTTTGCACGAATAAATACCTATTTCGACTTGAAACTTGACAACATAATCTTCGCCAGATAAGCGATGCATACATGAATTTTGAATACATATATGAATCGAGCCAGAGACTTTGAAGGAGGATACGTTAAATTTAGTGACCATTATTTGTTTCGCAGATGATTTTTCGAAACACTGAAACTCGGCATTTTATTGTAATGCTTTTAATATATTTAGAAACAGAATTTCGGAGAAAGACTACACTTTCAATATCCCAATTTTTCTGTTGCATTCAGAAGCTGCTGATTATTCGAAGAAAAAAGAAATTGACAAAATCAACAAATCAATCCTGAGAGCAGAATTAAATAAATAATTACATAACTTTCATTTCGCAGCATGCCGAGCCATTCCCAACACGAATTTTATTAACATTCACCGAAATCATGTTGAATACCGACTGCGTCTTTGAGAAGAATCAAGATGAGACCTTCCGCCCTCAGGAGCCAACAGCAAATACGAAACGGGGTACAAAACCCTTAACAAACTTCTTCATACAACTTAGTTACTTGCCGTCCCAATCCGACCCGACAACGAGTCATCTCAATTCTGCATTTAGTCAGCCAGCTCTTGTTTGCGTTCTTAATAGCATTCGCCTCTCTATTGAATTAAAGAAAGTTTTTAGTGAGTCCTAGAGTAACTTGATACTCGAAAATATTTGCAAAAGCTGTTGAGGACTTCATCTGCTCATCTTTTTGTGACTGTCGTGCGTTTATACTTGGTTTCCTCGCGGCGTTGGAATATGTTGGGCTCGCGTAGATATGCGAAAGTTATTCAGGGAATGGACTGATAGCTGTATGGAATCCATTATGAAATGAAAAACATTTCATATTCTATTTGTGAAATGTATACATACCGCGACGGCATAATGCGGATTGCATCCAGTCAACGGCCGGTGGTTCATTAAACCTGTAATTTAATCCTGTTTGCCTGGTACACAATGCGTTGCCTTATAGCCTCACAGAGTGTTTAAATCACTCCAATATAAATTCGCAGGAATATAATATGCCAGACAATGAAGCTTTTCTGCAAATGTATTATCTGCAACGAATTTTAGCAGATTTGTAATTGAAAATTTTGTTATTTTTGTCGCCGGAAAGTACTTTAAAGTGTATTTTCCGGAATTCTATTGGGTACATATAGTGCGAACGAATCATTGTTTACACTTTTGTTAATATGAACTGATTGCATCAGTTTACAGTTTTTTACTGATAAAAAACAAATACAGCATACTTCGACAAATGGCGTTTGTGTATGCCACTTATAATAAATCTTGATATACTCAAAACTGCGAATGCATCACAACTTAGTGTTAGTTGAAGTGATTCTTTAAGTTTCTATGTTTTAATAAATGTTACTTTGTTTTTTGGGAGACATTTTTTGTTTGGTTTCTTGAATTATTTTATTTAACATCCAAATTATTATGTTTACAAAAAAATTTAAACATATAATCGACTTCAAGCCGGTCAACGAAAGATTGTGCGCGATCCGCATTCGTGCAAAGTTTTTTTAACGTTTGGCTCATTAACGTTCATGCCTCTACTGAAGCTAAGGATGAGGCAGTGAAAGATAATTTTTATAACCTCCTGGAAAGGTTATATGATTCTCTGCCATCAAATGATGTGAAAATCCTGCTGGGCGACTTCAACGCAAAGGTTGGAAAGAAGAAAACACATCGCGGAACCACCGGCCAATTAAGTCTTCACGACCTATGCAATGACAATGTACAATGACTTGTCGACTTTGCGAGTAGCAGAAATCTCATCGTAAGTTCTACATGTTTTCCGCATCGCGACATTCACAAAAGGACATGGGCATCGCCGGACGGCCGCACCTTTAATCAGATTGATCATATTCTGATTCGGAAAAGGTGGACCTCCAGTAATTTAGATGTGCGAACCTTCCATGGGGCCAACTGCGACTCCGACTACAACTTAGTCAAGACTTGATATCGATGTCGAATATCACTGTCGTATGAAACCAGAGCAAGTTCCAGACGCAAGTTTGAAACAAGACGATGGAAGCCGAATATAGATCTGCTCTGGAAGTAGAACTATCTTCTACGCCTAAGACCATGTCTATCAACGAAGTTTGGACTACCAACAAAAACGCAGTGAATGCAGAAGCCAAAAAAGTAGTGGGATATACAGCTGGGCAACATAGAAATGAATGGTTCGACGAGGAGTGTCAAGCCGCGTTGGACGAAAGTAATGTGGCCTACAAAATCCACATTGAACGACCGACTAGAGCCAAGAAAGAAAAATATGACGATCTTCGGAGAGTAGCTAATAAAATAATTAGACGTAAGAAACGAAAGCATTTTGACAGCATGCTCAATAACATGCATGGCAACTTTATGGCCAACAACACTCAACAAGCATACAAAGTAGTGAGGCACCTAAAACAAGGCTTTAAGCGATGAACTAGCCTATGTAGGGCTGCCGATGGTTCAGAACAGGTGAAGGAGAGATGGGCGTCCTATTTCCAGCAATTACTCAATGGAAATGTCCCCGCACCCGACGAATCGCCATTACTAATTGGTACATATCTTGACAGTGCCTCATCTCACCCTCATACATTAGATGGACCGCTTGAAACCCAACAAAGCACCGGGCATCGATGGGATCCCCGCGGAGCTCCTGAAGACAAGCGGGATTTCCGTTTTAAGGGCAATCCATGAATTGGTGACAGGCATCTGGCAACAAGAAACGATGCCGGATGAGTGGCGAAAAAGTGTTATATGTCCATTCACAAGAAAGGCGATAAATTACTACGCGAAAACTACAGGGGCATATCACTACTTTTTACGTCGTACAAGCTCTTGACAAAGATTTTAGAGTTAAGGATTTTCCATCACGCTGAGAAAATTCTTGGTGAATGTCAAGGTGGTTTCAGACGTGGAAGATCGACAGCTGACCAAATATTTACGGTCAAACAAATTTTGGAAAAATGCTGGGAATTCAACATTGATGTTCATCAAATAATCGACGACTTCAAAGAAGCGTACGGCAGCATCATATATATTATAGGGGTAAAAAGAAATTAAAGGCTACCAGTGGCAAAAGCTTTAAAATTTTCGAAAGCTTAATATTTGTTTATTTTCACTACAAGATCAATGCCGTTTGAAAGCTTTACGACAAAATCGCTTAATAAAGATCTTGCAAATAAATACAAAACCAACAATAGCTGGCAACCTTATAATAGGCTTTTTCCAGACTCTTTCTGAATAATGCCTAAGTTAAGTTCCATATTATATATCAAATGAAATTTGTTTTGATTTCATGACTGCACTGGAAGTTATAGGACAAAAAGCTTTTTCCAGAGCGAATTTTCAAAACCCAAGACACCAACCGAATTTCCCAGCCGAATTCCTACCAAACACGGCCTATTGCAAGGTTCAGCTATTGTGTCATTTTCATGAAAATTTGGTGACTGAATCAGAATTCATAGGGCAAAAAGTAGTTTTTTTTTTCTTTATAATTTTTCAAGATGGCACCACTGGCATAGATCCGAGTGCTGCGTCGCTTTTTATACGGGGTCAAAGGTTGTACTCCGGAGCACACATTTCCACCTACCCTGGAGTCTGGTAGATAAGTTTGTGTACATGTTTTTGTTCCATGCGCCTCTTAAATATAGAAAAACAAACTCACAAACATGCCAAGTCGTAATCAAAATCGGATAATATTAACATCCCGTGAGAAAGAGGATGCTGTTAGTAACAAATGTTTAGATCAATATATCTCAAAAACGGTTATGGTTACAGGAAAAAATTACATAATCTTTTTTGTTGGAAATTTGCTAAGCTACAAATTTGTGATACATTGTTTTTCTAAAGACGTAACCGTTGCTGAGATATTTAGGAAAGGTCACTTTTGGTGACCTTTGACCCCGTATAAAAAGTGACGCAGCACTCGGATCGATGGGGACTTTTGACATTTTGTTCAACACGCCAGTACCAAGGTTCACACCAAAATTCAGCTTTCCCCTAATTTTTCCGAAGTTTCGCCTTTTTTATGTCGGATTTCACTGGGCTATACACTGCATGCTTAAAACTTTCGTTTTTTCCTGTCAGCTGCTAGAAAATGAGAGTTGTGTTCATCTTTCAGTCATAAATAGTATCGTATACTAAACCAAAAGTTTACGGACCAATTTCACTAAGCTTCTTTCTATTGAAGATTTTAAAGTATTGAATAAATAATGCTTTACACTCAGAGTACATGAGACAGCTATATAGAACATATATAGCTATCTCATGTACTCTGATTTTTAAATCAAAACATGTCCATGCGAAAGATAAATGCATTGAAACAGCGCTGCAACTTTTTAACGAAGATTGGTCAAACTGGGTGTAAAGTGATAACGACGGCAGATGACAACGCTATTGCCATATCAGGGCAGTTTATTTTGACACTATCCGCAAGATCAAATCACTCTTCACATGTTCTTTCGCAATGGAGCAAAAAGTGTGGTCAAAATGCAAAAACCGGTCAAAAAGAAGCAATTGTTCTTCTTAGAGAAGTATAAGATTCCAAGCTTCAGCCTACCAAAGTTCAACGAAACTCTTATAGAGAAGAGAGAGAGATACGAGTATAAGGAAATAAAAATGGTGAGAATTGAAATAATTTGCCTGAATCTGAGCGTTAGTAGTATTGAGGGAATTGAGAAAAATTGAAGAAAAAACATCATCTACTCGACGAACAAAAAGATAGAGTGAGATAGAGAAAGAGATGGATAGAGAAAGATAGTAGGCCATGTGTACGCGAATTTGACAAGTAACAACTCAGTAACAATTAAAAGCTTGTAGAATTAAGGTATCGGGGAAACTAAGGGGAATATCTGAGGTAACAATTCTCTCGATTTGCTTGCAGCGATCCGTTTCATCCGATTAATACACTCGTTGTATAGTTCTGGAAGATACTTTGCATATTTAGTGTGTTTCTCAACAAATTTCATAACTGCCGGATGGGATATTTTGTGCAAGGGCATAATCGCTTCTAAGAAACATTTTGTCAAATCCATTGCAAATGCCTTTGAGTCTCGATCTTCACCACTTAACAGCGTAGTCAAAAGTGTCTGACTTGTTGTCGTTCTATTATTTTCGCCGTTACTTTTTTCTCTCGAAACGTGTCAAATGCTTTGTAGTGACCAAATGGTGTTTCATTTGAAAAACTTGCTTCGTGTCGCAAAGAAGGCAAAACAAAACTGAGCCATCGCAGAAAAAAACTCATTGATGTTCGTTAAACATTCGGCAATTAAGCGCGGTTTGTGTTTCTTTTATTTTGAGCATTATCGTATTACATGTGATACTTTTCATTTCTGCTGACGAACTGCGCTATAGTAGTCGGGGAACGAGGCGAAAAGATTTGCACTGTCAGCGCAACAGAGCAGAATTGTTTATGTTTACATTAAATCAAAACAGTTATCGTATCGCTCATTTCATGCACTAGCATGTTAACTGCTAATGCCCACACTATACGCATAAAATGAAATACATTATTTCATTGTGCAATAGCGGCTCGATGGGCAAATTATGGATATAAAGCTAAATTCGACCGATGTATGTATTTAAATAAATATTTAATATTTAAATAAATATATTTGGCAGTTTTCGACCATTAAATGACGTCGTTTATTCTTGGTAATTCTGGTAGCCTTTTGGGTTTGCGTCGCTTACGATATTGGAAACAGATAGCATCAATTTCATTAAAGTTTCAAACCAAAACATTCCGACAGTAGTGTGTGCCTTTGATATCGAGAAGGCTTTCGATTCCGTTTGGCACGATGGCCTTCTATTTAAGTTGATCAAGTTTGGATTCCCAAAAGAGGTAATAAGACTCGCCGCAAGCGTTCTTACCAACAGACAATACTATGTCAGCGATAATGGAGCAGATTCTCTCATAGAGCCTGTGACATCAGGAGTGCCACAAGGTTCTGTCACTGGACCAGTTCTTTATACCATATTCACCGCTGACCTACCTATTCCAGTGGGCCAACCCCAAGTTAAAATCCTCCAATATGCCGATGACACGCTCTTATTCGCGTCGAGCCAAGACCTGCTCAAAGCAGCGAAGAGCCTGGAGTACTACTTGGTAGAACTAAGTCTTTACTTTAACGAATGGGGCATCAAACCAAACAGCAGTAAGACTCAGCTATGTGTATTTCGCAATCCTTCCAAGTATCGGGGATCTCAAACTATCCGCAACAAGGCCAAGAAACTCGCTGTCTCGTTCGGAACATCTAAGATTACTCCTAGTTAATCTCTAAAGTACCTCGGAATCGATTTCCAGGAATTTTTAAAGTTTAATCCCTTTGTGCGGCGAAAAATCAATGCTGCCAAATCAGCATTTCAACGCATCCGACTTCTTTTCGCCAGCAAGATGGGCATGACCACCAAAGCTAAATCCATTTGCTATCAAAACCTCATCCGACCCATCCTGACTTATGCATCCCCATCCTGGATTACCTGCTCAAAGACTGTCATGGTCGAAGCGGAGATGTTCGAAAGAAGAATCCTCCGCTTCTGCACTGGCAGGTTCTACAACCTGGTAACTAAAAAGTGGCCGAAAAACCTTCTCCTATATCAGGAGTCAGGATTGAAGCCACTTAGGGACCATGTTGTGAAATTGACGACACGATTCTATAGACAAACAGACGGACATGAGAACGGACTGATTCGGTCTCTAGGGCGTACAGGTGGTTCTAATGAAACATTTATGCGCCCCGCGAAGATAGCAGTGCAGCGGCGGCTCACGGATGCGCTGTTCACCTACACAGGCCACCCGACGAACAGAAGGGGCTAGATTTAAGACCTAGGTTAAGATTTAGGTCTAATTAGGCTAAGTTAGTTATAATTAGGTATAAGTTAGATCGTATTTTAGCGTAAGGTAGTTTTTAAGAAAATCATCGCTAGGGCGATCCCAGCTGCTGTACAGGCTGGGTGATACAATTAGAGTGTAAGAATATAACATTTGTGCCGAAAAAAAAAGAAAAACAAAAAAAAACCAACCAGAGCCAGCAGGCTAAAATAGTATAGCCGCTAGATTGTAAGTTTAAGTAAGTTTTTTGTTAAAATAGTATAGCCGCTAGATTGTAAGTTTTCTTGTTAATTAAACTTTAATATACGGTTAATTTAAAATAAAATATTTTTCAATTCAATTCAAATTAAAGTTTCAAAGAAATATGAAACCAGCATCTACGAATGCTTAATATTTGCATCAAAACATGCTTTCGTAACCGACGTTTAAATCAGCAGCCAATAATTTTGCTGAAACTTTCCAAATTCAATATAAACATTATCCAAAATGCTAGGAATGAGAATCGTAAGAAGTAAACAGCCGAATAAGATATATTTAGGTGAGATGAGGATTACCATAAAATTAAAAAACTTTTTCGAAGTCATAACCTTATCTTTTCGGGACAATCATAAAATCAATTACGTATATTTCCAGCGAAATGATTATTTTGTTTTGGTTGAAATAAATAACTAAGTTTCGAGAGCAGTGGAGATGTGATGGTTAGGTTAACAGAAAAATTGGCATATTAAAGATATACTTCGTTTTGTCAAGTAGAATGCTTGAATTTTGATGACAGTTAAGAGTTGGCTCGAATAAAGTGAATTTAGAAACAATGAATATCTTCTATAGCGTAGATATATATACACATACAAGAATGTAAACTTGCAGAATCTCTCTGTTCTAAGAAATGCAGTTTTTGAAAGTGATAGCTGTTGAGCAGTATATTATGCATACAGACTACATATCTTACTGCAATGTTTCGTAAAACAATCGATACTGAGAATGTTTTAGGTAGCCTGCGCACAGTATCCTTATTTTTCAATTTAAAGCCATAATACAACGGCCGAAAATTTCAACCACACAACAATGTTTGTTTTATTAGTAGCTACTTACTTATGTAAGGCATAAAATTGCTATTATGATAGCGTGTAGGCTGTGAAAAGGTAGAGTAGAGTGGTACTGCCATTTCCTCCCAGAAAATTATGAAATCAAGCAGTAAACCACCAAACAAAATACGAAACGGGGAGCAGGTGCAACGACCATCGTTGCCGAAAGCGTAAACCATTTCCAACTATTAGTTCCGACCTCAGTCCCCTCAACCACATGCAACTGAATGCAACATGCAGGGTGCAAGCATATCAAGAAACCCAATCACGAAACTTCGGCGAATTCTCGAATCTCCTCGAATCAGGACTTTTATTGCCATTTCATGTGTGTTTTAAACGACGACAAGGTGAACGAAATCAGGAATGAAGTCCCTTGCGGCGTGCAAAGAACGAGGTGACTCTTACTTAACACTAGACTAAACTGAAAGAAAGCGGAATATGGCCGTTCCTTTGGACTCAAATAAATGTAATGTATTTATATCAATTAAATTGCATTTAAATAAAATACAGAAAAGTTTAGTAGGTTGTTTAATAGGAAATTTTTTATCCTTAAATACTTAAATGGGCTACATAGTTGACTAAATTTTCCATCAGATTCCTAGGGTTAACTTGTGGATCGACCAGCCGACGTGCCGCATAGCAATGAAGACTCTTCCAATGCCTGTTTGTATGTGAAAATGCAACGTCGTTGCAGAAAAGTTGACGCTCAGTTGGCACAACGATTATCTAGTTTTCGTGAATAATCAGACAAGCTATGTACCTGGCTATCACTTTCAATTGAAAGCGCTATTGTATGGTGTGGCACACGTTCTTTTCGCATATAATTGCATAAGTTGCAAATTTCATGCAACTTCAGCGATTAGAAAGTTAGAACGACGCATTGTATTGTAGCCGGAGGGTGCAAGGCAATTATTTTCAAATTGTTCCTGACATCGTACATTAGCCGGGCGCATAATAATATGGCATAGTGGGATTTTCACACGACATTGTAAAGTTTTTGATGGAGAGCCAACAGGCGCAGAACAGAATGGAGTCGAAAACGAATGCAAATAATGGATGTATGTATTCGCAACTTTTTATGGGTTTAATTCATTTGTTTTATGGTATATATATATATATATATATATATATATATATATATATATAAATATCTGAAAAATATGAACTTTTGGCCAATTAGGTTTTAATACTAATGTTCCTCGAACATTTGTAAAAAGTGTCAGTTGAATCGTCTTATTTGTTTATTGTAAAACATGCTTTTTGAAGACGGCCTTGTGCGGATGTCTGCCGCGACTACTTTTTAAGAAGCTATTTAGACATGGGTAACGCAGCAAATTTTGAGGCGCTGATATACTGATACCGGCGCCAGCAGTGGTATACGCTGATACCATTGCGCTATGATACCATTGCGCTATGATACCATGATCTCATTCGCCTATGTGTGATACTCACTGCGTTTCTCGGACTCACATACGGCGCTGGCAACATTGCGCTGATACCATGACGCTATGATACCACGATCGCATCGCTTTTCATAATGTTTACTTAGCGGCTCTTGCTTGAAGTACACATGCAGCCTGTAAAACTCCAGTGGCTTGAGTCGAACCGATCGGAAAAGCAAATATAGGCTGGAATGCTATTGATTTTCCGTTCGAGAAAAACTCTCATACAAAAATTTGAATGAATATGCTTTGGCAAGAATTTGATTCTGAGGTGAACTCATATCTTTGCGCCGCGCCGTAGCATAGCGCCAAGCCAAATGGTGTTGGCATTGCAAAGCGGCAGCGCCAACACAATTGATACCGAAGTGCGTTACTGAGCTACTAATACTGAAGTGCGCTACTGCGCTACTGATACCGACAATCGGTATCAGCGCAGTGGTATCATGGCTAGTGCTTCAACGCAATTGCGCGGCGCAGCGCTGCGTTACCCATGTCTAAAGCTATTTCTAGAGGCCTAGTTTTCCATCACTTTTTTCACAATGTTCCATCATGTTCGCTGGTTTTTCAGCGTAAACCAACGATTTCACGTATCCTTACAAGAAGAAATCCAACTAAGTCAAACCGCACGATCTCAGTGGCCAATTCAATTGACGGGTCCATTTGTCGAAATTTCATCTTAAATAAGTCTATGGTTGCGATCCCTGTCTGGGACGTAGCGCCGTTTTATTGAATTTCCATCTCTGTCACATCAATATTTTTTTTTCTATGATGATGCCAAGGCTCAGGGGATGCCCTATTATGCTATAGCACAGCCTTGGCGGAAGGAAATTTAAGGAAGGGAAGAAAGGAAGGGTTGGGGTTTGCAGAAGATAGCGATGCACGATTCGCTTGAACAATTGTGGCTCATAGTTGGCGGGGAAAACACTAGATGGTAGACTGTTCCATAATCGTATTGTCCTAGATAAGAAAGAATCGTGAAATTTGACGGTACGACTGGCAATGATCGAAAGAGTATGAGAGTGAGCGCGTTGGGACGCTTGGGTGTTGCGCGTAGGAGGTGCTCTACAAGGGAGCAGACTTGATATTTCATTAGAGCAAAGACCATAATAGTAGCGATAAAAAAGAGAAAGGCGACCTACATTACGTCGGTGCTCAAGGGATGCAATACGTGAGGTAATAGTTTCATCGCCAATAAGCTTGAAAGCTTTGCGTTGGACTTTTTCTAGTTCCGCTAAAGCAGTGCGGCCTGCCCCAGCCCATATATGGGAGTTATACTCAAGTCTTGGTCTTACGAGAGTCTTGTAGATGTGCGCTATGTCTGATGGTGTAAAGTATTTCTTGCCTCTCTGAAGGAATCCTAAGCATTTCATGGCATTTTTCGCAATTTGAAAAATATGGCTGGTCCAGCTTAGTTTGCTGGAGATGTTAAATCCTCGTAGGTTTAGCGAAGGTAATTCGGAAATACAAACACCATCAACGGAAATATGGTGGCTTGTAGGAGGAGGGTAAGGCTTGAGCGAAAGACGACAGCATTGGGTTTTGGACGCATTAAACACAACACGGTTCGCTGAGCCCCAAGCGATAATGTTTAATAGGTCCCTGTTTAGCGATGCAAACATGCGATCTCTACTAACAGAAGTAGCATTTCCACGAGAGTCGGCTACTTTGTCAAAAGAGTATGCGAAGTCAAGGGTGCTGTCATCGGCAAAACTATGAATCGGATTGAAAGTGGGGGAAAGGAGGTCATTTATAAATAAAAGAAAAAGAGTTGGTGAAAGAACAGTACCTTGCGGAACCCCGGCATTGTAAGTGTGCACACAAGATTTGTGTCCATCCAGAACAACTTGAAAGGAACGATCTACGAGGAAACTTTCAATCCACTTGACAAGGACGGGGTGAAGACCAAATGCACGAAGCTTGGCTAATAGGGCAGGGTGCCAGACTCTGTCAAAGGCCTTCGAAATATCAAAAGAAACGACCTTCGAAATATCAAAATTATGGAGACAACGGTTCCATCTCTCAGTGAGAAATGTGAGTAAGTCCCCAGTGGAGCGCCCAGAACGGAAACCATACTGGCGGTCGTTGATAAGATGGTTCAACTCAAGATTTTCATTAATTTTGAATTCACGAGTGATTCGAATACCTTAGACAGAACCGAAACGATTGCAATAAGTCGATAGTTAGAGGGATCGCAGGCCTCCTCCTTTTTAGGTATGGGCTGAACGTGTGCAGGCTTCCATGTGGAAGAAAATATTCCAGTCGAATATGACAGGTAAAATAGTTTGCGCAGAGGTTTAGCCAAGGCGGAGGCGAAGCACTTTAGTACGAGGGGCGATATACCATCAGGACCGGCAGATTTGGAAACGTCAAGCTTGGCGAGTATTTTCAATACCTCTCTTGTGCGGAAATGAATATGACACCAATTTGGGAACAAAAACTGGTTTATCACGACTGTGTAGCGATTTCCACACTGAAAGAAAAACTCTTGGTTGGTTCAACTATTTTTAATAGTATTGCAACGATTCATTCAAAATCGTTAAACGAACTACGGAAAATAGTTATTTTTATTATGTTAATATAGTTAATTTAACGATATAAAAGTAGTTGGTTCTAGTTGTACAAAATATATCGCAACGTTCATGAAATCAACTGTTTCAATTGTTTCATAACCACGAAAATTAGTTGATAAATAGAAAAATATTCATCAATTCACTCAAAACTTCAACGTTTCGAATTATCAACTGTTTTTATGATACTTAAACTACTTTGCAATAGTTGATTTCAACAAACGTAATTCAGTCAGCAACGTCTTTGGAATTACTCTACGCAAAGTAGAATGGTTTCAACATTTGGATGTTTTTCATGCTCCGAATGAAATTGTTTATCAACCACGCGTCATGGTGCGTAAAAGTAATCAACTATTTTCTTATGGTTGTTTTAACTATAGCCCTAGTTAATGCGAAAACAACTAAGGCAAACTGTTGATTTTTCATACTCCACATACTCATACTCCTATTCTATCATAGAAGTTTCATATGCTACATGGCAAAATTGTGTTCGGTTTGTTGTTCGATATAATTCATATTCATGTTATGCTGTGAAGCCTTTATATTTCCCTTCTTCTATTCACAAAATATAAGTCTTCTGTTTGCAGATCACTGTTACAAAACAGGGAGTCCCGAAAACGAATACCATTGTCCCAATGCCAGAAATTGTTTAGCAGTTTCAATTGTTTTCATAGATGCTGCAGCTTGCAGCTATGCATATGAACTCAATTTCACGTCTCACGTCCTGTTTCTATTTAAGGCTTGGATGGATTATGTTGCTATGGTTTATGGCCTATCAATGCTCCTCTAATGATACAAGCATTTAGAGAAAAATATACCAATACATCGTTACCGCCTGAACCAGTACTTTTTTGCACCACGGACGTTGTTTATCAACCACGCGTCATGGTGCATAAAAGTAATCAACTATTTTTTTATGGTTGTTTTAACCATAGCCCGTAGTTGACGCAAAAACAACTAAGGAAAATGGTTGATTATACCAAGATTTTTCTTTCAGTGCATTACAGTAATTCGCTCACCGTGTTCATATTTGAAGCAATATGACCCTTTGATGCCAGCAGCATGCAGGGAGTGCCATGCAAAGCGTTTTTTCGTGGCAACGGTGTCTTTATGACTTTACAAAGATTTTCTTCGCTCTAGATGCATTTAATTTTTCGTACTGACGTGGACATCGAACCGAAAATGAACCTCTTCGCTGAGCAGAATTTTTCTGTTAATTTTTCTGTTGATTAACGGCCCAATTTTCGATCGTACAACGCATCCGATGGTCATACGGCTTTAACTTTTGCACTAACTGGGTTTTGTAAGACTTCAGACAGAGATCTCTGCGCTAAATTTTCCACAAAGTGGGCAGACAAATCCCAACTTCTTGACCTAAGATCCAACAACAATTTGCAATCACATGTCAATTCTGATGGATGATTATGCGCTCAATAAAACTAACCAAATGATCTTTGAGTGTGCACAGCGGTACACTGATTTCGGAAATAAATTACTTTCAACGATTTGTAGACGCTGCTGCGGTTTGAATTTGTCTATGACATTTGGTTTGTTTATCAGCTCATTTGATAGTGGTGAATTTTAAGATGCGGTACCTGTAATAAACATCCTCTATAATGTTCGCATTTGTCCATTGAAATAAAATATTTTTAGAAAAAAATATTTTTAGTAATGGCTACAGGTTAATGGAGGTTACCACAAGACTAAGTACTGGCGGAATAATTTTTATCGTCAGTCTGGCTAACTGCTGCAGTGATATCACCCCAAGAAATAATATTCACGCAGTGAAACCATTAATCGTGATATATTACAATATTTATATGTCCAGTTCTACTTGCGAAATAGTCAGGGAATAAAAACTATTATGAAATTAGTTTTAACTACGATATATTTCGAAGCTAGTAAAAAAACCCATTTAAAACCCACATCATGCAGCAGAAATACTAAATGCTGTCAGAATTCTGTGACATAGCTTTCATAATGGATCGGACATTGTCCTAAAAGGCTTACTTCCTTCAACATAACTCATCGTCTCTTATGTATTAATTTATATGACAAATTGTACTACCTTACACCGACCATAGAACTTTCAATAAAAATATGCTCTTGCACATGCAACGATATTGTTTACCTCTGCATCTGGTGTCAATCATGTGTAACCCACAATAGAGTGTTTCCAAACAAACATATCAGCAACAGCTGCACAATACCGATTCTGTTTCCAGGACATCAGTTCCGCATAATGGCTTCCAGGAAACCATTGTTACTTCATACGTGCAATTAAGCTGAGAAGTTGTACTTATATTGCGGGAAACGAATCATGTACACAGTAATTAAAATAACGACCATTTTAAACCATAATGTACCGTAGGCAGTTGCAAGTCTGGCAATATGGAAGTTGTTTTTTTTCCGAAAAGCATTATTTATTTTTGAACAAAACAATGATTCAAATACAAATATTTACATTGATGTGCACCTACATTTCGATATGCGTAGCTAATGGAAGTACTATATGGCTAAAGAAATCTTATCGAAAATTCTAGGTGTGCTCGTCAAAAGGAAACAGTTCACCGCAAAGCCAACATGCTCTTCTTATATCCATATACCACCCATCCCAAATGATGTCCTGTTATTTGTTCCAACAACTGCTGTTGCGCGGCTAATAACTCACTCAATTTCGTCCGAGCAACATGTAATGTCTCTTCGGAAACGCAACGTTCTCACGGCATTGCCGCTTCCTTGCAGCACCATGCGAACTGGCAAGCTGTTGTGCTGTGCCACTTTGGTCGATATGTGGAGCACGAAACTTTCCCAGCATCCAGTTTAGAATACTCATATCACTTGAAATTTTCCGATTATTGAAAAACTTTTAACGGGAGTTTCGTCCCACTCGTTCGATATTGTTTTTTTTCTGGTCTCAAGTCCGGAACGAACATATGTCATCCTTTCGCCGAACAATATGAGTTGTTTGTTCGACGGTAACACAAGTGCAGTGTGTCCTTTTGATTGGTCTCTAGTGCGTCCCGCTATTGGGCATATTGATCACATGTCGATCATATTGTTTCCGATGTTGTTTCGCGACATGAATAGGTGTAGTTGGTTCTGCGGCAAGTACCCGAGCATTTGATTGCATGCTTGAAGGATGTGCGTGCCTTGGAACTCATTATTTGACTGTGGGAAACGTATGGGAAATAGTTTTATGGCATGTCCTGAAAATTGACTAGGTCGGGAGAATTCAGACGACGGTCGGCCGTTGGGAAACTATGCAATTAGCGACTTAACGATACAGCGCTCGTGTGATTAGTGCTCCTACGAAAATATGATAGACCGGGGTACGTTGTGGGTTGAAATAGACGTTTAAGTTAAAATTACATGTTCGATACGTACGTTTCTGTGAATGTGCACTTCTTTGCCCGAATCGCTCATTATGTCATTAGTCTAGCGAAATACTTATGTTGAAACGAAAACAATATTTAGTAGATTCCCTAAATTGTCGTTATTTTTCACATTGGAGTAGCAAAAGGAAAAATACGTACATTTGCTCATAAACTAGTCAATTATTTCAAGATATTTAATGATTTAAACCTATTCGTTCTGTTTAAATTACATTCAAACAAACAAAACAACTGTGCTAGCGCTAATGTTGCAGTATATATTAGGTAGGATTCAATTTTCTTCTGAATTTCTTAAAGCTAAATTTCTGTAACCTGTTGCTCGTTGATATTTTTGTGTTTGATAAAAAAGTGTTTGCTTTGAGTTCAGTGAAATCAACAGTTTCAACGACAGGCCATATACATCATGCAGCATAATTTGACTCAATCTTTAAACGATAAAATTTAAGCTACTCTCCTGAATTTTTCTCCGGCCATTCTGGACATCAGAAGCACGGGTACATAGAAATATTGATTCACTTCCCTGATATTTTGAATAAAATTCGTAGCGTAAGGACACACGTGCTCTTCCATTTAACAACGCGAATGTTTACGGTAACAACGAATTGCACAGCACCTAGGACTTGCTCAATTTTTCAGCAGGGAGGCAAAAAACTGAAATCAATGCGAGCTTTATACATATATAAAATGACACTAGAGAATAGCCAGCAAAGCAGCAATATGCAGAATGTGATTCATTGGCTTAGCTTGACAGCCTACATGGTTCTTTGTTTACGATAGTAAAATTTTATCTTAGCGATCTCCTTCAACATTAGTGTAGACACTACTTTGAGCGGCTTCTTCTCCTATCGGTCATAGTATCCGTTTTATAAATTTTCTCATTATATGATGACTACACACAAACAAGTGTAGCATATGTTTATGCATATTTTTCCTGCTTTCGTACTTTTTCCCAATGAGCCGTACCCTTAACTTTGCGTTTCTGAACCTTTCATGCTCGGGATATGTGACAGCACCAAAGGAACAAATGTCTGGAATGTTTTTAATACGATTCAACAACTCCACTCTCTAGTGATTTCCATTTTGAAGCATTGTTTGTCGCATATTGGATATCATGTCATCTGTCTGGTCGAAGAAATTGTGTTTTTCAAACTTATCCTCTATTTCCATATGCTGCTATGGTGTCGTTTGGAGTCTGACGAGGATCTGGATTAATATTTTAAAATGATTTCTGATTTGCTGGTTTTGCTGATTTAACTCAGGATGCTTTTGGATTCCGATGCAAAACATGGCACCAGCAGGTGTGTAAATATTTCATTTTTTAATTAGTTTATGAGGTTTTGAAAGCTACATCTATTATAGTAAGAAGTATTTTTGAATTTATATTTGCTTGTGAAAAAAAAAACAGAAAATGCAGACTTTGTCCATCTATAATGAATTCAAGTTCAGCTTCACTTTAGCTTTTGAAATTTTATGGCGTCACCAGTTGCTAGCCAATTCATCTCGTACATGTATATCTTTAATACAAACTCGAGTTCATCGAAGAGTGATAATGAAAAGAACAAAAATTTATATCGCAACTTTATTTGTGAGAAAAGTTCTGATGAAAGCAACACAACATGAAATGTCATTTACCACTGACGATATATGCGATACCTATTGTTCCATGGCAATATCGACTCTGTGAGTAAGGTATGCGATGCTAATGAATATTTTAGTTTTTGAAGGCAGCAGTGCGTATCATAAAGAGAAAACGAACAAAAAACTTGCAAATCACGATTGTCATTTGCATTTTACATATTCCTTTTTTCAGTGGCTCGTAAGAGTAAATGGAATCTGATAAAACAAATGAATCGCTGGTTTGAAGATCATGTAAAACCTCGATCTGAATACTCTATCGTAACTCATGGCGTAGAAAGGTTTTCAGGGCTGCCAATCACATTAATTCCAAAATTTAGGAAAGAAAAACACTTGTCATTTATATTCATGATCGAACACTGAAAGAAAAATCTTGGTAAAATCAACAATTTTCCTTAGTTGTTTTTGCGTCAACAACGGGCTATAGTTTAAACAACTATAAGAAAATTGTTGATTACTTTTATGCATCATGACGCGTGGTTGATAATCAACGTCCGTGGTACAAAAAAAGTAAGCAACCACAAGCAATGGTATTCCAACAATATACATAGTGCGAAATAGTAAATGACTGTAGTCTGTGGTGTGGAATTATGCTTGTTGAATTTAACAATTGTAGAGTGGTTCGCTTACTATGAAAATTGTTGATAATTCAATATTTTGTAGTGTTAAATGAATTGATGCTTATTTTCCTGTAGATCAACTATTTATCGTAATTATAAATTCGAGGATTCAACTGTGTTAATCCTCGAAGGTTTCCATATTTTTTGTATCAGCAAAGTCAACTACTTTTGTATGGTCAAATGAACTATTTTAACAGAGTAGAAAGAACCTTTTTTCTGTAGTTCATTCGACAAATTTGAATGAATTGTTGCATTACTATCAATAATAGTTAAATCAACCACGACTTTTTCTTTCGGTGAATGCTTATCTTATAAGACTTTGAAAGCAGCGACTTCTATAACGTAAATGACGAGAATGCTCAGTGCTTGCAACAATTTACCACAATTGCCTTACGTCAAAATCAACCTACACTGTCAAATTAATTATAATCTAATGAATTCACCGAAAGTTACAGGAATAGAGAGATGTTTGGGGTTGGAGGAGATTGGAAAATTTCAACATTGGTTACTTATTTTCATTGTAGATGAGTGCCATTTGAAAATTTAATGGTAGCGTTTGTTGTTACAAAAATAACGAAAATACCAGGTGCTGGCAGCCCTTTGCTGGCACAAAAACCAAAAATAAACGAAATACCCTATGAATTTCTTTTTAATTTGATGGATGCATGGTAAGCTATGGGGGTAAAAACTTTGGGATTACAAGTGGCAAAACTTATAAAATGTTCGAAATTCAAATATTTGCTTATTATTTCAACAGTATGATTTGAAAGTTTAAAGAAAACAGTATTGACTAAAGAAATGAAAAAAATGACCAAAGCTGGGAGCCCTTCCTTAAATATTCAACCAAACTCCTACCAAACTTGATTTAATTTAAGGTTTATCTCCAAGAGTGAGCGCTCTTAAAGACGGCCAACTCAAAAGATTAGTGTTATTATATACACTCCTCATCACTTGAATAGCCCACTTGGAAAATCCGTAATAACTCTTCCAATGTTTTTCCGAGAATATTGGCATAAAAATCGTGAGCACATTGTAGACCGTAATGAACATCTACCTGGTTTTGGGATTTAATTCTCGAAAACTGTGGCAATAAAAAATGAGTAACGAAAAAAATGCATTTCTCAGCGCGTCAATAGAATAGCCCATTATTATTTGTCTATACACTGAAAAAAATCCACATAGCGCCCAGAGCCATGTAACATAGCGCATTATTTATGGCCCAATACGCCATGTACATAGTGCTCTGAGCCATGCAATATGGCTCCCAGCGCCATAATGTCAGAATCTACATAGCGCGTGGTCCCATGTGACATGGCGCAGCATTTATGGTGCCACACGCTATGTACATAGTACCCTGAGCCATGCAGTATAGCTCCCAGCGCCATAATTACATGGCGCAGAAATTATGGCCCCACACGCCATATTACATAGTGCCATGAGCCATGTAATATAGCTCATGGCACTACAATTATAACTCGCAGCCATGTTGTGTGAGGAGATGCATAAATATCAGCAAGCTTCTTGAATATAGGTGAAGATATGATCTTTGATGTCATTAATCCCTCGGGAATTTCTTTGATAGAATTCCATCACCTAACATCAAGTGCTCTACCTCTAGGTGCTCCGAACTGCGAAGGTTCGTGGCCTTTTGTTGGATGCAAACTGGATCATCTTCAGATGCACTGAAAAAACACATAGCGCCAGATGCCATTATTTATAGACATCTGGCGCCATGTACATAGTCGATTTCGGTCGATTTGTGATAAAATATAGCGCCATTGTACATAGGAGCAGACGCTATGCTTATAGCCCTCCACGCCATGTACTATAGTCCTCCACGCCATGTACTATAGTCCTCCACGCCATGTACTATAGTCCTTCACGCCATGTACTATAGTCCTCCACGCCATGTACTATAGCCCTCCACGCCATACAGTATAGTCCTCCACGCCATGCAGTATAGTCCTCCACGCCATGCACTATAGTTCTCCACGCTATGTGCTATAGTCCTCCACGCCATGTAATATAGTCCGCCACGCCATGTACATGGCGTGGAGGACTATAGTACATGGCGTGTAGGCCTATGTACTTTTCGCCATGTATTATGGCGTGTGGCGCTATATTTTATCACAATCCCTAAATCGACTATGTACATGGCGCCAGAAGTCTATAAATTATGGCGTCTGGCGCCATGTGTTTTCTCAGTGTACTGTGTGTCGAGTGTATCAATCTCCGGTTAGTATTTATTTGAGTTTTTAAATTTGAGGACTGTTTTTATGTTAAAATTCAATTTTTTGTCAGGGATCAACGTGTTGGTGTGCAAAATGGAACGCGGAAAATCATTGAGTGACGAAGAAAAAACTACCATCTCGGTTTTAAAGGGAGAAAACTTAAATAACAGTGAAATTGCCAGGCAAATTAACAGAAGTAATAAAGTAGTGAGAAACTTTTTAAAGTACAAGGATAATTATGGTACAAATTATGTGAGAAGCGTTAGTAAAGTGACAATAGAGCAAGAACGGCGAAGAATTTTGAGGGAAGCATTTAATTCGAAGGACTCTGTGAGCAAAATCCGTGCAAAAGTTGGAGTTACTGCAAGTGCTTCACCGATTCGTCGAATTGTTAAAGGATCTCCGAATATGAGACGCAGGAAACTGAAGCGCAAACCGGTGCTACAGGAGCGTCATAATGTAGCGTGCCTGGCATTCGCAAAGAAGCATATGACCTGTACCAAAAAATTGCAAAAAGTCATATTTAGCGACGAAAAAAGTTTAATTTAGACGGACCCGATGGCTTTTCATATTATTTTCACGATTTACGAAAGGAAGAATTGGTATTGTCTCGACGTAACGCAGTGGTTGGATCAGTCATGGTGTGGGGTGGAATTTCCTTCAATGGGGTCGTGAATTTGGTTGTTTTGTCCGGTCGTCAGAATGCTGCAAATTACCTAGAATTAATGAAAAACGAAGCAATAAGATGTCGCGAGGTTTTGGAAATCCAGGATGTCATTCTTCAGCAGGATAATGCACCAATTCACACCGCGCGTATAGTGAAAAATTGGTTCAAGTCGGTAAATTTAAACGTTTTAGACTAGCCTGCGATGTCACCCGATTTGAATATTATTGAAACGTATGGGGATACTTAAGTCAAAAAGTTTACGAAGGTGGAAGACAATTTGACCACCGGGAAGAACTAATAGCCACCATACAAGAGGAGTGGAAAAAAATTTCAATAAAGTACCTGCAAACTCTATACAAAGGTTTAAAAATATAATTTTTGAAGTAATAAAAGCGAAAAGGGGACACATCCTATATTAAGAGAGGCAAATTTTGTTTTTATTTTATTCTTTTCGGCTGTTTTTGCCACCTGGGCTATTCTATTGACGCGCTGAAAAATGCCTTTTTTTCGTTACTCATTTTTCATTGCCACAGTTTTCAGAGAGTGAGATATCATCTTATATACGCATTCCAGTTACTGACGTACCACTTTCAGTTCTATTTCCTTTGGTGGCTCAGCTCTCGTGCTGAAAATTAGCATCCTAACCCTTCAGAGCCTCCAGTCTTAATGATGCAGCGTACTCAATCAGGCTCTTCAGTTCCTGTACTGGAGGCGGTAATAAGGAGTCAATAAGGAAGATAAGCTGAAGCGACAGCATTTGATCGCTGACTGGTCCCGGTTTGAAGATTTCTGAGCATGATGATATCAGGCAGATTGGAAACCAAAAAAAAAATCCTTGCTCTTGTTGATCTAGCATCACAAAAAGTTTTGGTACCTTTGATTGAGATGAGTTTTGTTGTTTCGAGCATACAGGTCCTGTACTATCACAATGTAGGGGAACACTTGCAATTTTGCCAATTATTTGCTCGGAAGAGAAGACAAAGCCTTGGCATGCTGCAAGTTGATCTAAAGCCTTATACTATCAAGTGAAGACCTCCGATGAACTCATCTCTGCAGACCTTTATGCATGGAGCCTTGGAAATATTCCATGAGACCTCAGTGATAGTCCAGAATGCCGGATGTCTTGAAAAACGGACGTCCAGAAAACTAGATATCCGCAAAACCGGACATCCGGAAAACTGTTGTGCAACTACCAAAAATACAATGCATTCTTTTTGATGCACCATACAATGATCAAAGCTAAGCGTTTGCATGTATCGCACTGATGATTCCACAGCTAATCGCATGAAGTTGAAAACGGTTAGAAACGAAGAAAATCAGTTTTTTTTTTTAAATTCGGAGAAAGAAGTTAAAAAATTCGGAGAGAGATATTTCGCGGATGTTTTTAAATTGCATAAACAGGAAGCTGTTTATTTATCATTTTTAAAATTTTAATGCATGAAAACTATGCATGAAATGTATTAAAAATCGGTGTTTTTCTTCTTCTTTTAATTATTTTATTATTAATTTTACTTAATTTTATTTGCATTCATTTACATTATTTTTTAATATTATTATTAACATTGTTTTATGATTATTTTATTGGCATTATTTAGTGAATATAGTTTTTTTTTATTTATATTTGTTTTAACTGTTATAAGTCGGATTTTTTTATTAATGTTTTGTGAAATTCTTGTATTGCTTTTGAAGATATATATGATCATTAATTTAAATATTATTGATTTAAATAAAAATATCGGTTGTTATTTTTATGAACACTTTGGAATAATAAAATAAATAAGCAAAAAAGTCATACAGCTGGCATCGGTGTTGAAGATGGTGCAGTTCGTGTTTGTAAAATTTGGCGTACTTCTAGCATGATGCTTAAATCCGCACTATTCCCACGACCGTTGCAGCTGAGCTAGCTCGCAAGTTTAGCACGCAGGGCACTTTAATGGAGTAAAGCTTAGATTGATTTATGTTGCATTGGTGACAGCTTGGCAATTGGCAACAAAACCGGACATTCGGAAAACTGGGCATCCGGTAAACTCTACATCTGGATGTCCGGAAAATCGGACGTCCAGAAAAACAAAAGCTGAAGTACAATAGTTGGAACAATAGTCACTGTTGACGATTTTAATCCGTGTTGTGAAATCAGAGAGGCTTTAAAAAAAGAGCTGGGGCAAGTCGAACTTTGAGAGCAAAGTCGTCAACCTTTCGAACGATCATCCTATATAAGTTTCGTTTAGATTTCGATCTAGACCGGAAGCTATGGGGCAAAAAGCTTTTATATTGCTGTGCGAATTTTCAAGATTCAACAGACAAAATTTACCATAGCTGGCAGCTTTATGTTAAATTTTCACTCAAACTTCAATCAACGTTCACTTAGAGTTAGATCCAGTTACCTTGTTAATGTCGTTAAAACCTGACGGCTAGATCGGAGTTTACAGGACTAAAAGCAGTTTTTTTCCTAGCCATTTTTCAAGGTAGCATCAGTGTCACAGCATCGTTTGTCCTAGCAAACACATATTTCGGTTACTTAAACCAGAGGTAATTTAGTGAAGGGCTACCAATCTTATGTAAAGAAAAATTTCCCAAATTTAAGTGTAACTTTCCAGACAACAAATTAAATTTGCATTTGCAAAAAGCAAACACTTTTGAGGAGTCTCTTTAATATGAAGATTTTGTATTTATGTACCTGCCATAGCTGTAAGCTTTCTTGCACATTTATCAAAAACTGCACTAGCATATTTCTTATACTGGCCGTGAACTGTTTTGCTTGGCTATCGGGATAACGCGTATTTACGTTGTTTTAATTATCTTAGCTTCCTGCCGATTATTTTTGCGCATCTACAAGCAAGCCCACGTTGGGCGCCAGTTAATAAAATCACTGAGTTTCTGTACAAATGAAGTTTTATTTCAGGACTTGGCACTATGGACACTATCACAGTTTTGGTTATAGATATTTTCAATGTTCCACATACATTAAGGTAAGTGTTACCTGATGATTTGCTAAAAAAATTGGTAAAATGGGCGGAAGAAATCGCAAAATTTTCACCAAAATATATTTGCATAATATAGTTTGAAAAATTTAAGACTATTTTTACCGTTATCGGCGAAAAACGATATCTGACTTCAAAATGGGGAAGTTCCAGGTGGCTTTCATTCACGAAAAATGAAGTGGGTTGTTCGCCACTCGCTTCGCTACCGGAAACTACAACACCAGCGTCGCCTCGAAGCGTGAAGGTAGCGGTGGGCTCCTCAAATTGGAAAAGAAAACTTTTTTTGTCCACGTAAATTCACACTCTATAAAAATAACCTTTTCAGCAGATGTAAACCATAAATATCTACAATTTATTAATTCCGCTTATCCTAGCACAACATTTCGATCACCGCGCTAAAATTCATGGTAGAATCACTAATTCTATGAAATACGAAATAAATCTAATTACAAAAAAAAATATTCCAAAATAAGTCTATGTAAAACTTAAAACTAGCTAACCTGGTAATACATAGTTCCGTGAACGGCCACGCCAAGTTCGATCCTTCGTGGGGGCCTTTTTTCGGATGAATCCACTATCATTGGAAATTCTACTAGAAATTTTTTCCGCAGCACAAACTCCCGATTTGCTCTTTTACTGTACCGCTGTAATCTGAACTGTCAATTTGTATGTCAATATCATGGGTATGTTTCATTTCATATAATTTTTGTGTAGTGTTTTTAATTTTTTAGCGCGTAAGTTTCTTTACGTTTAATCGCCATGGATATTGAAGTTAAGTCATTCGTGTGTTGCGTCCTATGTTGCCGGTCAATTTGTGTATCGCATTTTCGATAGTATTGCTGGTGACTGTGATGAAGTTTGTTCTCGTGTTGATTTATTTCAAGATGATTGTGACGAATTGTTGTATGTGCCAGTTATAATTCGTTGGTGAAGAATTGTGTTTTGTTTGTTTGAATATAAGTTGATTTTGCGATCTTTTTTGTTATTTTTCCTGCAGTGACGGCTTGTTTTGTATCGTAGTTGGTTCTTTCATGGTCTTTGTCCCTAACTTGTAACTATCTCTAAAGGCTCCGCGACATAGAAAGCGGTCTGTCGCAGCGGGAAGCGATATCTGACCGATACGGTCAGCGGGTCTGGCTGTATGATGCAATGTTGCGTCAGCTCTGTCAGAGAACGCGGTCTATCGAATTCTACCAGTATCTGTTGCGGCGACAAGCAATTCGGTTGAACAATTTTACAGATTTTTCTAGTGACCGCCTAAAAATGAGTGAGCAAACTGAATCATTCATCAAAAGGTATCGCATCATCCATGGCGTTTCCAAATAGTAGATCGCTGGAACAAACGGTAGATCACTTCCCACCGCGACAGACCGCTTTCTATGCGGCCAAGCCTGAATCCAATGAAAGACTAACAAAACGTAGCATCTTGCGTTCTGTATTTACGTCGGTTGCGATGATGTTTACAGCTCAATCTTCATCGTTTTCTCTTCTGAAGGAGGTGGAGATTTGTTTTTTTTTTTATAGAAGAAAAAACCCGTGTACCATGACACCATATACAGTCGATGCCTATTTATCATAGAGATTAGAACTGGCACATTGTATACAAAATAATTACTCATAATTAGCAGACTACGTATGAGCATAATATGAACGCATAACATCTGATTGTTCTATTTATCTAAAGTTTGTCATAACGATTTCACAAATTCACATAATAACTCTATAATTTCGAGCAAAATACAAATGGTTCGAAATGGATAGAAATTTCTTATTAATAACGAAAAAAAATTGAAAAACCTAGATTATATCCTCGAAAAATCGGTAGTACGTCGACAATGATCCAGATAGTTTTCGAAAGCTGTTCATAAAAAAATTACATTGCACTTTCTAAAATACCAACCTTGGATCGAGCTACTTATAAGTCTGCCATTCATAAAAATATTTATGAAAACTTTGAATTCTTTGGTCAAAAACAATTTCTCGGGCTTCCTCGCATTAAAGTGCAAACACTGCATTTGAGTGGCATTCCTATTTGCTATGAATTCGTATAGTGTGCTTCATTATTACATCAAATTTTGTCGATAGAGTATTTTATTTCCATTTTTATCCATGCGACTAAAAAAATACAATACTAAACAATTTTGTGAAATTGAACTTTACTGAAGTCAATGAGGATTATTCTATTTGGTTTTTGTATCCAAAACGCCCAGATGCATGAAAATCTGTTTATCTTCTAGTGAATGAAATGTAAATCCGTCAATTTAATCCTTTTCCACAAATATAAATCAAAATATATCCTCGCGAATTCAACACCAATATATTGTAACAGCGTAACAAATCGACACTCGATTCAACGGGTACAATCGCTCATTGCCTAAAAGCAAATGCGTGTCGATTGCAGCCCCTCCGAATCCCGTCGACATGGATTCTTGTGAATTGAATGAAGCTCGTACTCACTTTCCGGGACACAGTTGCAATTCATATAAGATTTAAGTGTCATTGCTACTTTTCTACGGTATCACTTTCTGAAACTAAATGAAATAAAAAAGGATACGGCAGCGGAGTAGAACAAAAACATAATTCGATACACTTTCTGTATTGTTCGTTTGTATACCGGCAAGGTGAAAACAGGAAACAAAAAAAAGCCTCGTGACCGATTTGAGTTATTTTTCCAAAAAGGGTTTAAGTTACAGCTGGGTTCAAATCATGTGTTTCAGGGAAGGAAGTGCGATACAGAAAAACATTGCCAATGATACTTGAAAAAGGGTTAGAAGTAGGCGGGTATGTCGCCAGGCGTAATTAGGGTGAGCTTACGTATCAAACGGAATTGATAGAGCCAAATGAGACAGTTGTGTTTTGAAGAGCTGAAAGAATTATTTATTATTTTCCACAAGCTGGACAAGCTGGCGGACACTGCTTGAAAATCGTTCAAAATATAGAACAACGAAAACTCTTTCAAAAATCTCTAACTGAAACTTGAAGCAATTCACAAACAACACACGTTCTAACGACTTTTTTTCATTCGGCACCTTCATCACTTTAGTGGTGTGAAATCGACTTGATCAAAAGGTCTTTAAGCTACTAACCAACAATGATTTCGCTTGAAATGTGTATCATGATTCCTTTTTACCGTTCTGGTGCGCTCTTCTTTGGAGAGAAATCATTCTTGAGTACTCCAGAGCTTATATGAGCTGAACAATTTTGGTACGTTATACAAGCTGAAGAACGATACAACCCATTTCCCATTTTAATTAAATTCTTGATAAACGCAGACGAAGTAAATTAGTTGGAACATGGAACATTAATGTACCCGCCGTGAATTATTACTTTTGTGCTACATTGCAAGCCGTACATGCTTACAGGTGTTGTCATTACTAGGAAACTTTTAGCTACCACCCCCTTTTAGACTTCTCCATCCATTTTAGTTCTTTTTAGCTTTTCTGCTTTCTAATGGGACAATGGTATACGGAAGGGGCAGGAAAACAAGAAAGAGCAGGTTGACAGTGATTCCAGCACATATACGTGTCACATTTTTGTGTTTTCGAAAAAAAGGAAGTGTTACTGGCACTTATACATTACTAAAAAAGAAGTGTATCGCATTGTTGAAAAAACTATTTGTTCACTTCCTGGCGATTTGAGATACTGAAGAGCTTAGTTTATTGTTTGAAATTATAAAAAAAAGTATACGACACATTAACGGTTAGTTTTGATTTCTAAGACAAGTGGGGAGTTGTTGCATGTGTTATGATCCCGCAGGTAAAAATATATTATGTTCATCGTGACACAACTTGTAAATCTTTTATTTTGTAATCTGAGTATGCCAGTTTAAGGAAAATATTTCAAATTGTCATTGTGTTCCACTCAAGCTCTGAGCTGATGGATCATGGATCATATGGGTTTAAATTGAATTAGCGAGATTTTTTTTCGTAATGAAAAATTCACATAGTGCGTATTCCTATGCAACATGCCGCATCATTTATGGCTGCATACACTAAGTACGTAGTATTCTAAGCAGAGCCATTTTTCGACATCTTTCCGATATGGGGCCAATACTTTTTTCATGGCAAAAAGGTAAACTAAAAATTGAGGAATATTTCCTATAACCTGTTATTTGTGCATTTACACATGTACATCAAATAAACATATGGTATATCCAAATCGTAACATTTTAAGCATCATGTTGTGAGGATATTTCGGATTGCATGTGATGCGTATTCTTTTGTTTTCTGAAAGCAACCTGCAGCAGTTTTGCACGATGCAGCCGAAGCTAATAAAAGCTTCAATCTAGATTTTAATTAGCCAGTTGAACGTTAATTGGACTTCAATAATTTAACTAGCTAGAGGTACGATTCGGCATTAAGAATTCACTAAAAAAATATGTTTTTTAGCCAGAACCAAGTTTGGTTTATTTGCCATTTATATGCGCCTATGATAAACTTTGCTTCAATGTAGAAAACATTTTTAAAATAATGAAATGGTTCGTCGGTCACATTTTACTTTATATTTGACTTCACATTTTACCTTACATATCAACCTTTATTTTCACTTTATCTTTAAGAGAACTGATCTTCTTAATTATTTCAAGATCTGTTTCTTTGGATAAGATGCTCAGGAATCAGCAAAATGCATGCAGGGATATGATAGACCAAATTTAAATAATTTGTATTCGATGAAATATGAATTGAATGTGAACAGTCAGTAGGAAAGAGAAAGTTCCAAAGTTTTGGTTACTACCGCTACCTGCCAATTGGCAGGCACCGTCAGCTGTGAGTAAGATAGCTACTATGTGCCATAAGGTTTTTCCGCGTTCTTGAGTTTGCAAAAAGTGAGTCGGCAGTTAAAGTGCAGCGGGCATTTCATCTCCGACTCGACATTGAAACACAAAATAGGGAAAGTATAAGTCATTGATTTAAGCAAGTTCAAAAAAAGTTCGGTCTGACTGCGAGTGTCAGAGGATGGTGCAAATGAACAGAAGACAGTTTTGTTCATAGTCTAAGAAAGTAAATCAATATACCTAGCAGAGATCTAGGAATACCTTAAACAACTGTGGGGGCCCTGGTTCAAATCCAGGTTCGGACGAAGGACCACGCACCAAGCTTTGAGTTCGCTTAAGTTAATCACGGGTAAAGTGAGGCGTGGAACTAATTACTCCACATTGATTGGACATTTTTGATGATGCTCTTTACCAGCTTCAACCATTGGACCCTGCAATGACTATCGTGGGATTACTTATTTTTACTAACTTTTTCCAAACAATGGCTTTTTCCTCAATTAACTGAAGACTTTAGTAGATATTCTTCAAGTAGAGGTGTGTTTACTTCTTCATATAGCTTCGCATTTGAAAAATTTGGAAGCATATTAAGGATTATGCGCCGATGCTTGAAAAATAGAGTCATCAGCGTACAGAAGGGTTTTAGCTTTGATTTTTGGTTGGAAGGGTTTTAGTTTTTCCTGAGGTAAACCAACAGATTTTAATCTATTTGAAGACATTGATTTACCTATCTGGACGAACAAACCTCCAATTCGGAGAAAGTTTTGAATCATATTGATAATGTCAGCTAAGAGCTTGTGTTTTATGAGTTAATTAATGATTTTAAATCAGTTTGACGTAAACAGATTAAACTTACAACAAATCCACCAATCAATCTAATTGTAATTCAAATAAAATTGTAAATAATTCCTAAATTAGTTAAAAAACTAAAGACCCGTAGTAAGCCATAATGCAGAGTCAAATGCTTTCTCAATATCTAAAAAAATAGGCTATTGGTGATTGAACAATTTGAAGTGCCTCCGAGGTGTGTGACTGAAATTTGAGAAGGGTACGGGGAGTTGAGTAATTAGCTCCGAAGCCAAATTGGACAGATGAGATAATTTGTTAATCTTTAATATGAGACTGCTTTGCGATATTGACGTGCTTTTGCTTTCATCGGCTCCTATACGTTGCTTACTACCTCTATGTTTATTACGAACAATCTCAGATAATATACATTCAAAAAAATTTTGGTTGAATTTTACCCTTATAATAGTAGAAAACTGGTTTCCTAAAGATGTAAATTTACAAAAGTGCATAAAAAGAATATTTTTTTACGACCAAATCGTGTAATTTTACCCTTAAGAATGATGCAATTTTATGGCTTTGGCGCAAAGGTGAATAGCAAACTAGTAAATTTACACTCTTTTTGCTTCAATTTACAAAAATCTGTGTATTATTCAGCTGATATGACGCAAAAGCAAAAAATGCACATCGAATGTGTAAAAAAATTTGTGATTCGTTATTTTAAACGAAAAAATGAATTTATTTCCTATTATCAAAGTATTAATTATAGGCCCACTTTTTAGAGTGTACACTTGGCAATAAGTTTTATCATGGATGGTGTCGTGTATTATGTTGATTTCGGTTTTGTATTTTCTCTTAAAAGTACATATTCTTTGCCAATTGTGTGACCTTTATGCTTGCGACGTCAGGGGAACCATAGCCGTGCCGTGACCTAAAATCTGGCAGGGGTCAGGGACCAAAAGGTTCAAGACATGCGATGATTTTGTCTTCCGTAAGGTACACGTACTGTTCATACAACTTATATAATTTACTAATACATTATATATTTGTTAATATATTCTTTGTTATTTGCTTATGCATAATGCATTATCAAATAAACTTCATGTCTATGAATACGTATGAGCTACTACCACATGCATATAATGTGAACGGTACCCAGTGTGCCAAATTCGGCATTTCGTTGAGAATTCTTTCAGAAAATTGAAGCGAATTCAGAAAAAAGTTTCGGATTCTCAAACTTATGCCTAGTACCATACTCTTCGCGAAACGAATTCAACGGTCGAATTCCATACAAAAAGAGCTTTTCAATTCGTCAGTAAAGCTCTTTTTGTATGGGATTTGACCGTTGAATTCGTTTCGCGAAGAGTATAGTACTAAGCATTATTCGTTACGAATTCTTTAAGACCGGTATATGGAAAACGTTACGAAAACGCCGAAAGTGCTCAAACCTTCCCCTCTTTAGCTCATGAAAAGCTTACCCTTGCTTCGTCTACCATAATGGACATCAGTCCGCACTCTTTTAATTCAGCTGTATTGTACTCGCGAACAATTTCAGCAATTATTTTTATTAATTCATTTTATGTTTTGCCACTGCAGTTGTTCGCAACCTTGTTTTTAAAATTATTTTCAAAAGTTGAATCATGCTCCGTGAATAATGCACAAAATTCCAAAAAAAATGCACGGTTATCACTGGCACCACTTTCATCATGTCCTCTGAAAGCACGTCTTTGGCCACTGAGACACGTCGTAAGGTCGATAACTTTTTCCAAATAATTTCGGTTCATCTTGACAATATTCCAAGACTGTTCAAGCACCATATCACTTACTGTCTTCCAAGCACTATTAGAGTTTTCACATTGTGCATGAATTTTTCCATCCAAATAATTTATCTGGAACGCGAAGTTTGGTCGAGTTGAAATTTTGGTGTATTTTTGGCGACAATGGAAATTCTATGTAAAATTTCGCATTGTGATAACTTCACATCGAGTCATCAGATCGTCACAAAATTTACAAGACTCATCAATGGGCATAAAAAATAAGTGCCTGGAGTTTTAAATAATGTATGGGCAACCTCGTAGCTACCATAAGTACGTAAACACAAATCTTTTACACAGCTTTTAGAATAAAATGCAAAAGATTGATGAATTTGAAACTATATTTATACAGTCAAATCTAAACTTGTAAAATTCCCATTCGGTATACACTGGTCTTGAGTAGATATAAGTCTGAAAAAAGTTTAATGAATATGATAAGAACCATGTGGTGGTTGTGTCACTATGAAAAAACACTCGGTGAAATTGAAGTGCTAATCCTTTTAACTTCTGATGCAGTTATTAAATTATAATGAAATTCACACACATTTAACCTGAGTGTAAGCCAAGTAGGTCATAGATATTGTGGGAACATGAGACTAGAGAACTAATGAGGAGAGGAACATCAGTAAAGTCCACAGGGCAAAAATTGCATACAAACGAAAATTCCAAAGCCTATCATAAAATGACTAAGGCGTAAATAATTAGAGTTTTTGTGGTTTGAGCGGGGGCAATTGTATGGCGCAAAATTTTGAATTTGGGATCATGCAGTCTTAGGTTTGTATTTTAATTTTGATGTTTTTAGGCGAAATTAAATTTTATAGCTTAACTCCATGTGCGGTTTCTGAAAAATCTGCGTATTTTAACGGTGGCAGTATATTTTGACATCACATTTTTCGCAATGTATAAAAACCCTGAAATTTAGAAGTGGTCGAATTCTGGGACGATAGTAAACAATAAGCAGAATACAAAGTTAAATGAGTTTCCGGAATTGCACGTAAGCTGCATGTTTGTGAAACTAAGCACATGTTATCATGAAAAACTTAGCCCTACTAAACATATGCAGCAGATCTATTGTTGTTTTTTTAATTTTGCAATTACAATCGGGCTTGGGACCGGTTTCGGCGGAATTAGGGCTTGCTTAGTTCTCACGATCTTTATAGTTCACTTTTTCCTAAGTTCAGAGCAATCGATAATTATCTTTTGCTTTGCTAACATTTAATTTTATTTCAATGTTTTTCACTTTACACTCACTTTTTATCACTTATACCTAAATTGTTATAATAATATTATTTCTCACTTATATTTCACTAAAATTAATTTCGACACATGAAGATTTTTTTATTGAAATTTATCAAGTTATTTTTCTCTAGCCCGATATAGATATTTTTGGTTACGCCACTGACCAAAGACAAATCAAACAAGGCTGTGCAATTGTCATTCACGAAAACGTAAAAAAACGGTCTGCTCGCGACTTTTTCGTTTATTTTTAGAGAAACACGCACAATGGCAGACAAATATTTTACACGCGACGATAAATTTAACCCGGATTACATATATTAACACTCACTTACCTGTAAAAAGAGACTCCTAAGACACCAAATCCTCGCCAATTTCGGCATGAGCCCACGACACACTTTTGACTGATTATTACTTAAACTTTACGAACTTCTTATGTAATTTCGCGTTGTTATATGAAACTAAGGGCTTATAATGTTTGAAAAACTAGTTTTTTAAGAAAAATCACCACCGCACAACACAATTATTTACGTTTGAAATTCACTTTACTTGGAGACACTACCGACACCGCGTACGATTGACAACGATTTTGACAGCTAAGCCCAAGCAGGCCCAAGCCAGAGAGAATCGAAGAGAGCGTTTTTGTCCTATTACACACACTTGGATGTATGGCCAGAAGGGTGAGGTAGCCCGCTCCTCTTAGTTTCCTACTCTCATGTGGGAACACATAACACAACCCACAATCACATATCCACACAGCACTATACAATAAAATAATAAAAAGTAGGCTAAGAAAAATGTAGATAAAAATATTGAAAAATAAGAATCAATAATATATTTTGTAAAAAGCTGTCAAGACGTGTTTCTCTTGATAACATTAAAATTAAATTTTCATTAGAAGTATTTACTTCCAAATTAGAATTTACTTCTAAAATAGCATAAAAGTGGCAGGGATACCATTTTTATTCTCCAAATGACTTCGAAAATTGTATTCTACGTTAATACCCTTTTAATACTCAGACTATGCTTTGTGAAAAACATAATTGCATAAAACGCCAGTTTATAAAAATGTTCTTATCTAAATACCTGTATATTGCCTAGTAGGAATGAACAGATAATCTTAATAAAAAAAGGATGATTGGCGAAGCGCTTTTCGTCTTTTTCTTAACGTACAACTTGTCGAAATTAAATATTGCCGTCCATATCTCGAAATAAGTCCCATAACATCGTAATTAATACCGCAAATAACACAGTCTCTATGTTATAAGTAGTGTAAGCTGGTATAGGCTTACACTACTGCACTACACAACTCTTACTGTAACCACAAAAATCTAAGAGGCAAAAACTTAAGTGTCTACTGTTGGAAATATTTATTTTTCTGGGAGGGGCCAACCTAGGGTCTGGGGGGGTCCCGGCCCCCTCTGGCCCCCCTACGGCACGCCTATGAGGGGAACAAAGAGAACTATGAAGAACGAGTCCTGCCACTCTTGACGCTTAAGATGAAATGGATTGAACATGCAGATCAAAATTTCAGACAAGGATCAAAGATAGCGCCGAGTTCCCTACGATGATCTAGATGCAGCAATATACTACCAAAAAGGATATAACCAAAGTGGATAGGAATTAGTTTGCTAGTAAAAAACATACGAAGATGCTTAGGAATATTGAGAGAAAGAGAGTTAACAGAACACCAATCAATCAAATCAGTAAGATCTGATTGAAGAAACAGGCAGTCTTCAAAAGAAAAAGATAGTATGCAGAAGCTTAAGGTCATCCGCGTAGATGAGAAAAACGAAATTGAAACAACTTGGAAGATCATTGATGAGCAATAGAGGAGCGACTCGAATTTGGAACCTTGGGGAACACCAAATGTGGTATGAAAAGGGAAAGAAACGCAACCTTTGAAGACAACACGACAAATACGGTTGACAATGTAGAAGGATGACCAGAAGTGGAGGCTCGCAGATATACCGAAATCGCGCAGCTTATCCAACAACACAGTATGATCTACTTTGTCAAATGTTTTAGTAAAATCCGTGTAGATGACGTCAATTTATTGTCCAGCATCTAACGAAATTGAAAATTTGGACCGAGTCTGTAAACGCTGAATGGCCTTTAATTAGTCCATGCCGTTCCCTGAAGAGTAAATGGTTAATGGCGCCATATACCCTGCTGCGGATGATTTGCTGCAGTAATTCCGGAAACAGGGAAGAAGGGAAATATGTCGGTGATTGGAAACAGTTTCAAGGCTCCCCGATTTGAGGATCGGATAAACATTTGCAACCTTCCATACGGACAAGCTTAGATTAAATAAAATAGAAAGAGAAACACGTTAAGATGAAGAAATAGACTTAACAAATACATACAAAATACCATCAGGACCCTTGGTGGCGGTAGAGTCCAAAGAGAATATTAAAGCTTCATAGAAACGGTCATAATGAAATCAAAACAAGTGGCTGAAGATGATTGAGTGTTGATGTTGGGAAGATTGGATGGGTTTTATGATCCAGATGTAGAGGAAAAGAAAGCAGCAGTCACTTTTAAATGTCTTGGGAGAAAAGGCGACATCACCGTTAAACAAAAATCTGTCTGATAAGTTTTTGAAGTTTTCAGGGAAAACGATTTCGGATTATTCAAAAGGAAGGATGTTGTTATGTGCGCAAAGTATCTCCGTCTAACCGTTTCGATAGCTTTTTTCGCCTTTATTCGGTATTTGCAAAAAAAGCGAATTTTAAGAGGGACTACGCAAGTGTACAAATCCTGCCTGTTCTTTGTTGCGAAGGGCAAAACACACATCAATGGAGAACCAAGATGGACTAGAAGATTTGCGGGAATTTATCATAAGAGAGTAGATAGATATTAAGTTGGAAATTAGAGCGTGATAAGACGAAAAGCCAGCGTCTACGCCCAGCCCATCAAAGAAATTAAACCAATGAAATGCATCAAGCTCAGAAGCAAATCGTCAAACCTAATTGAAAAAGTTGAAACGCGGAGAAAAAACACTCTTTTTTCGAAGTGGTTGAGCAAGCTTGAAATGTATGGCGAGTGGAGGATGATGTGGATCAGGGTCAACGTAAGGAGTGAAAGATATTATTGGAGGGTATGTTGGAGAAAATAAGGTTCAAAAGACGATTGTTAGTATTTGGAATGGAATTGAATTGAGACATAGAACAGTAAGAGAAGAACAAAGAGAGAGAAATGAAATCTGCACGATTGTTGGACTTTAGATGCACGGAAGGTTAAAATCACCGCAGACAATCACAGGAGAATTGGGTAAGTTGGTTAAAGTATAATTGGACAGTTCACTATAAAAACACTCATATGAAGATATCGAAGTATTACCAGGCATATTATGTATACTGCTTTACCGTGTATACTGCTTTGATACGAGTTGCAATAATTTTGGTAATTGCTAGTAAAAGCTAGGTATAATACGTGTTTTGTGACTATGCGGACCAATTATCTGTTTTTTTTTTTTTTAATGAAAGAATTCTTGTTAATCACGATTGCAGATACATTACAGAATATTTCTTCAGAAATATTGGTGAAGTACGCAAAATGTCTATGCACGGAAGCACTAGAAATTTACCTTGAAAAGGCTGCAGATACCTTGCTAACCGTACCCGAGAAAATGTTTTTTAAAACTCGTACGATCCGCAAACAGCTATAAATATTGTATTTTAGCTGTACTTACTCAAATTCGGGATCACTCTTCTGCGATGCTTTGATCGAATGTTAGTTAACATTATCCAAATCATAAAGTGTTGGGTCTTAAATCGTTGTTGAGACAATCTTAACGTTACACGTTGATGTCTACCATTTAATCGATAAAAACACTAGTCGACTATTTCGACACGTTTTTTGGTCTGAGACCAAACTAAATTTTATTTAATTAATTATTAAATTGAATTGACTTGATAGCGTACAATCAAAATCTGAAAACTAAAAAATAGAGAAAAACAAAACAGAAATGTTTTTTTCAAAAAAATGAACTAAATATTACATTATTTTGTCCCTTTGTTTACATGATATTGGATTTTTTTTTTGATTATCTTTTTTAATGATTGTTTGAATTATCACGTAGACATTTTCATTTTATTCGTGGCTTTCTCAGCATTCTTCATCAAGCCCCATTTTACATGAAAAGGTGACAAAAAATGTTCTCTGGTTCAACAATGTGAAGGTAGGACTCACTGCTTGGATGAAGATTAGATGGAACACAGATACGTAGTCAATTCTCCTTGGTCATGACTAGTCCTTCCATGACTAGTAAAATGTAAACTTTCATGTCAGCAAATATTTTCTAAAAATATTCCGTTTACTGTATTTTCTGTGGATGCTTTTTTTGTTTAGGTTTTTCATAGGTTTCTTGAAAATGAACTCTATGTGCAATAAGTACAGATACAAATTCGTTGCCATTATTCAATAAATTTCCAAAGAAATTTACTACATCACTATGTCGTTCCCAGAAGACATTAAGTCTAGTGGGTGGATGCCGTAAACTCCATTGTTTTATTATATATTTTTTGTTTTATTATATTTTTTTTAAACATCATATTATGAATCTAGGACCTAATAAATTTTTAAAAATATTTTTCTAATATCGCTTCCACACTGTGGGCCATCATGTTGCCCATGTGAGTGCGTCATTATGTGGCCCATTGTGTAGGCGGGCGATGGCTTGTAGTTGCCGACAGTGGCTGAGGATGGCTTTCGGAGCGGTTTTTCACACACATCAAAACGGGCCACCATACGCAACCGAATAATCATTACTGGCCCATCTAGTGGCCCAGTGAGTGGAAGCTACTTTGTGATGGTGCCAATCATTGTGACCATCATTGCGACCATTGCAGTGGCCAATGATGGCACACAATGTGGAGGCAGCATATATACTGCAGGCAAACAGTTTAAGACCACATCGCAAAATGAGCACACTTAGATTTATAAAACTGCAAGTACCTTATTTTACAGTAATCGCCTGTTTTAAGGGGGGCTGCTATGAAGGGATTGAAAATGTACATGGGATTTCCAAATTCTCAGTCAGGGTAATAAAACACGTTGGGGTTTTCCCACTTTAAAGACTGTAGGTGTCTACAATTTTTTAAAGTAATTAAAATAAACCTTTAAAATTCCTCGGAATATAGATTTGAAATATTGTGAAATTCCTATAAATAGGTACCTTATTCTCAAAATATTTCATTTGTGAGTGTTTATGCTGACTAGTAGTACGGATTGTTATTTTCAGCGAATTTTATTCCGTGCACTTGTGATATTTAGTTATTGGTACTTTTTAGTAAAGTTTTGGCAAAATTTCTGTTCAAAATGGGAAAAGCGCGCAGTATTAAGCCGGAAGTTAGAAGTGTGATTGCGGTGCTTCATAAACAAGGAAAGTCAGAAAAAGAGATCAGTAATGAAGTAAACATTTCAAAGACTGCTGTACATAATGCTATCGTTAAATTCAAGGACAATGAAAGTTATTGTGATGTTGGAAGGAGTGGACGACCCAAAGTGACAACAAGAGCAGATGATAAGACTATGAGCAAAAAGGATCGAAAGTAAACTGCATCGGAAATTCAAGCAGAGTTCAACGCGGGGCATTCAAAGTCAATAAGTTTGTCAACTGTAAAAAATCGTCTAAGGGAAGCTGGACTCGTGGGGCGTGTAGCAGCCAGAAAACCTCTGCTTCGAAAAGGTAACAGACAAAATCGGTTAGAGTGGGTACGAACTCATAGCCAGTGGACAATTGAAGACTGGTCGCAGGTGCTTTGGACAGATGAATCAAAGTTTGAAGTTTTTGGCTCCAAACGGAGGGTTTATGTCAGGCGATCTGCTGGAGAAAGAATGGACGCGAACTGTGTAGTACCAACAGTAAAGCATGGAGGTGGTTCTGTTATGGTTTGGGGGTGCTTTTCGCTTACTGGAGTGGGTGAATTAGTTCGAATTGATGGCACGTTAACTAAAGAACGTTACAAGGAAATCTTGCAGAACACGGTCATACCATCAGGTTTGCGGTAAATTGGGGGAAATTTCACCCTTCAACAGGATAATGGCCCCTAACACATTTCTAAATTATGCAGAGGACATTAAGCTGAAATGGAGAATGATGGAATACTATCGAATATGACCTGGCCCCCACAATCACCTGATTGTAATCCAATTGAATTGTTATGGGAGGAAAAGGGTACGTGAACGCTGCTGACGTCAAAGCAACACTTGTGGGAGCTTCTTCAAGAAGGATGGAACAATATCTCTCAAGATACTGTAAGAAAATTAGTGGAAAGAATGCCAAGGATTACTAAAGCAGTAAAAAATCCCAAAGGAGGATATTTTGATGAATATAAAATTTAAAGTAGAACAAGATTCTTTTTGTTTATTATAAATTTTGACTTGTAAACTAGAAAAACAATAAGCTGACATTTGACAATTGCATAAAAAGTAATCAATTATATTTTATATAGAAATAAATAAATTCTAATTACCATGAAAACTTTGTTTATTTTCTCGATTCCTAAGTGGTCTTAAACTTTTTGCCTGTAGTGTATGTAAATAAAACCAACTAGAGGCCATCGTGGCACCTCGTGGCCCGTTAAAGCTGACCCACGCAGTAACCCATTGTGTAGAGGCAGTTCGTGGCAATGGTCACCATCGTTGCAGCCACTGTGGTAGTCGATGATGGCCCATAATGTGGAGGCAGCATAAGGATATGCTAACTAGTAGAATTCAAAATATATAATTTTCATTCCAGAGCAAAAACGCATGGTTGACTTGTAAATCAATACCAATTGAGTATTTTTATCTCTCGAATACTCAATTTCCTCAGTGATGGCTATTAGTGAGCTTGAATACCTGAAGTTACTTTTCTTGAATTTTTTTCGCCTTCGGAGTATTCCTCATTTAATCCAGCAAATTTACACCAGCGTTCATGCCGGTCCTCGAAACTCTTTTTTTGTAGTATTTCCTTGTATAGTCTTAAGCTCCTTTCACGAATTCTGTTAGTGTCGGGAAAAGGAAAAACTCGCATGGGTCCAAATTCGACGAATACAATCGATTTTAAGTGTCGGGTTTTTGGCCCTGAATCCGTTCGAAATTGTGGCTCTATGAGAAAGCGTATTGTTGTTCTTTCATAATTCTGGACGTTCTTCGCACAAACGTTTCAGTACAGCGAAACAATGTTTTTTATTTACCGTTTGCTATCTACTCACATGCCATTAAACTCTCACCATTCTCACCTCGAATCACGCATTTTTGGAGGCTTATTATTTTAAATTTCAAAAAGCTATAAAAGTATTGATTTTAAAAAGTTGATCTCCAACAATGAGGTATTTGATAACAATATAGTATAATATTATAGTATATAAAGGATAGTAATAATGTTGCGAAAATAAGCAAGTTTAATGCAATCCATCTGGAAACTTCTTTTGTTCTTTACGGTGTATCAGCAAAACTTTCGAAATCTCCTTTAACTTTATTCTGAGCTGATGTTCCAACACAATATGACCAACATGACCATAGTTCCTTTTGCCAGTTTATTTAGTTGTAGCTGTTGCATCATTTCACCGTGATTCTTACCACATTTCCACACAAATTACCATACACTACGGGCATGAAACTGCAGGAGCTCTAAAGCTCCAGTTGAACATCGGTAAAGGTTTTAAGTGTTTAATGCACCCAATCCGTCCACAACTTGAAATTGCATCAGTTTTGTTGCACAGCATAAATTCGCGTCACTCATAATTCTGTTTAATAAATTGTTGTGCAATTAACGTGGCAGCATTAAGAACGTTAAATTAGCTGACAAATTGTTTGGCCTTTGTTCGCTATAATTTTAATCGCAACATTACACTCGTGGCCCAGGCTGTGGCAGCGATGTGGATGGCATTTTCGTGCATTGTGGTTGTGGTGGGTTGACATCACGAGACGAAGTGCCAGCGCTGCAGATTGCAGTCGGAACCGAAAATCATAATAAATATGGGAGTAACCATGCGGTGCAACAGTCAATCCTGGAAAGGGCGATGCTGTGCCACTATAATAGTCCCCGGGAAGAAATAATTACGTCAGGTAATTGTGTGAAATTTGTCTGCTGTTGGAATCGTTTCGAGGTGGGCTAGCATGATGTGCGCGATCGGAACCTGAAAGTTGGGTATACAATTGGGAGAGAAAAACTATTTGACAAACTGTGAATATATTTGTCTCAAGTTCACACTTGCACGCATTTCAATGTACATAGGATGGATGTTGTACACACATGGATGCTTATTGAAAGGCTTGCAGATGAATCTGTTGTATCAAAGATAAGAGTAAATATATATACATATATACATATATAATGTCACTTAAACTGCGAGAACAGAAATATTATAACCTGCGGAAATGCACTGAATAAGAAGAAAAACATTACACACACAGCCACTAACTTTTTCTTAGTGTGAGATTTAATTAGTTCCCTAATGCAGCTAGTGCCATATTCATAATTAATGTATTAAAAGGATTCCCCGTTAATAACAATACATAGAATGTTTGATTGCCCAACACTTACCTGCATGCATAAGCTACCAAAGTTGATAATAATGATAGCGAGTAAATTAACACAAATGACAGATCCGTTATTAACATGTGAATTATTAGACATCCTATGTCGTTCGAGGACGATAAAATATATCCGTGAAAATACTTTATTCCAAAATTATTCACCGACAGACCCGTGCGGACCCAAGTGGGTGATGCGAGGGACTCAGTCCACACTAAAAAATGCAACGTCAATAAAGCAAATTCCTGACAGTGCCAATTCCACACGCCAATAGCGTTGTACATGCACATCAGTATGCGAAATGCACATGCACCTGCACCGACACTGCCAATCTAATGATGTTTGGATTGCATGATACGATTTAATATCGTCTGAGGAATTAGATAAATGATATAAGTTTTGGGAATTGGATTGAATATTACCCGACATTGCAGTGGAGCGTTCCGCAGTGTGTTGATTCAGCATAAATTTCGGATGTGGATAATGACTACAGTCAACATATATGTACATATATATGTATATGTAAATGCCAACATGTTTACGTTCGTAGTCGTAAAGTTGGTTGCATCCTCTTGGCATTAGGGATACAGTTTACTGAAATATGGATATCAGGGATCAAAAGCTAAAGTTCGGTTATACTTATCACTCATACCGAGAGATAAATTTAATTAGAAATCGAAGAGTATGTTAAATCTAATGATACTCAGAAACTGTAATTGGGGCGTAATGTTGGTGAATTGTTCATGTTTCAACTACATATTCTTAAAACATTTGTATAGAGCTATGTATGATGCATAGAAGAAGATTCTTTGATTTATTGTTTCATAGAGTTTTGATTTATAGACTTCTATGTAGTTTCAGGATTAAATATGTTTCGAAATTGCGGCTGCAAGTAAAATATTACAAAACATATTTTTGATTGTAAGCATATCTTCATAGAAAATAATGAAAAAGGACTCAGAAATATAAATAATGCTCTCTAACGATTCAACGTAAGATCGATTGAAAATTCAACTAAAATTTAAAAATGATTAAAAAAGCAAATGTGTGTTTTAATATAAATCCAGTATTCTAAAGTTCAATTTATTTGGCTTCACTTTACACTTTTAACAAGGCTGACCCTTTCAAGCTTAAGTGAAAAACAGCTAACATGATGAATAAAAAGCATAAGTGGACTTTGTTTCGTACATATTATCCATCCCAATAAGCCGTAAAATAAATTTTCTTTCTTGTTACTTGCTAAAAAGACTGGTCGAAAAGCCAGTCATTTTAAATTTTCTATGACAAATAAATTCAAGTGAAGGTTTTCAACGGTATATTCAAGAAAAATTGATTTTCGTAAAACTTTTGTTGCGACTTCGACTTCGTAATGGATTTTTCACATTCTGTTTTAGGGCAGAAAATCTAGACGAAAAATGACCAATCTGCCGTCAAATTATCGTCAAATATTTTCAGGTATACATGGACCAATGAGATTACTATAGAATGCGTTGCTATGATTATTATGAAGAAAGCTCCATTTCAACGACATTGTGGGAACACGTAATTACACAATTGACAATAACATCCACAATACAACCCACAACAATATTATTGAAAATAATTAGGCTTAGATAAATGTTTATGAAGTTTTTGTTAATCCAAATTTAGAGAGTAAAATATTTTTACTTAATAAATAGACTTGTTTGTTTCAACTTTCTATTTTTTATAAATATATTTTATTGGAAGTTAAAGCGAATGATTGGAGCCACACAGCACTCCCAGGCAGTTTAATGCGCCTCTAGAAAGCCCGGATTTAAATCCAATAGAAAATCTATGGGAGCTTCTGCAGCGGGAAATTCGGAAACGTTGCATAAAAAATAAAAATTTGTGGAAGCAAGCACTCATTACTGAATGGGAGAATATTACTTCCGCTAAAACGGGTAATTTAGTCGCCTCTACGCCCTGAAGATTGCAAGCAGTAATTGATACTAAAGAGGGTCCAACCAAGCTAGCAAATAATTTTAAAAATTCCGATACGTTTAGTTGGAAATTTTGGTGTATAAGTCAGCCAGCAGTGACTGCCATAGACTTTTGTCCATTCAATTTTTTATGTTTTTTTATGAATTTATATTTAAGTTTGTGAATATATTTACGTAATGAAAAAATGCCCATTAATGGATTTTTGATTAAAGCTTCCAATTAACCGGATCCTCAATATAAGGTGCTGCCATAGACTTTAGTTTCTAATTAAAGCAGAGTTTCTCAATGCCCATTTACTTCTTTTACCCTATCAGGTTGGATAAATCTTCATCTTATTCCTCAATTACATACATGCTGAAAGATTCGCGTCTGCATTCGACAAAATAGTCGGCGCCTAATTTTACATTGGCCTAAAAGCAAATCAATCACAGTTGTCACCAGCGCGAAAATGGGATAGTGATAGACATGCGCGATGGTTTACTTTGTTTGCATTGTATCATGATTTAACCTAACCGAACCTAATAAATAGCTCAACTACAAATATAAAATTAAAAAATTGTAGCTAAATTAATTTATTTAGTTTTATTATTTTTACTTAATATTCTAATTGTCATAGCCAGCCTGTACAATGGCTAGGGACATCTTAGGAATATACATTAACAATTACCTCACGCTACGAATTAAATCTAACTTAGGAGTATACCTAATTACAAAAGGAGCCCGGTAGCTCTGCTCGCTAAGCCGTCAGGCCGAAAAGCGGTGTGCTACGGGGCCTGCGGGTTCGAATCCCGCCAGTGCCATGGCTGTAAGTGTGAATGCGTGCGATTGTCTATGAGAGTGGCAAATGGGCCCAAACTGGGGGCCTGATGCTGGCCGCGTTCCCGGCAGCCCTCTTTGTTAACCTAACCTATACCTAATTACAAATAGCTTAGCTAAATCTCTGCCCAGGCCTAAAATCTAGCCCCTACTATTTGTTGGTTTGGCTACATAAAAAATAGATTCAAAAAACTGTTATTTCTTGGTTGTATTGTTATTAATGAGGTATCTCAGATAAACATTTTTTTGCACACACGATTAGTCCGGGGAAATCTAACATGGTGCTTCGAAAATATTAGGGGAAAGCTGAATTTTGGTGCTTGGTACTGGCGTGTTGAACAAAATGTCAAAAGTCCCCATCGATTTGAGTGCTGCGTCACTTTTTATACGGGGTCAAAGGTCACCAAAAGTGGCCTTTCCTAAATATCTCAGTAACGGTTACGTCTTCAGAAATGTATGACAAATTTGTAGCTTAAAAAAATTTCCAAGAAAAAAGATAACATAGCTTTTTCCTGTAACCATAACGGTTTTTGAGATATATTGGTCTAAACATTTGTTACTGACAGCATCCTCTTTCTCACAGCATATTAATATTGTCCGATTTTGATTACGAAATGGCATGTTTGTGAGTTTATTTTTCTATGTTTAAGAGGCGCATGAAAAAAAATATGCAAATAAACTTATCTACCACACTCCTGGGTAGATGGAAAAGTGTGCTTCGAGAAGTTCCCCCCTCCCCCTTTGTTGGAATAAATAGTGAAGAAAATTGTATCCCTGAGCATCCATCCCAAATCTTCAGAAATGAGCTCGTTGCCTACTCTTTGCCCACTGTTAAATAAGATAGGATCACTTTTTATCTTATTTATGGCCTATTATTGACATCGCAAGACCAGCCCTACACCCACACCGTACCCGCACCCTACCTACCCCCGCAAACGAACCATCCCGAAATAGCCGGTTTTTTAGTTTTTTTTCATACCGTCTTATCCAATGAACGATCAGGTGCAAAGTGGTTTCGAGATGTGTCATGTCCTTTTGACGCTATGCAGTCATCACAGGATTGGTAAAAAACTGATTATTCGGGGATAATCTGCAGCGGGTTGAGCTCCTATAATGTCAAGAATGAGTGTTTGCAGAATTATGCCATGATATTATCTTGCTTTTTCATACTCCTAGGGCCATGATATGTTACAAAACCTATTTTCACCTGCAGTGTTGTTGTTTTGTTCTGCTCTTATACATACTTATATAATATCCCATACATGATGCAGCAATACAGTTTATTTGCGAGAAGAGAGTAGCGAGCAGATGTCCCTACAAGTTTTAAGGCAATGGGGGGCGGGGGGTGGTGGGAACTTTTCGGAGCACACTTTTCCACCTACCCTGGAGCTTGGTAGATAAGTTTATGCACCTCTTAAGCATAGAAAAATTAAACTCACAAACATGCCAAGTCGTAATCAAAATCGTATAATATTAACATGCCCTGAGAAGGAGGATGCTGTTAGTTACAAATGTTTGAATCAATATATCTCAAAAATGGTTATGGTTACAGGAAAAAGTTACATAATCTCTTTTGTTGGAAATGTTTTGAGCTACAGATTCATCATACATTGTTTTTCTGAAAACGTAGCTGTTACTGAGATATTTAGGAAAGGCCACTTTTGGTGACCTTTGACCCCGTATAAAAATTGACGCAGCACTCAGATCGATGGGGACTTTTGACATTTTGTGCAAAACGCCAGTACCAAGGTTCACACCAAAATTCAGCTTTCCCCTAATTTTTCCGAAGTTTCGCCTATTTTATGTCGGATTTCACTGGGCTACGATTTCGAAATGGCATTTTGACTTAGTGCTGCTATCAAAACAAAGATAATCTTGTTGAGAATCCTTCACTTGGATTTTTTCCGCAGATTGGTACAAAATGACTCGTGATAAAAGATGAGACGTCCTATAAAAATCGTGCGGTCAATATTCAAATAGTAATAAGAGACTGAAAATAGCCTAGTCTAAGCCCCTTTAGTTTTAAGTTAAAGGAAAAAAGATCTAAATTCACATTAATTTAATCATATTTTTCTTCTGTCTTTTGCAGCGTGACTACAATTTGAAAATTTATTGGTAGCAGCTCATTGAGTAAAAATTACCAAAAACAATGCAGCTAAACCTTTATCCTAATTTTGCTGCTAAAACTATTTTAAATTTGCCTCATATTAAGATCAACTCACAATGTATAATTCGTTTTAATCTGATGAATGAATTGGAAGTAAGAAAGAAGAAAATTTTTCACAAGAGTTCAACATATATTTAATTTACTTTTATCAGACCTAACCCTACTTTGATTATCCATCGTGACTTCTGGGGAATACAAATTTCGGGTGATAGCAAACAGGTAATTTGGTTTAGTTTTACCGTTCTAGTGCCATGAGAAATTTGAAGTATCTTATTTTTTCTGAGTAAATAGAACTTTGAGATTGTTAATTGTTCACAATTAGTTCAGAAAACGAGAAATTTTCAGTAAACTCAATTATATAGGGTGGGCCAAATACAAGTTTCTTTTGAAAAATGCAATAAAATAAACAAAATTTCATTTTTTTTCCATGTATTATGGCTTTATTAGTAAGAATAAACATTCCCATTAATGAGCAAAAACAATTTCGTTTAAATGGCTGCCTCGGCTGGCTTCGCAGTAGCGCATTGTGTCACTCCAACTTTCCAAGACCTTGTTGATAGATTCGGGCTGTAGCCCACGGATTACTTGGATAATATTCGTCTTAAGTGCTTGAATTGTTTCTGAATTGTTGACATAATATCGGTCTTTCACGGTTTACCACAGAAAAAAGTTCAAAGAGGTCAAATCGCAGCTCCGGGGCAGCCAATTAACATTGCCAAGACGACTGGTAACACGATTTGGGAGCTCGGTGCGTAAAAGATCGATTGTGGCATGGGCTGTATGCCAAGACGTGCCATTTTGCGTAAACAGGAGGTCGTTTAAATCCATGTTTTCAATTTCAGTACAAAAAAGTTGAATAATATGTCACTGTAACGTTCACCGTTGACCAAAACGTTGTTCCTAGCCTTATTTTCGAAGAAAAATGGTCTAATGATGCCACTACTCCACAATCCGCTCCAAAATGTCACTCTTTGTGGATGCATTGGCTTCTCGACAATAGCGTGTGGGGTTTCCGAGCCCCAGATGCGGCAACTTTGTTAACGTAGCCACCGACATGAAAATGCACCTCGTCAGAAAAGATGATTTGTCGCCAAAAATCTTTGTCTAATTCAAGCGATAACGAAGCGGATGGTCATGCGCTTTTAATTGCTGAGTCAAGTGGACCTTGTTAGCGAATAATCCGATATCTTTGTGCAGAATTCTCCTCAGGCTAGTGCGTGAAATGTTGAGCTGTTGAGATCGACGGCGAGTTGATGTTCGTGGAGTGAGTCTGACACTCTCGGCTACAGCAGCCACATTCTCATCTATGTGCACCGTAGGACGACGGAGACCACGAATATTGTTCACCAGCATACCAGTCTCACAAATTTTTCGCACAAACTTGCGTACAGTAGGCACGGTGGGCGCTTCATTTTGGCCAAAAGTAATTTTCAAAAAACGCACTTTTTGGGCTACACAGCACTCACTTTGGAAATAAGTTTTCAATATATTCCAACGTTGTTCAAGCGTAAAGCGACTCATTTCGTTCTGTGAAAGTATGATACTGACTTTTGGTCAAGATTTCGAGCGGAAAACAGCTTTCATTATCAAAATAACCTATGATTTAAAAAGAAACCACTAGATGACCCACCCTGTATAAGGGATTCATCTTTGCAGCAGTACCGTTGCTTCTGGGCTTACCGCACGTTCATGATTAATCACACAGATTTATTCCTTGTAAACAATAACATGTTCTAGGAATTCTGTAATGATCTAATAACTTTGTCGCCTTTGTGTTTTGGTAAAAAAGGAGCATTTTATCAAAAGACAAAAGTGACAATGATCTCATTTATTCTTTTTGTATAATGTTACTCGTAGAAATATGTACAGTCAGACAAAAAAGTCTCCGTACGATGCTATCTTTTCTGCATTTACAAGAATAACTTTGATATATTACAATATTTTTTTATTTCAAAAATTAATATGTTTTCGACAACTCCTTACTTACTTAATATGATAAGAAAAAAACAAAAATATTGCCACATTTTAATACAGTAATTCAATTAAGCAAATAAGTCAAAATTTTACATCAAAAAAGTCTCCGTACGAACGTAGAAATGAATCAAATTAAAGCTTAAAAAAATTATTCTGTAGATGTGATTTAATATTTGGTGGCATTTCCATTCGTTTTAATGACTTCTGCCAAACGACTGGACATTGAGTTAACAAGTTTTGATATGATTTCCGGTCCGATTAAATTCCATTCTTCTTGTAGTTTAGCCTTAAGCTCTTATTTGCTTTTTATCAGGTGTTTCCGCACTCTGCGTTCCAATTCATCCCATAAATGCTCAATGTGATTTAAGTCAGGTGATTGTGGTGGACTGTGAAGCTGCCTGGGCACGTTATTCAAAAGCCATTCCTTAACTACCATTGAGGTATGCTTTGGGTTATTGTCTTGTTAGAAAATGAAATCACTTTATAAACCCAAAGCATTGACACTTTCGCGCTGACAAGTTTTTCAAAATATTTAGATAGTGCCACCGATCTATTGTACCATCAATAAAGTGCAGCTTTCCAACTCCTGAAGCCGCCATACACCCCCACAACATCAGACTACCACCATCGTGCTTAACAGTTGGGACTAGATTTTTTACGTTCAGCTCCTCCTTAGGTTTGCGCCAGACTTTTCCTCTGCCATCTGAGCCGAACACGTTCAATTTGCTTTCGCCCGAAAACAAAACTCGATTTGAAAAGGTAGCATCCCTATTTTCCTGGATTTTTGCAAAATGTAATTGCTTCTTTCGATTAACTTTTGAAACAAAAGGCTTACGCCTAGGTTTTTGACCATGGAAGTTATTCTCTCGTAGAACATTCCTGGTGGTTTCATCACTAATTGTTAGGTTGAATTCCTGTCTTACCTCGTCTGCTATTTTAGATGCGCTGGTTCTTGGATTCTCCTTAATTTTAAGCACTATTGACCGTCGGGCTGTAGCACTTAAAATTTTTGGACGTAATAAACGAGGCTTTCTTTTCAAGGATCCAGTTTCTCCGTACTGCTTGATGATATAATGCGCACTAGACTTCGGTTTTCCAATTATTTTCGCTTTTTCGCCCATTGACTCTCCTTGGCAATACAGCTTAACGATGATTTTGCGCGTATCTAAACTGATTTCCTTACCAATAGCCGATGGTTATGTTTTCTGAACTTGACTCAAATTTTGACAAGGCTATAACTATACTAGCTGTATGCTAAGAGAAATGCTCAAATTTGTATGAAGTTGACGCGCGTCTAGCACTGCACATGTTTGTATAGCACGGTGTTGCCATTTATTCGTACGGAGACTTTTTTGATATAAAAATTGGAGCAATTTACTTTAATGAATTACTATATCATTATGAATGGATAAATTTGAAATTTTTTTTCTGATATTTGTAATTAAAGAGTTGTAGAAAGCATATAATTTTTTAAACTAATAATATTTTGTAACATCACAATGTTATTCTTGTAAATCAAGAAAAAACAGCATCGTACGGAGACTTTTTTGTCTGACTGTATGTAGTAAGCTCGTAGGTAATTTTGTGAAGGTTTTTCGACACTTGCTCAAAAAATATTTTTGTAAATATTTTTAGAAACATCTTCAAATATTCGCAATTATGGCTTAATATTTGTAATTTTGACTTCAGAAGCGTTTGTAAATTTCAAAAATAAATTTACTCATTTTGCAATGCATCGACAGGCTATTCTCTTTCGTTGACTTTATATTGTGTCAGAAATATCGAAAAGTACAAGTCGAGGTTCAGCATTCAAGGTGCGAGGTAAACTTGATTATTTGCTTCCTCATTGACATTGACGCGTTGAAATCACTATAAAATGGAAAATTCATACAATTTATCAATTCATAAATAAAAAATTCATTCAAATGCAAATCAGCCAGCAATTTTTTTTTCAATAATAAATAATAAATAATATTAAATAATAAATAATTCTTTATTTTGTAATTTTATGTAATATTCCATACATAATATATTAAATTTCTATCTAAAACCCCTAGGAGCTGAGACGAAAGCTGCCCTACTAAGCATAAAGGTTCTATTTACATTTTAGTGCTTGCGAGGTTTTCAATGATTTGTAGTGTAGATACACGGAGAGTGCATTTTTCAATATTAATTTTAACATACCTTCACAAAAGATAGGTTTTTCAAATTTAGTAGAATGATGTAACAGAGTATGTAGTTTTTGAATGCTGTGTTTACTCAAAAAGGAGAAAAAATGCAGATAGAACTTGTATGCTTAGTAGGGCAGAAAGTGTGATTTAATATTTTATATGTGTACGCTTCTTCAAACTCGGATTAAAGGCTTTCAAATAAATTGAAGTAAATTATTGCTTCGCATTGTATTGAAATCAAACTTCATTGGCGTATCGCTCAAAAACCGGCTCATGATTAATTCTGAAGACAACTTTCAACAGCTGTTAATGTAATTATCCACTCGCAGCATTCTTCATTTGCATAAATTTCACAGCCTTTTCAAGTATAAACGGAGTTTCCATTAGTCCCTTCTATGGCCAGTTCCATTTGATGCACATATGTATGTGCACAAACGAAATTGTAACCCTCCATATAGCTTGAAATGTATGTACGTTCCCTCGCAGTTGCCTAGAATCTGACAGCAGAATCTGCTCATTTGAGCCAATGCTTTGGAAGGTGCATCAATTAAGAGATCTCGCCATACATGCATAATTCACAATTGTGAAATTATGCACATCAGCCTGACTAGCTCGAAGGTCAATGATATTAATTTCATACCAAAAAAGCGAAACGAATCAAAAAGGTATGGTCTGTGCTGCATAACGTCCACTGGGACCAATAAATACCATTATTTACGGTTTCCAGTGGAAAAACAGCACGTTCCCTTTGCCACTGAAATTTCGTGAAATGCAAAAGATACATGTATTTTTCGAATAATTTTGCTTGCAATATTTAATGTGCATTCCGTAGATAATGTCAGGATCTAGTTTAGTTCGTGCACGAAATATGAAGCAAACTGAAGAATACTTATGGCTGTTAACTTTACGCTGCAATGGCTCTGGCAGGCATATTTCACCAACATACACCGCAGAAAGGACATGCCACTCAGGGGTGTCTGACTGATAATGGGTCCGAATAGAGGGATATTTTTGTATTGCTCCTGCGAGAATAAAGTGATGTACACACAACTCATTTGGATTATATTGTATATTGTCTATCATATTTTCAATTATTTTGCAATACTCTGTAAATGTATTCTGATGTTAAAAATATATATTGTTGCTTCTGGTGTAAAGTGCGATTTTTATTATATTTAGAGTTACCCAAGCAACTTCTTTTAACTCGATTTTGTTCATGTATTGACTCATCTACGTCTGTCCATGGGAGAGAAGCAACAAATACGAAACTTGCCTCTGGGGTGAATACGCTTTTTTGTGTTCCGCACGATCCCTCCGCAGCATTTGTTGATGTTTCCCGAAAATTAATAACTCAAAAAGGGACTCGATCAGTCACCACCTTGATAACCGAAAATGCACTACCCATACGTGTTCGAAGTGCTTACTTCTCTTATCCCCCAGGAGCTGCTCGAGCACTTTTCATTTTAATATTGCTCACGGCCCGAGATTAAAAAGTATAACGAGTGAAATGTGTGCAGCTGTTTCATTAGAAAGCCGTATGCGGTTCCAAACTGAGCGCATGCCATAGAATCCTTAGAAATGCCTTACGGATATTAACGCACACGGTGTGATGGATATCAGTAAGTTTTACGACGGAAAGTGGAAGGGCTTCCTGACAATTTTGAGGGAAGGCACGGTTCAATTCAAAAAATTCAATTTTCAAACCGGATCTGGAAATGCAGTAAATCAATACGATCGTTTGGGTATCGATTTACACCGTAGGGGCTCCGTAATTTGAATAGCACGGCACAAGTTCGTTGATCGCTTTAAAAGGTGTGTCTGTTTTCAACCATACGAATTTGTTTCCTGGCTTGCAGAGTTGTGTGAACGGTCGATAATTAAGATGAGAAAAATTGTGTGGTGACATATGTCTGCGGGGTGCTGTGTACATAGTTTGAGGGAAGACAATCAAGTGGTAATTGGTCAGAGCTATTTGAATTTGTTTTGAACAGAAATAATTTGTAGCATTTTCTTTATTGTATTAATTTTAAGAATTGTGTTTATCAAAATCACGGTGAGCCTATTGTTGAAATACTAAGCTTTACACGGAGGAATATAAAGACTTATTTCGTGACGTAGATTTTGATAATATTTTTTGGCCTAATATTATGGAGGTTTTTTTTTTACATAGAAAAACAGATTTTTCTCCAGGACTTATTATCCATGTTCATAGTAATTGAACTCAGTTTCAGGCTGTAGGCTCGCTTCCAAATTATTCAAATCAAAATAATTCGTTGCTTGATGCAGTAAAACATTTTACATTATTTCTATTTGCCATTTACAACTGCACACACATATGTAATTAGTAACACTTGCACTAAGTTAGTTTTTTATATGTTTTAATGGTACTTTAGAGATACTCCAATGCAGGCTCAATGTAGCAAATGGTGCATTGTAGCTGTATCGTTTTAGTTTACATGTGTACTTGAAACCAAATACAATGCCATATTGTAGTAACTAATAAAAACGTGTATGTATTTTTAAATTCTTGATAAGTGCCCAACGCGAGACCGCATTGTTGAAAATTTGAAAGTTAGCCGTACTATTTACTAATACTACGAAAAATTTTTCCAGTAACGGAAAGGTTTCCATATCAAATCAGAACGTTAACGGTTCAAATTTTTGCTTTTTTGCAAGTGGATTTATATTTAATTAAAATTGAAACAAGACATGCACGAGTCGTAACTTCGAACACCGGTAACCGCCGTGTAACAATCCGCAATTGGACAAAATCGAAAATCTTGCGAACGCCCTGTACGGCTTGGCTTCATATCCGAGAGGCCTCAATAGCGGTCGAAGAGTCCAATCCGATTATAATTGCCTCTGCAAAAAAGTGTGATCGCTGAACCTAGTTTAATCCTTACCAGAATTCAATGGCGAACATGAGCGAAGTAATAACTCGAAAGGTATTCCATTACAAGGAGTATGCTTTGAGAGCCTTTGTAGATATTGAAAGCACCTTCAATAATGTGCATTAACATCCATTATGGAGAGCCTCTACGCAACCGACACCCATACCGCTATTTGTAGCTGGGTAAACAACATGATTAAAAAAAAAAGGCTCTTATCAGTGGAGTGGGGGGAGGTACACCCCAAGGAAGAGTTCAATCTGTTCTCTTGTGGAACCTGGTAGCAAATACAATTTTAAAGAGGTTGGCTAGCAAGGGACTTACGGTTGCGACCTATGTTGATGATATTGCGATTTTAATCTTGAGTTAGTTTTCGCACAGCCTTGGCCAACTCATCGAGTATACTTAGTGCTGGTTGAGGAGTGAGCAAATACTGTGTATTAGCTCCTTCGTATCAACTCCAATAAGACTGGTCTTGTACTCTTCACACACAAGTCAAAGATTCCTGAATTAGATCAAATCAGGTTGGGTGGTTCCAGGTTAACTCAAGACACAAATTAAGTACTTGGGCCTTATTCTGAACAGCAAGATCACATTGATGGTGAATTTAGAGCAAAGATTTAAGTGTGCAAGTCACGTGATCTATGCCAGGAAGAAGGTGCCGGACAGAACGTGGGCTGATCATTGCCTGCTTGGTTTGGTGGCTGGCAGTAAATAAAATTATCTTCGCTGACATGGCGAGTACACGACTCTTTTATCTGTTTTGAATATCCTGTTACATCTCCCTTTGCTATACAAAAGCTGTTGTCAGGCTTAAGAAATCGAGACAATACAAGTCAAGATTCTTCGGTGACAGTAGTATTGAACGCGGGTATGCAAGAGATAGTAACTACTTGGTCCCCATTCTGTGCTTCAAGTGCAGATTTCAAGGGCAGGAATAAAATCAGTAAATGGGCTCAGCAGCCCTTAACATGTATACTGATGGATCTAGACAGCTACAAAATTAGGTGCAGCAGCATATTCTGCAGAACACGATGTCGAAGCAACTTTCGGGCTTCTTAATCAATGTAAGTTTTCAGGCCAAGGTTTTAGCGATACACACTGAAAAAAATCCACATGGCGCCCAGAGCCGTGTAACATAGCGCTTTATTTATGGTCCCATACGCCATGTACATAGTACTCTGAGCCATGCAATATGGTTCCCAGAGCCATAATGTCAGAATCTACATAACGCGTGGTCCCATGTAACACGTTGCAGCATTTAGGGTCCCACACGCTGTGTAGATAGTACCCTGAGCCATGCAGTATGGCTCCCAGCGCCATAATTACATGGCGCAGAAATTATGGCCCCACACGCCGTATTACATAGTACCATGAGCCAGTGGCGTGGCGTTCATGGAAGCAAGGGAAGCATTGCTTCCCTTACATTTGGCTGACATAAATTTCAAATTGTTTTTTTTTCGAAATCGTGAAATAATCGCGTATAAACATTTATTAAAAAAAAAAATTCAAATCAAATTGTGAACATCTCACACAGTTGATCTGGTAACGCCACAGAATGAAAATCATGAAAGCACAACAACGGCTTGGAAGCAACGTAAAAATAGCATCTACGACCGTTTGTGATAGACTAGACTGTGACCATATAGACTAGACTGTGACGTCATTAAAAAAAATGTGTTCATACGATCTGTTTGGAAGCAATGAAAATGTTGCTTCCTAGGGGAAATTATCTTCTCAAGAGAGCGACTCAGAGCGGAGGAACATATTCCTGCGTTCCCCTCTCTAGCAGCAGGGTAAATTGTTATTGCTATCATTTTACTTTGCTTGTACAGATTTTTTGTGAATGAAGAATACTTGCTGTGAGCGAATTTGAATTACGATATGTGACAAGCATTGCCAGAGGCTATGGATTCAATAAGTCGTTATTTTATGTGTTTTATTTATGATTTATACTATGACATTATTTTTTTGTGTGTTCTATTTTGTATAGAAACTTTTATGAAGGTTTTTTTCAATTGGCGAAGGCTTTTAGTCACTTATAGCTTATAGGATTTGGTAGTAATAGGTGAAGTTGTAGACTAGAATTGTGTAGAATTGAATGTGTAAAATTAATGTGTAAAATTGTATGATACTTTTAATTGATATTTGAAATATTGAAAGGTTGAAATAGGTAAATGTATTCACTTGTTCTGTGGGTCAACATTTTAGAATTCGTCAACTTATTTAAATTTTATTTCATTGGATCTTGGTAATTTGTTGAAAAAAAAGACATCATCAACCAGGATCAAAACCGAATTTGAAAATTGTCTCTATAACAAAGACATATACCTACTCGACAGTTTCATCGCAAAATTAATAAATGAAAAACTCGAAACGGACTATCGGTTGTAACATTAAACAAAAATAGTATTGCTGGTCATGTGTGCTATTTTCAAGCGTTTCAGACATTTGGCGAAATATCAGATTTTGTAATTTAAATAATGTTTAAGCTGTGAACAGGCATGGTAGACATAGCATTGATCACATCAATTCAGTCCTTTTACTTTCCAAGTTTGATTCCGGTGATTTGAAGAATTGCTGAGTAGTCAATATAAATATTCAGTGATATTGCTCACAGTTAGGAGAAATTGAGAAACAATGAAGATTCTAATAAATATTGTGTGTCATTTAGGATATCAAGAAGAAGCATTACATAGTCATAATGAAAATGTGTTTTCTTGCAATAGGGGTAGATCACCTAAAGACAATAAATCTTTTGACAGTGCGTAACCATTTGGACCAAGCAAGTGTTTCATCCGGAACATCAAATTATATTCAAAACGATCTCGTTAGTTGGTTTTAAAAATATTGAAAGATATTTGTAATGAAATTTAGAAAAGCAAATTCATAGCAATAATATTAGAAAAAAAAACCGATATATCATATCGATCACAACTTTCAACAACCTTTGGTTATATTACTTCTTCCGTTGCAGTTAAAGAAACTTTCATAAATCTCATAGATGTTTCTAATAACCAAACTGCGTTCGTTCATTTAACCTTGTTTTGCATACTGTCCGAAAATTTAAAGCCTTGAGGAGCCTCTGTAATATCTGCCAAAATATATGGATTGCAGGCATGTACAAAAAAAAATTTATAAAAACGCAATATTTATTCATTTCTTCGAACATCGACTAAATTTGATTTTATCTAAATCGTTCAATAGTAACGCGAATGTCGATATTTTCCGAATCTATGACTAGTTTTTCAATAAAGACAATGAGTTTATGTGCTTTGTATTTATTCGTCAAAAAATGCTTACAAAATTTGCTCCAAAACGTTGGACTTTTAATGGTAGGTTATTTTTAAAAATTTTTTTATAATAATTAGCAATTAAAATAGCTCGTGGAATATATAACTGAAAATGATAGTCCTAATTGAGACGGGGAGATCGTTAATAGTGAGAGTGGGCTTTTTATTTTACTTAAAGATTCTTAGTTTATTTTTCTGTTTAATGTTTTTTTCTAAAAAATAAATACATACTATTCGATATATATCAGTCCTAACAAAGTAATATAATGTATCATATTCAGATCTTATACAATCTTTAAGAAACAGTTTCATGGAAATCGGGAACGAATTATGGTCGATTTGCGAAACAGCACAGCGTCGTAAGACAGCAAGGTGCATAATTGACAACAATGAGAATGTTGTATCATTCTTTACAAGTGCTTATGTCGAAATATTTGATAGCATAATCGTTACAATAAACTCAAGGTTTCATATTTTTAAACCTTTTCAATTCTTCGAAGTTTGGCCACTTTCAAAAAGATTATATTTCTAGTTCTGGGAATGTTATTATTTTACTGATAAATATTGATATGGTTTCTTATTGTGTGAAGGACTGTGAACTTTTATTTTCATAAGAATACAGAATGTCTATTCTCACGTCCCTGTTAGTAATTCCTGGGTGATTTTATAGAGGGGTTCTATTACACGTAATGAATTTGCGGAAAGCGTAATCAACCATGGACATCAACCAATTGCTTCCCTTCGGTAAATTGTCACGCCACGCCACTGCCATGAGCCATGTAATATGGTTTCATTTATAGGTGAACGAATTTAGATATTATTCGTTATTTGATGTATATTTGAATATACGGCCATACCACACTGGAATAACCGATTCTCGGCAGATCACCGAAGTTAAGCAGTGTTGGTCGCAGTTAGTACTTAGATGGGGGACCGCTTGGGAATACCACGTGACATTGGCACGTAACACTTTGTGCTGTCCCTTATCCAAACAAACTAGTTGTCTGGGAAGCACTATGAAAAAGAAAAGTAAAAAAAAATTTAAAAAAAATTGGAAAAATCAGTTAAAAACAAGTTTAAAAAAATGATATGGAGGTATACATATATGGTGACTTTTATTGTGGTACTTTATTTTGCGTGAAGTGCATGGCGTGGAGGACTATAGTAGATGGCGTGGGGGCCATAATACATGGCGTGGAGGACCATAGTGCATAACGTGGAGGGCTATAAGCATAGGGTCTGCTCCTGTGTGCTTTTCGTCATGCACTTTGGCATGTTGCGCTATGTTTTATTACAATCCCAAAATCGACTATGTACATGGCGCCAGAAGTCCATAAATTATGGCGTCTGGCGCCATGTGTTTTTTCAATGCATAAAGCCGCAGTCTGAGCATATGCCAAAGATACTACATGTGAGGATATCAACATCTTTATAGACAGCCAAACAGCGGTAAAAGCATTGATATCTCACGCATACAAATCGAAGTGCAACTCGACTGCATTAAGGCCCTGAATAGATTAGGTAACCACAGAAAAGCTCAAATTTTCTGGGTTTCCGGTCACAAGGGCATTTATGAAAGTGAGAGGGTGGATGCCTTAACCAAGCATGGGGCCAGTCCTCTTCTTTTAGCATCGGCACTCATTCCACCTTCTATTCAAACGATCAAGTACTTGATTGACTCCAATATGATGTATGCAACAAAAACCTTAAGAGTAACCAAAATCATAGGGAGCCATACAATCTAGCAGCTACTAAATGCCTACTGGAACTAAGATGGACTGACTGCAAATGGCTGATTGACATAAATACTTGTCACTGTTTTGTAGCAGCACATGCCACGAAAATAGGACTCCTAACCAGCGACAACTGTGGGAAGTGTAGAGAGCCGGGGGTCTCAGAAAAAATCCAGCATCTCCTGTGTTACTTCCCGGCACTGGAGAAAACCAGACAGCGCTGCTTTGGCGAACCTTGGCTGGTTGATTTCTTGCATGTGACAAAGCAGAGGCTGAAGGAGATCCACCTCTAATAAACTCTCCTTTCACCAGTTATAAACTCTTCGACAAATACGCAAGCAGCTCGATATGATACAAAACTGATGTTGATGACAAAAGTACTGATTTCTAAAGCTGTTACAGTCGATCTTCGGGTCCTTCTTTTACAAAAGGTGTCTTTCGATAAGCACGACATCCTTTAATAGGATAATCCAAAATGAAAATATATATGAAAAAATGCATTAGCATAAAGTGTTAGCTTGTGGTTAATCAAAGTAGTGCAGAAAATATTAGTTTTTAATCAAATGGCGGCTTCTTAATAAGAAAATTGTTTTTCGATGAGAACTTGGTCTAAAATTGTTTATAAAATGAAAAATATTTATCAACAATATTATATAGCGTGTGTGAAAATTTCTGACCGTTTCTAAAGCGAAAGTTTCAAAAGCAATTTACACATAGATAACGATTTTTTTCTTCAACTTAAACCGAGTTGTCTAACATATATAATAAGTATAGTATCTTCAGTAGCTTCTTCTAGCTCAATTTCATGTTGTTTGCGCGAAATTCTTGCCTCTTGTGTGCTCTCAGGTTGGTCGGAGATGGTATCGCTCCCTGCATCCTCTGCAACGTCTGCATCGCTCCGCTCTACAAATATGCGTGTGACTTCGATAAGATTTGTCAGAATGTCATGAAACTTTCTGTATATATGTATGTTTAAGTAAATGCACATTATGAGAATGAAATAATATTTTCAAACATCGTGCCGGTGTAGAACTCCTTAAACCAGGAGCGCCAATGCGATAGCCGTTAGTCCTTTATCCAGCAAAGTTAACAAACTCCTATTCAAATGAAAATCAAGTGGAATAATTACCAGATTTTTTTTATTGAAAAAAAAACAGTAGTGGACAATACAGATATCCTTTTTTTCTCTTTGACTCAATAAAGCTAAAAATTCGAACAGGAAGAGAAGAAAAGTAGAAAAATATGAGAAGTAAGAATGTACATGTCGACAGTTATTTCAAAATCGGAAATGCATATATTAACTTTATAGCGATGTAAATTCATTTGATAGATTTTTTTTGAACTACGATCAGTTCAAAAATAATGAATTTAATCAAAACTAGTTTCACAATAATTTGCTTTTTTAGCAAATAAATCTCTAAAAAGTCAAAATTTTTGCCACACATTTATCTACACAAACAAAAACATACCTTTTAATGTTTGACACTCTAGTCTCCAGTTAATTACGAGCGAAACCCTCATAAACTCAATTGATGGATATTGTCAAATATAAGGTTTCTTCGCCATCTGTTATTATTTCGACGGTAAATGTTTGAGCACTAGAACGATGCGCCACCACCGTTTGTGCCCGTATAACCCGAAATCCTGGATCAAGATTTCCACGATGACCAAAGACTCTCTGGTGTATCGTAAATAATCATAAAACTGTTGTTGCAACCTAGACAACGGAATACAATTAAAATAGTCACCCTGTTGATGTGATGGGTCCATCAGATTTTAATCCACGCGACATATGTTTGTGCTGAATGAATGCACTGTTGAAACGTTACTGCAACTGCACCTTTGCAAGCTATCCTCTTTGAAGGGATCGATTGGGTCGAATCGACTTTGATGCCCGCTTTAATCTTTATTTGAATTTTTTTGCATCTTCGTCATTACAATCAGCATTTTGAGCATTTCGCAGACGTCGATCGTGTTCGCGAGGATATATTCACTCTGTCTGCTGTTGCTTCTCCATCTTGGCAACAGTTTTGCGAAATAGTACCTCAAATCGACCGAAGCGTGTGCGGTATTTCTTTCCTTTAAGAATAATCTAAACTTTTTTTTTGTCTGTATAATTTTACCTGCAACCGCACTATGATTTATATGAAAGGAAATTGCTAAGTAAAGTTAGAGAGACAGAAATCAATTTTATTAAAAAATTATTTTATTAACAGGGAATTCAAAAATGGGAATCATAAAGCCCACCAACATCTAAATACAGTGTTAACGGTCTCTCTACCTGCATTCAAAACACAAAAAGAAAGCTCGTTAACAAAGGGAGAGTGGGTTCATTAGATCAAAAAATTTTTAGGTTGGCTTGAACTCAATACAGAGTTTTCTATTTTAAATCGAGATAAAATCTGTTTGATAATTCTAAATAAAATCCAAGTATACTAATTTTTTCTTTACTTAGCATTTAGAGATTCAAGCAATATTTGGTTACCCACAAAATATGACCAGATCAATTTCAGGGAGCCTTGACATAACCAGTAGGTTAGAAACTCCATTACTAAACTGTTAGTCCAATCAATCAACATATATTTACTGTTTGATTTGCAAAATTCTTGGTGTAAGCTCAGTTAGTAAAAGTTCAAGTTACCGGCCGCTATCACAATAACGGTCTCGTCAGACTCCGAGATTGAGCAGCGTCGAAGGTAACTGAACGCCATTATGAAAATTTGGCTATAATGCTAAACAAGAAGATTGAAGCACAGAATTTCAACAATGAAACGTTCACGTACTTATCCATAATATTGACTTCCACGACCGAAAGTAACTATTTTGTGCCTTGGAAATTTCTTTCCTAAACTAAGCGATGCGCCAGGGAGTGAAAAAGCCTTTGGGTTACAAAATCTCTATACACCGCGCTCGTTCGCTCTCTTCTTGAGTATGCTTGCATTATCTGGAACCCAGGTTTTCAAAATCCACAGCCGGAGATTTGAATCTATTTAAAAGCAATTCTTACTATTCGCTCTTAGAGGTCTTTATCATCCTTGTGATTTTAGCAATTTACCGTCTTATGAATTTTGCCTTAGACTTCTAAACTTATCACCTCTTGTATCCAGAAGATTAATGTTATCCGCCTGCTTCAGTTTCGATGTCATTAGAGACGCTGTTAATGTCGACTATATACAAGAAAGATTTGTGCTTAATCAGCCCGTGAGAGTCACTAGATCCCGACGAATGCTAGTTGAATATAAGCATAGCACCGCATATGCTGATAATGAGCCAATAAACGGATGCTGCAAAATATTCAACAGTATGAGCCAACACTTTTCACCCACGATATCCAAAGAGTCCTTTAAAAAAAGAGTTACCAAGGCTCTCCTATCCTACCCTCTTTAGTCTACCGGCCTATTATATCCTCTTATGACTTAGGATTAATTATTTTTATAATTGATTAATAAATTATTTAATTTCATTTTGCGTGTTTAATATTTTTCCCTGCATTTGATTTAACTATTATGTATTTATTTATTGAATGTAAATTTATTTATTTGTATTGCATATATTTGTATTTTATACCTTTTTTAAATCTGTTTTCAAATCTGTTTAGTTTTTTTTTATTATTATATTAATTTTATTTATATGTTATATTATTGAACCTTTTTTGGTGAAATAAATAAATTAACAAATAAATAAATAAATATTCCATGTCAGCTATATTCCATGTCAAATAAATATTTGGGGGTAACTACCACGTTGGATTCAGCCAAACTACTATTTTGAAAGTATGGTAAAGGTGAAATATAAGCTTTTATTTCTCAATTATCTAACACGAAAATATTTTTTTAGTTATAAAAAATGTTTATCTGGACTGGAAAGGCATCGTATATTATGATTTTTGATCATCTGGCAGGACTACTGGCTTTGATATCTTATATAATCAAAACCGACAAGAATTGGCTAAATGAATAAGTGTAGTCTTCCATGAAGATATATCTAGATCAGATACATTTTTGTTGACTCGCCAAAAAGTCATTTTTATTTTCATTTACATTTTATTTCATTTATTTAACATTCCTAGACCCAACAAGAGTTGTCGCGGGATTGCTTTTACCAAACAAGAGATTATAGACATTAAAAAAACATCATTAACAATACATTATAAACACAAATTTTTCCACATCATTTTCCCACATATTTAAAAAAAACTCTAGCGCATCAGAACTGCTAGAAAATTAATTTTCGAAGAAATTGTCTTTGAGTGACCAAAAAATTTGGAAAGACGTAATACACTTTTTTGTAGAATCATATCAACCATTCCTTATCTCAAGCAACAAAACTCAAGTTTAACACAAATGATGAAAATGTTCAGTGTTGGCAACACTTTCCCAACGAAGCAGCAATAAGTTTACCTCAACAAGCTCATACTTAAATCAACTAATCCTTTGAATTTCGTTCTCATCGGAGGATTTCATCGAAAGTTTCAGCGGTTAAACGTTGTTTGAGGCTGCCATCCGAAAAATGTTCAGAACTCGGAAAATTTAAAAATTAGTTTCTTATTTTTATCGCAAATGCTTCGCATGTGAGTATGTAATTTCAAGCATCTGTTGGTGCAATATTTACGAAAATGGCTAATGCTGGTTACCCTGTGTCAGCAGCAGAGGAAAATATATACCAAATCTGCTTCACGTTAAGTTTAACCCAACCAGTAAATTTCGTTTCGATTGAATCAATGCGCTGGAAGCTATACGGGTAAAAGAATTTTAGGGTTGCCACCCTCAAAAATTTTCAAAGCGTTAACATTTGTTGTTAATTTTCATTGCAGGATTATTCCCATTTGCAAATCTAATGACATAATCGCTCAGTAAAGAAATTCCACAAAATTACAAAAATGGTCATAGCTGGCAGCTCTTTCATGATTTTTGTACGAAATTGCTACGACACTTACTTCACATTAAGGTTCATTTACTGCATGGACTTCGTTTTGATTTCTGCACTGGACCGGACGCTATAGGGAAAAAAGCTTTATTTTGCTGAGCAAATTTGCAAGATTTATGAGACAAAAATCACCATAGCTGGCAGCCCTATTCTAATTTTTCAACCAAATTTTCATGAAATATTACCTGAAAAAATTTCCAAGTGCTGTGAGTTCTGTTAAAATCTGATGGCTGAATCGGAAGTTATAGGCCAAAAAGCTGTTTTTTTTCTCAGTGATTTTTCAAGATGGTACCACTACCACAGGGTTGCCGGCATTTCAAAATCACTTTTATCAGACTTGGTCCTAGTTTAAACCAACACGTTCAGTAAATTTCATTATGATCGGATAATCCGGTCGTCAGTTCTCGTGAACAGAACTTTCGAGTGCTGAAAATAGAGGTAATTTGGTGATGGGTTGCCTTTCTTGTGCAAATCGCAATTTTCAAAATTTCAATTTGACATGATGGATAAATGTCAAAATTTATCAATGATTTGAAACTTTTGTCAAAAATCAAAAATTTTTGAGGAGGGTCAATGATTTGAAGGATTTTTTTTCAGGAGTCATATATGCTAAGTCCTAGTCAACATCAATACGCTCTGCAATTTGCACGATGATCCGATGTTTTGATCACAAGTAATGACAAATCAAAATTTGAAAAAAATCCTTGCCTACTTTTAGGCACTTAGCACCCACACACGGCTCAAAAGTTTCAATTCTTTATCAGCTTAGAACATAATTAGTTTTCATTCCCAATACTTTTTTTTTAACAAAAATTTACACTGCTTGGAAACCCGAAACCCGAAAAAATTCTTTGATTTTGTTAATGTGAAGCGAAAAACTACTGGCTATCCATCATCCATGTTTCTTAATAATATTAGGTGTACAACTTTGCTTCCGCCGTTTTTTTCCGAAATTCGAGGCTTTATTGTAAAAAACTGGTTATACATTTATGATTCAAAGTATTGTGCATCGCTGGCCACTACTTTCTTCCATCTTTCGGGCAGCATAGGAATCCCGCGTTGAAAAAACTGGTCATCTTTTGAATCGATCCACGAATCGACCCAATTTTTTACTTCTTCATAAGACTGGAAGTGCTGGTCAACCAGGCCGTGTGCCATTGATCGAAACAAGTGATAGTCTGAGGGAGCAACGTCTGGAGAATACGGCGGGTGGGGTAGGACTTCCCATTTCAAAGTTTCCAAGTATGTCTTCACCACTGTCGCAAGACGGGGTCGAGCATGGTCATGCTGTAAAATCACTTTATCATGTCTCTCGTTGTATTGCGGCCGTTTGTCTTTCAATGGTCGGCTCAAACGCATTAATTGCGTTCAATAACAATTGCCTGTAATTGTTTCAGTCGGTTTTAACAACTCATAATACACTACGCTGAGCTGGTCCCACCAAATACTGAGCATGACCTTGGAACCGTGAATATTATGTTTGGCCGTCGACGTGGAAGCATGGCCGGGATATCCCCATGATTTTCTGTGGTTAGGATTATCTTAATGAACCCATTGTTTGTCCCCAGTTACAATGCGATGCAGAAATCCTTTCCGTCTTTGCCTTGCAAACAGCTGTTCACAAACACACAAACGCCGTTCAACATCTCTCGGCTTCAACTCGTACGGCACCCAATTTCCTTGTTTCTGAATCATTACTTTCAGGCGTTTTGAAATGGCTTGTTGCGTCACTCCCAATGATCCTGCCAATTTTTGTTCCTTTTGACACGAGTCTTGATCAAGTAATGCCTCCAATTCTGCATCTTCGAAAACCTTCTCTCTTCCACCGCCATGCTGGTCTTCGACGTTAAAATCGCCGTTCTTGAAGCGTTGAAACCACTCTCGGCACGTTCTTTCACTAATAGCGGCCTCACCATAGGTATTTGAGAGCATTCGATGAGCCTCAGCCGCAGATTTCTTCATATTAAAGAAGAAAATTAAAACCTCCCGCAAATGACGAAAATTTGGCTCGTAAGCTGACATGTTTAATCGAGAATAACTTTATGATGCACACACAAATCGACTAATATTTCGATGGCGTTATGTTTACAAATACCTAAGCTTATTGTGTGACATTTATGATCTATTAATTTCAACTACCACTTACCGCTACAGCCATCTATTGCAAAACGGCGGAAGCAAAGTTGTACACCTAATATAACGTCTTCCTCTCCTAAAGAGATATGTGACCTATTCGCTGATAGTTTCCAAGAAATTTTCGATGCACCAGACCCATCAAACTCACACCTTTCTTCCGCTGATTCAGCTTCAATAGCTTTTGTGAACCATTTAGAAATTTCCCGTGATGAAATACGTAAAGCTATTTTGGATCTCGACTGCAACAAAGGTCCTGGGCCTGATCTTCTTCCTCCGATCTTCTTGCGCAAGTGTGTAGAGCAGCTTATAGATCCCTTGCATATTTTCTTTAATAGATCACTTTCGTCGGGAATTTTCCCATTCTGTTGGAAGCTTTCGTATGTCACACCCATATTCAAAAATGGTGATCGACGCTCTATCCGAAATTATAGGGGCATTGCCATTTTATCTTCGATTCCGAAACTTTTCGAAAAGGTGGTATACGATAAACTTTCTCCGCTTGTTGATTCCCGTTTGAACGAGCAACAACATGGCTTTAGAAAAGGTCGCTCAACTACCACGAATTTGACAATTCTAATCTCTGACGTTCTATGCAAAATGGAAAAAGAATACCAAATTGACGCAGTCTACACTGACTTCAGTAAGGCGTTTGATAGAGTTGACCATTCTACCTTGATTCTAAAGCTTCAGAAATTTGGTATTGCTGGGTCTTTACTCAGCTGGCTGACCTCCTACCTTCGCGATCGAACACAATGTGTAAAATTTCAAGGATTTTTATCGAAAAACGTTAGTGCTACCTCTGGTGTACCCCAAGGTAGCCATCTTGGCCCACTTCTTTTTAATATATTTATTTCTGACTTATCTGACGTCCTAGCAGGCATACCTCATTTACTCTATGCAGACGATCTCAAACTTTATCAGACTATTGAATCGAAATCGGATGCCCCCTTTCTCCAATCCAAGCTTAATTCACTTGATCAGTGGTACAATATAAACAAGCTCTCTCTCAATATCAACAAATGCCAAGTTATTAGTTTTTCCAGGAAATGCACGGTCACACACAATACGTACTTCCTCGGCAATAATATGCTAACCCGAGTTGATAACATTGCTGACCTCGGTATTATCTTAGATGAAAAACTCCGCTTCACCTTACACTTTGATAAAATGCTTTCTTGTGCGAACAAACAGCTAGGTTTCATCAAAAGACGTGCCAAAGAATTCCGTAGTCTGTGGGTCACAAGATCCTTATACACTTCACTTGTACGTCCTATTCTCGAATACGCTTGCATTAGCTGGAATCCCGCTTTTGAAACCCACAGTGACAGACTCGAGTCAATACAAAAACAATTTTTACTTTTCGCCTTGAGAGAACTGTACAACCCTTATGATTTTAATAGCCTACCCCCTTGTGAGTTTCGACTGGGTCATTTAAATCTATCAACACTAGCCTCCAGAAGAATAATGATATCGGCCTGCTTCACATTCGACGTCATTAGAGGCGCTATTAATGTAGAATTCCTGAATAGTAAAATTTCTATAAATATCCCTGTGAGAAACACCAGGTCCAATCGTTTCCTAAAAGAATATTCACATTCGACGATATATGCAGCAAATGAGCCAATAAATAGATGATGCAGAATATTCAACAGCATAAGTTATTTATATTCCCCTACGATTTCCAAATCATCCTTCAAATCCTCTCTTTTGCATGCCATCCATACCCCTAAACCTTAAGCCATAGCTTATATGTCAATGTTTTTATTTATTGATTGTTATTTATTAATTTATTTGTTACTTTTTTCGTTTGTTTGTTACTTATTTAACTTGTTTGGTTTTACTTTTTATTTGACTTTACTTCTCCATTTTATTTTTGATTTGTTATTTCATATCTGATTTTGTACCTTGTTTGGTTAATAAATAAAATAAAATAAAATAAATATAGGAGTACCTCAAAATTCACTAAAACGCTCGCCGCCGCCAAAAGGTTTAGGATATCTGAATTTGAGAAAGTCGTGGACCTCTATAAATATCTACGTTCTCCGAGAATTTCAGCTTAATCGAATCGGCCACTCCAGAGATTATCTCGGAAATTCATTTTGCTGATATATATATATATATATATATATATATATATATATATATATATATATATATATATATACAGTACTGCTCAAAAATCCTTGAACACCATAAAAAATACAGTTTTTTCAACTTTATTCTATTATATTTGCCCAAATATATATTTATTCGCTTTGATTTTGTACGTACTACGTAGTTACAGAGTTAAGAGACTGTTTTATTTACATTTTGATCATTTTTTTTGGAATTTCTAAAGAAAATATTAAATATATCATTTCAATCGATTTTCTTGAATATGTCCACCTTTTGCTTTGATGACAGCGGCGCACAATTTTGGCATTCTTTCGACAAGTTTTTGTAGTGTTTGTGGTTGAATATTGTTCCACGCTTCTTGTAAACAATTCCAGAGGGTCGGTAGGCTCGTTGGCTTTAAGTGTCGGACGCGCCGATCCAATTCATCCCATAACAGCTCGATGGGATTCAAGTCCGGCGATTGTGATGGCCATTCCATAATATCGAGTTCTCCCGCTTCTTTTTTTCCATTCAAATAGCGAGCACAAAGTTTGGATGTATGTTTTGGATCATTATCCTGCTGGAAAATGAAACCACGGCCAATTAAACTGACGCCTGATGGAATCGCATGGCGCTGCAGTATGCTGTGATATTGCTTTTGTTCCAAAATTCCATCAACTTTCACAAGTTTGCCGACGCCAGCGTGACTAAAACAGCCCCAAACCATAACTGAGCCACCACCATGTTTCACAGTTGGCAAAATACATTCTTTTTTTAATCTTTCATTGACTTTTCTGCGAACGTATTGACGCCGTTGAGAGCCGAAGAGTTCAAATTTCGATTCGTCTGTCCATAAGACTGATTTCCACTGATCAATCGTCCAGTTGACATGGCTTTTGGCAAAATTTAGTCTTTTTTGTTTATTTGCGGGTCGGAGAAGTGGTTTTCTGACGGCAATGCGTCCAGTCATACCTTTTTCTATGAGCCGACGTGACACTGTCTGGCGCGATATTGGCGTAGTCAAATCTTTGTTGATTTCAGCACGAATTTGTGATGCAGTTTTGAATCGGTCGGCTTTACTTATAGCGTATATTTTGTTGTCAATCCGTTGGTTTGTTTTTCTTGGCCGACCAGATCTTTTTCTGTCAGCATTTTGACCGGTTTCACGATATCTCTTCAACGCCGTAGACACTGAACCCACTGAAATCTTCAATATTTTGGATATTTCTCGATATGATTTGCCGGTTTTTTGTAAAATTACGATTTGGGCGCGTTTTTCCACGGATATTTCCTTTCGTTTGACCATTTTGAACGTTTTTTAATGAACAAATTTTACGAAAACACTGTGCACACACAACAAACACTTACGCCTACAAACACTGCTTATGCGCTTTCTCCGTAGTTAGTTTCAAGTGTTCCACACTGTACAACATCATGACAAGTGTCAAATGACCAAATTTACCGTTATTTTATGACAAATCAGTGCATCAATCATGACGTTTGCATCATACTTTATTCAAATGATTGATAATTAGCAATATAAATCGCGGCAAGTTTGATTTAAATGTAAAGAATAATTAGAATCGATAATGGTTATTTTGGCCGTTTTTGGCCAATATTTTTTAACTCGAATTCGTGGCAATAAAATCATTTTTTCTCAGTAAAATGCAATGATAACAGTTTCTAATTAATAAAAATACATTTAATTTACAATATTAAAGCGAAAAATATATATTTGGGCAAATATAATAGAATAAAGTTGAAAAAACTGTATTTTTTATGGTGTTCAAGGATTTTTGAGCAGTACTGTATATATATATATATATATATATATATATATATATATATATATATATATATATATATATATATATATATATATATATATATATATATATATATATATATATATATATATATATATAGAAAGAAATATGAATTTTCGGCGAAACGAGTTTAATACTAATGTTCTTCGAACATTAGTAAAAACATACATCATAAATTTTATTTTATTTTATTTTAATTTTGGCTGGTTTGGCTGGTTTGGCTGGTTTGGCTGGTTTGGCTGGTTTGGCCGGGTTGGCTGGGAACTAAGTGGGATTAGACTGTTGGAAGGGCCTTGCACAAGTTATGTTTGAAAGTGGATCTAAAGATCCCCGAAAAGTAGTGGCTACTCATAGAATTCAATGTCACAAAAAACATATTTATGGGCTCATTATATGCATAAGTATTTTGATGGTTGTATTCCTGAATTGCATTGGTTGTAATCCATATTGCATATTATTATATGCATTCCATATTGCATCTTAATCGTCGAAATGAATATTATAATATATTATAATAATATAGAAAGTTGGGCAAGCGCTTAGCAGTGTTTTACTAGAAGACAGAGACATTAAATTAAGAAGGATCAGTCTGTATTTGTAAAAAGAATCTTTGGGTCATTTAGGTTTTCCAAAGCAAAAAATAAAAACAGTTTCTGAACAGATTTGAATCTATCACTATGCAGCTCAAAATTTGGCCGGACTGAAGTCATATATAATGACTTAGTAGCCAATATACTTTCGAAGTCTTGAGCACGTCTCTTACGGAATTCGTGTTGTTTGTTAGCTCTGGGTAGGATTTTTTCATAGTAAAAGGTACATCGTATTGTCCAATACTACGCCGGGGTTTGTAATGTGATCAACCCTATTCAATTTGAAGCTGTTAAGGTAGTAAGATTAAAAGTTAATTGTATTCTTGAGGGTAAAACTTATTACATTGAACTTGTTAATATACAGATTCAGATCATTTTCGTTGTATCACTGTTTAAAATATTGAAACTGTAGAAAAGTTGCGTCAGATTGCGTGTTCATGATATGGTAAATTTTAAAGTCGTCTACATAGAAGAGATCGAGCATATCAAGCAATATCTCAGACACATTATAAATGAAGATGTAGGAAAACAGGGGGCTCACATGACTGCCTTGACTCCAGAAGATGCGAAAACCCTTTCAGATAAGTGACCTTGGAATGTCACGAGTTGAGCTCCATTTCAAAGACAAGACTTGAGTCAATTAAGAAAGAACCCGGATATACCAAAGCTGCGAAGTTTTTGTACCAGAGTTTGATGGTAAACCCGGTTGAAAGACTTATTAAAGCAATTTGAATTGCTTTTGTAATTTCACAGAGCATATCAAAAGATAGTATGATCATGAGGTTGGTGGAATTCGATCTATCCCAATGAAATCCATATTGTCGATGGTTTTCAGGGACACGGGCTATGAGGATTTTCAGAGCAACGGGAAAACACTTACCAACAAGGATTTATTGCAAATTGTGTGCATAAGGGTTGTCAATTGGTCTACAAATCGTACCACAAACAAATGAGAAATTAAGTCCGAGCTTGGTCCTTCACCGGTCTTTAGTTCATGAATAGCTTCAATAATAGTTTCTCTTGTAAGGAAATATTCGTTTATAAGAGAACTTACGGTGATTCTTGGATACTTAGAGCCGGTTTAGACGAGCGGTTTTTTGCTGGATCCAGCACGAGGTTTTAGGAAATAGAAGTGAAGGACGGAACGGAATAGCGAGCACGAGTGATATAGTTGGCCATCGAGCACGGCAGCGATTTTTCTGTCATTTTCTTAGAAATAATTTGAGGCTCAAAAATGTTTTGGTAGAAAGTTCGATTGCTACGAATATAAAAAACTGTACTAGCACAGCAAGGAATCGCTCGTCAAAACTTGCAACGAGCACCATCGGCCAGCAAACTCTGTGCTGGCAAGGCAAAGCACAACATCGCTCGTCTAAACCGGCTCATAGTTGAAGTGGGTATTTCCGACGAGCAAAAAAGTGTTTTGAAAACGGTCAGCAAAAAAGTTACATATAACTTGTGGATAAGAAGAGACCGTGTTACGACGGAACTTAGAACATTGATAACCAGTTATTTTGCATTTCAATTTGACGAAATCATAAAACTTTCCCGGGTTAGTAATAATTTTTTTCCCCCATTGGAATCACATGGTGCCCTTTCGCTACGCTGGATTTGATAAAAAATTCTTTGCTTTTATTTTAAATTCATTTCTATAATTTATTTCTCTGGTTTATAAGACGCCTTAGGTTATTGCCGAAACAAGGTTCAAAAATTTTGCTTTTTTCAACTTTGGTACAAATTCGTAAATGACATCGATCATTATTTTGTAATAAGAAGAGACCAGTTCATCTTAGCCTAATGCCGAAAAGAACTTGTTACCATCATATACACCTTATGCCTGAATGAAAGAAATATTTGTAGTGGATGGATCAACGGTGAAAGTAGAGTGATGGAGAGTGTTTTATCAAAGATTATCGGCGTCAGTAGTTGGGCCAACCACCACTTCGTCATAAAAGTTAGTAAATATTTGATCAAACAAACTGCCATTTTGGTTACGGGTAGAGATTGTTTATTGTAAATCATTGCTATAAAAAGTATTATAAGGCTAAAGTCAATGGAGTCAAAAAGGTTAATTGCAAGGTGGTGGTTATCATTTTCGTCGGGGATGAAACTGATAAAAATTGAAACTGAGCTGCAGTGCTATCAACAAAGAAATCAATCTTAATAGGACTTTCGATTTGACACTATATGCAATAAAACAAGGAAATGTTATACTGTCTAAGCAGGAGCCAATACTTATGGCAGATTGATACTTATTTATCGATATTTTGGAAGCATCGATGTGATTACCAATTGTTTCATTGACATCGAAAATCTTTACGGAATGTATCGAAATATCGGTATACCTTAAGATTTACCGTCACCATACATAAGTATTCATACAATTGTTAAGATCAATTACTAAAACTGATTTTCAATTTGGTATGTGTAACCATGCATAAGAGTTCAAATCATACTTTAAATTCACAAACATATGCATTAATAAAATAGTAAAACCTTTTACGAAAGAAATACATTCGCATATTTTTCTAAATATGCTTTATGTGTACACACAATTCAATATAAGCATTTCATTATAGAACTGCTTGTATTATTTTCTTCAAAAATGCTGTCAAGGCTTAATTTGCTAGAGTCAAGATTGTCTTACATCGAAATCATAAGCATCTCCGATTTAAGGCATTTTTGCGGAACAATTTCGATGAAACCAAATCTAACGGGCATTTTTTTTCCTTCTCGAACCATTTCTGATCAATTTATCGGCTGTACAATTAAACGGTGAATGCAAAAGGTGATTTCTCTTGCATTGCTGAAGGGTTCGACGTCACGTCGGCCGTCTGCGCGTACAAACCATTTGTTGCTGTAAGTTCAATGGATCAAATGTGGATGAAAAACTAACAAGATACAATGCTTGTTGCTTGTACCGTATATAAATACAAGCATGTATCACACATCCTCTTTCCCGAACGTTTTGGGAAGTAACAAATGTTTTTTTTTTTTTTTTTTTTGAGAAAAATGATACACCTGGTGTTGAGGGTGATTCAAGAAAGATATCGGAGATGCATTCAGAAAAACGCGATATAAATTATCCTGGCCACGTGACACATGTCCCGTTGTTTGAATCGAGGTTGATATCTGAGTGATTTCTTTGAAGTTTTTTCCCGATGAAAATAAGAATGTATAATCTTTGATAGGGCAAATGATTGATAGACGTCGAATATTAAATATTTATTTATTTATTTATTTTACCAAGCAAGGCTTACATGTATAAAAAGAATAAAATAAAATAGTACATGCATAAAATTACGAAACAAAATAAAAATAAAACAAACTATATAAATACAGGACTAATAAATAGTGTATAAATAAAATAAGTTATAAACAGACAACAAATAAAGTGAAAAATAAATGACAGATGGCAAAAGAATGACTAACAAATTAAATAGTGTATAAATAAAATAAGATATAAACAGACAACAAATAAAGTAATAAATAAATGACAAATGAATGATTAACAAAATAAATACCAAATTAAAATTGAACATACAATACATATATGTTAGTATGGTGGGGGGTGGGGAGACTATAAAGAGAGAGCCTTGATGATGTTATTTTTAAACGTTGATTTAGAAACCGTAGGGGAAAAGTTCTCGCTCATGCTATTGAATAGCTTGCAGCACCTATTTATTGGCTCGTTTGCTGCATATGTTGTATTGTGATGGTATTCAATAAGCAATCGTCGGGATCTAGTGACTCTCAAGGGCTGATTGAGTACAAACTTTTCTTTCAAGTAGACGACATTAACCACGTCTCTGATGACATCGAAGCTGAAGCAGGCAGATAACATTAATCTTCTCGACGCAAGGGGTAACAAATTCATACATTTAAGGCGATATTCGTATGATGGTAGATTACTGAAATCATAAGGGTTGAAAAGGTCCCTCAAAGCGAATAGTAAAAATTGCTTCTGAACAGACTCAAATCTTTGGCTATGAATTTCAAAAGCTGGATTCCAGATAGTGCACGCATATTCAAGAAGAGGACGCACGAGTGAAATATACAAGGATTTAGTAACCCAGAGATTCTTAAACTCTTTGGCCCGTCGCTTAATGAAACCAAGTTGTTTACTTGCTCGGGAAAGCACTCTATCGTAATGAAGATTGAAGCGGAGCTTTTCATCCAGGGTGACACCGAGATCTAATATGTTGTCAACCCTGCTGAGTGACTTATCGTTGAGGCGGTACGTATAATGAACGCGTGCAGTTTTGCGAGAGAAGCTGATTGCGCGGCATTTATCAATATTAAGAGGGAGCTTGTTCGCGGAGCACCAATGGTCTAGAGAGTTCAGTTTAGACTGAAAAAAGGTAGCGTCAGATGGTGTCCTGATGACATGGTAGATTTTGAGGTCGTCCGCATATAGTAAATGGGGAATGTCAGATAAAACTTCCGATATATCAGATATAAAAATATTAAAAAGAAGAGGGCCAAGATGACTACCTTGAGGTACACCAGATTTCACGTCAACTTTCTTAGAAATTAGACCCTGGAATTTCACGAATTGCAAGCGGTCGTGTAGGTAGGAGCCAAGCCACTTTAGTAAAGGTCCTGCAATTCCAAATTGTTTCAGCTTGGGGATCAAAATGGAGTGGTCAACTCGGTCGAATGCTTTGCTGAAGTCTGTATAGACTGCGTCGATTTGATCACCTTTCTCCATTTTGCATAAAACATCAGAAACAAGGACCATAAGATTAGTTGTAGTAGAACGACCTTTTCTAAATCCATGCTGCTGCTCGTTCAGTCGAGCGTCGACCAGAGGAGAAAGTTTGCAGTAGATGATTTTTTCAAAAAGCTTGGGAATAGCAGATAGAATGGCGATGCCTCTATAATTTTGAACAGAACGTCTATCGCCACTTTTATAAATTGGTGTAATATAAGAAGATTTCCAATACGAAGGAAATAGCCCAGAGGAGAGAGAATTATTGAATATAGTATGAAGGGGCGAGATCAGTTGTTTTACACACTTGATCAGGAAAGTAGGAGGGAGGAGATCAGGTCCAGGGCCCTTGTTACTGTCAAGCTCCATAATGGCAGTAAATATCTCATTCCTCGATATGGTCATATCCTCAGCAAAAATTGTTTGAGTCGCGCCCGGGAATCGATATAATGTTGGGATGCTAACTGGACCAAAAACTTCTTGAAAATGGTCCGCAAAAAAGTTGCAGATCTCTTGAGGAGAAGAAGACAACAAAGAATTTCCAGTGGACATTGAAGAGGGGTAGCCGCTTGTTTTCCGCTTCATATTAACAAAATCAAAGAATTTTTTGGGGTTGTGGATTATATTCTCTCCTGTAGTTTTAATGTATCTGTCATACGCTTCGTGAGACTTAGTATGGAATTCATGAGCAATTAAATCGTATTCTTCTTTAATACGACGGCTAATGTCGACTTGATTCTTCATTAGCTTGTAAAGTTTGTTCCTATGATTTCTCAGACGTCTAAGAGTCTTGTCAAGCCAAGGTTCAGAGAGTTTATCTTTTTTCCTTATCTTAGGTACAAATTTGTCGACCGCGTCAAAAACAATGCTATAAAACATGGCTACATCATCATCAAGGGAATGGCACATAAACACATTTGTCCAATCGACATTGTCAAGGATATTGTGAATGCTATCATAATCAGCATTATGGAAATCGTATACAATCGTATTATTGTATGTACTTAACATATTCCAATCTGTCGTGGAAAGTTCAACTGTAAGAGCGGAATGGTGAAGACTATTAGAAAAGAGATTCTCTGCGTCATTTGTTGGACTAACCACTACATCGTCATAAACATTCGTAAAGATTAGGTCTAACCAATTACAATTTTGATTGGGAGTCGGAACAACCTGCTGCAAATCATGGCCGTACAACGTACTCACAAGGTTAAAATCAGAAGACTCAAGTAGGTTTACTGAACTAGCAAGATCGAACACTCCTCTGAAAATATTTTTTCAGAGGAGTGTTCGATCTTGCTAGTTCAACCAAATTTCTTAGTTAAATAATAAGTGAGCAATATAAAAGGAAAGCAGCTTTTGATATTTATTTAAATTGTAGCAACGCGAACAAATAACTTAAAGATGAAAAGGACCTCAGAGTGAGTTTATCTAAATAGAGAATTTTCCAAAAAGTCAATAACTGGCGACTCGAATCAAGCTCATTCATTTTCTTTGTACTTCCTGTTCAATTTTAGTCATTGGAAAACTGATAGTCATAAAAGGCTCAACCGACGTGATTGTCTGAGTCCATATTTCACAGAAATTGTGTGCTCTCGCCTAGGAAAAAAACTAAAAAAAAAAACTCGGAAAAAACTTAATTCATATTCACCGCCGACATGCATATTCACCGTATATCCCTTCGAAATTTTATGTAGTCCTAATTAGAACCTTATCGCATGCATTTTTTACATACTTAATGCGCAGCCTCGCCACATAAATTTACGAGCATATCTCATTAGAATTCTTAGTGTTACGTCATATGGTTCAAAGCATACTGAAGTTCCAGTTCGGCGGATTTGTTCAATGTTTAACGATTTCGTTGGCCGCACGATTTAGGTATTCATTAAACTTATTATGCAACGGGCACCCATAATAAGGACAATAACAAGCATAAGCCATAGTTGTCAATTAGCCGCTTCAAGTCGTGTGCCATACGTTCATTATGTGTTTATGCAAGTGTGAAAAAATTCAGGCTGTGACTCGTGCCGAAATATACCTGGCGGTTTGGGCAACCAACCCTTACTTACCTGAGCAGTTTTTTTCCTGAATATTGTTGAATATTAGATCGGCGAAGAAACGCCTTGTGGCTTAGGGTGTTGGTATGCCGAGTGCAATTTTCGCCATTCGTTTACAAAATTACCTATAAATATTTATTTTCAAAATAATTTAAGACTAGCGGAACTTATGTTTTCGTAGACTTTGTTTCATTTTTAAAAATAAAACATTGCCTGAAAGCTACGTGGGCACTTAAGTGTCTCTGGACATCGCATTTTGATTATTATATTTTCTGTAAACATAGTACTGTTTCATAGCTATGCATGCACGTACCCTCTGTCATACGATCTTACATCTTTCACTTCAATGCGCTCCTTTTCGCAAGACCTATTTTATACTTTCCTCTACATTAAGTCTGAAGCAAAGGACCCATAATCACACGCACGCGTACGTCGTGTGCCGAACGGAACGTGCATGGTACATTATGATTCTGAATTTTAAATAGCGGTTCTAATGCATTCAGTTCCGTTTTAATTCGAGCAGTTTTTTGTTGGCTCAGCATCTGCGCCCGATATGAGTTTAAAGAGCATTAGGAGCCTAGACGAATGGGCCCGGTGTAGCGTGCCATCGAAAGCCACAATTGTTTATTCACTCTTCTAGGATCCAAATGGGCTTCCCCTATTCCTCATAACAGGAATCACAGTAGACGGGATTTTGGATTTCAGTCAAATTTTATAGGGTCACTGTCTGGTTTTCGATGCACGCAAGGCAAACGACCCCTATAACGATTTCGCAGATGTCTCGTCATATGAACAGGGGAAAAGCATAACGTTCATAGCGGACTGACAACCGTTTGTTGCATTCGACTACCCTATACAATTTGTGAGTCCGATCCGCTAGGATGCATTTTACAGATCGACAAAAAGGATGTCGAGTAGAACGTGAACAAGGTGATAGTCCCGTTGCTGTTCTCATTTTTGCTTTGTTTGTTTGTCTTGTCGAGCGACATTTTTACTACAGATAATCCATCTGATGTCAATTTTTGAGTACTGTCCTGTTTCAAAGGGATGTTATTGTTTGCGTTTGATTCGAATGCAAAAAACGTAGATGCCCCATATAAAAGGTTTGCTATTTTAGGGAGAGTGCATTGACGGATGTTAAAACCTCATAAAAATGTATGCAGATCCAAATTTATCATACAATAAGAGGATTTTCTGATTTGTTGAGATTATAAGTGCTATATGGCTTTGTAAACTTAATTGAATGTAAAGGACATCTGGGAAAGAGCTAACTCTTAGCAAATGCGCAGTGTTTCAGCTTTTAAGTCCTGTTAACTTAAACATTCCAGCGCAGATAAACTGGTTTTCGAAGAAAAGTAGACGTATTGTGGTTGAAGCTTTTGAATGCATGTTTTACAAATTGTGCCTTTCATTAAAACCAACCTGCATCGAAGGTAATTTATCACTTTGAACCAATGACTGGTTTGAAAGCTATTGGAAAAGAAGGTTTTCAGGGCTATCACTTGCATAGGTTTCAAAATTTAGTAAAACAAATAAATTTAATAAAATTATTATTAAAACAAATAAACACTTAATGTGAGGTATTTTTTTTAAATGGTTTCAATTTTAAAGTTAATTAAAACAAAAAGTATCAGTTGGGCAATCTAGTTTTTCCGTTGTGAAATTTGGCATTACATTAATTTTTTTAAGATCGATAAGCCAATTCTAGAGGTGCAATTTTCAATCACTTTTTGAAGTAACGAGTTTTTTTTTGGCTTCTAAAGCGTCGATCCTCACTAGTTTGTCAGCTTAGACTAACAATTTCACGTATACCAAGAAGAAGTAATCCAACGTAGTCAAATCGCACGATCTTGGTAGTTCGCTAAATCGGAAACAAAAACTGGTTAATCATCGTTCTGCATCCGTCGCCATTGACAGTAACGTGCTCGCCATGTTCATCTTTGATTTCATCAGCATATAGTGTTCACCGACCGTGCATATTTGTGGTGTATCCATGATTCGAGGGATTTTGCATTTTGCAGATGCAACAATTTTGCTTATTGACGAAGCCATAGAAACAGAAATGGGCGTCGTCGCTGAAAAAAAACTTCCTGTAAACCAGAAGGCCAACCTCCAGTTGGTTTTCGGTCCTTTTTCCGAATGCGCTATGCATCCGAGGGACATAAGGCTTTAATTCTTGCACCAATTAGATTTGGTAAGAGTTTAAACTGAGATTCTTGTGCAAAATTTTCCACAAAGTGGGCGGACAAATCCTAACTTCTTGTGCGCGCCTGCGAATCAACAAATCTGAGTTGTCAGCAACAGTGGCCTCCACGGTTGCAACATTCTCTTTGGAACGAACTGTTCTCAATCTTATCATTGGCCTGCAGCCCAGCAGCGCGAAGTATTTGCGAAAATATGCTGCGTTGTAAATCTGTTCAAGGGCGATTTACTAGACATTCCTGAGTTATAATGATACTGACGTTGACAGTTGTCATCAGTTCATTTTCAAAATGTGGCAGCTGTAAAAAACCAGCCTTTACTTATTTGCATTGAACAATATTTGTCGTATGAAAATTGGATGCCACCATTTGCTAGTACAATAATGTCTGAAATGCTCAGCGCTAGCAGCATATGATTAGCACTACCACCAAAAGCCTATCACAATCCTTCACCTCAAGAAAAACACACTTTGTGAATTTGTCCGATATTTAGGTCAGCAGTTATGAAGATAGAAAAGCTTTTTGGGCTGCCATTCGCAAAATTGTCAAATTCGGAAGGTAAAAAGTACAAACAAAATTCAATTTATTTTCAGTGTAGATTGTCATATGAAAATTTAATGGTTGCGCTTGTCGATACGGAGTAACAATAATGCCGAGTGCTTGCAACTGTGAACTGCCTCCTCAGCCAAATTTATACGGTGAGGGCTATCCACCTTTGGTATTTCGTTTCAATTTGATCGCTGCATTGGAAGTGATAGGCGTAGACAAATTTTAAGTGCTACCGACCGCAAAATATCTGTATCGGAAGTCAAAGGGCAGCATTTTTTTCAAGATCCCACCACTTCCTTAATGCTTACAACATATAATAAGACTGTATACTCATCAAAAAGAATGCGTTCTTTCAATTGCAACATACATTTCGGGGGGTTTAAAAATTGTTTATCGTCCTAGTCCAACGCAGAATTATGAACATTTGAAATTGGCAGGGCGGGAAAAACACTGCATTTTTCAACAGGTTTGATGATTTGAAAATTTTGTTTTATGTCGTTTCCGTACCTAAAAGATGACCCACGCATTCACAAGAAGCCACACATGTCTATTTCTGGTAAGTTTTAATATGATGTTATCGCTCAGCCAGAAGCTATAGTAGCTCGAAATTAAAAAAAAAAGAGTTTGATTTCGAGCTCCATAAGAGCATATGGTGTCCTTCCAATAGTCTTCAGTTTACATGACTTGTGAGGCTAATACAGAATATATGGCTTGTGGTGATTATAGACGGCTTAATGCAATCACCATTCCGGATAGATATCCTCCACAATATACTTGACTAGTATATACAAAGCAGTGCATTCTAATTTTTTGACAGCGGCTTTTCTCGGCCCAGTGCGAAAAATCGTTGTATTGTGATTCAGGCATTATAGGGATCATTTGTACTCCGTTCGGACTTTTTGACTTTAACTGAATGACTTTCGGGCTTAAAGATGTGGTCGAATCATTAAATGGTTCTTCCACGAAGCCTTGCTCTAATGATCGCACTGAATTCTAATGCACCTTACTCGATAGCATTTTGGTTCCGTTATTAACTGTGCGACATGTCACATTTTTCCACCATCAGCCAAATTCAACAGCAATAACTTCTATCGACGTTTCCTTCCTCACACAGCTAAAATGCAGCAACCGATCAACGCATATCTTTCTGACATTACCCCCTAGATTGGTTATCGGAAGCTAAGGAAGCCTATTAGAAGCAGACAGGCCTCGCAAAACACGCCATATTGTGCTTTTCGGACTCAAATGCCGAGCTAGTTTTGGACGCCAGTATTATTGCCAATGACTGTGCTACCAAGCACTTGGATTGGATGATTTGAAATTCCTCAATATGCAGTCACTCACAAGAATATGCAATTTGAGCCAGCACCCCAACGCAGAGCTTGCCTAGCTTTTGGATTTTGATTGCAATCGTACCATAGCGTACCACCTGAATGTCCGCAGTTTTTTTTTGGAAGCGTGACATCTATAACGCGCTTCTGAGGTGGCCGATTGAGCGCCATCCTGTGATGGGCAGCCACGCGACTGGCAGAAGGCCACAGAAACACCAAATTTGAATCCCAGCAAGGATTCTAGGTTCTTGTCGTTTTGACCTTCTGTCGGCCGCGTGGTCGCCTATTGCAGATGTCGCACAATCGGCCGCCGCTGGCAGCTCGTGACAAATGGCGCCCAACATGGGGCCCGCATTGGCAGTTAGGGAGAGAATTAGTTATCCTGAGGTGAGTCCTAAGGACGAAAATACACCGCCTCATGCGTACGCAACATATCATACTCTCAAGTTGGAAAACAGCACTCTCAATGATGCATCTTGAACCAGAAGATAGCCCATTATCCTCTGATCTCTAATGTGAGAAGGGAAAGCCCGCGTCTTTGTAACAATTTTGTCGAGAGGAAAAAACCTCTGCACTGAATACCGCGATTCTTTTCGACTGTTTGACTAGAAGTAATGATATGTGCTGTACATTGCACAGTTTCCTGTGAGTCATGTGCGGCTCACTGTTCAATACATTGTTGTGCCCATTTCTTATTATGTCGTCACGTTATGAGATGAAAGTGTTGACTTTTTTCGTGGTAAAGGAAAATATTTCGTGTTGAATCAAGACCTCTGCTGGAGTAGCAAATATTTAGTTTGAAAACTACTTAAGCTTGTTTTTGCAGAAATAAAAAAATTCAAGTCAATGCTACCTCTTTATTATAGCGTATGTGATCGGCTGAAGGGGGCAGGTACACTAAGAATTTTGAGAAAATCGATTTTATTTTCTTTACATTTTCTAAAAGTAGCATATTTCAAGAGCATTCTCTGCAAATTTCAGAGGAATCGGACAAATTTTTATGGAGATAAATAACTTTGAATGAAATCGTCTCTATTGCATAAAGCGTTTTTGGCATGCTTTAGAAGCATTTTTTCTCGAGATTATGTTTTCGAAGTCGGTGATCACTGTAACTTGAAAACGACTTTATCGATCAGCATGAAATTTTTCCCACTTAATTGATATGTAATTATCCTCCGGATGAACGAAGGATTTTTTGATTGAACGATATACTTGTTTTCAATAACCGAAAATTTGAGTGAAATTTTGGTCGAAAATACAATTTTGAATTTCAACAACCGCCATTTTTCGAGAAATCAAAATCTGCCAAAGTCCTTCGTCCATCCGGAGCACTATGTCATGAACTAGTAATCCCCGATTTTGTTTATTTCGGATGATCCAGTGCGACAGCTACAGTGTTCACGGCAACACAACTTTTTTTTTGACCCCTCGAAAATTTACTCTTTTTCGACTAATTTTCAGCCGTGTGCCTTAAAAAAATTACAATAGCTTCTACAAATATATTTCTTTGAAGTAAAAAAACATTTGTTATTAATTACTTTAATGTGTGTCTAAAAAAATCCTGAAAAAGAGCTTCTTCTGGACGTCCCAAGTGTACCTGACCCCTTAATAATTTATACAACAAAAACGTTTGAACAACGTTTGAAACTTTTTGTTTGAAATATACCTTTTTCATCAGCATTCAATAGTTAAATTCAAGTACTGTATTTGAAATTTATAAGTATTTGAAATTAAGTATTTGAAATTTCTAAGCAAAAAAACAACAGCCATTGAGTAATAACCTTGAATTTACTATTGACTCCCAGCTCTTAATAATTATTTTGAACAACTTCTTGCCCACACATCTATCATCCGGTCCATTTCAATGATTTTTTTTAGGAATCAAGATGATGCAACAGACGTTTTGGCGATTTGCCGATAAAGCGGCAGAGTTTTTCACTGGTACTGGTCAGTATACCTGAATGTGTCACGAGGCTACTGCTTATGGCTTTTTTCGTGCGGTCGTCGACAGTCGGCATGTGGCCACAAATGATTAACAAGTCACATCTGTTTGGTTCAATGATCCTTTGCAGCCCCTGTTGCTTCCATTCATCATCCATTGTCCATTTGAGAAGAATGTTTTTATGAATAGGCTTCGGGCGCATGCGGTCTTCTTAATGTATTTCCTTTAGCTGCGCCTTCCGATCGTGGACCGTATTACTTAAGACTTTAAGCCCATTCAGCAAACAGAAGGATGTGAGATGTTGATGATTTCGAATTTGTTTGGGGTTGTGGAATGGATGCCGTAATCTTTTCAAGATCAGCAAATGTTTTCGTTGATTAAACTACAGGTATTTTAATTGGATGTGTTTGGAAATATGTGCAGAGTTTAAGCTAAATTAGATTAGCCGCAAAGAATAATTTATGCGATCACATATTGATTTGACGTGAAATACTTTAGGTTTTTATAACGGCTTCTAAATAATTCTTTCGTATAACGATTCTCTCCTCGAACATCCCTATTAAATATTCAATTTTTGCAAGAGCACATGCACACAATATGCTGGCTGGCATCGCATATATTGTTGTTCTTGTGTAAGAAAGAAAGACAAGTAACACTTACATAGTTCTCAGCATCGGCAAAATGTGAACAGATTGTTGCTCTTGCATATTTTGCACCTACTACCATGCGCTCACCGATGTGGTTGCATATTGTGCCAGCCCACTCGAAACCTTTGTGTTAATTAAATTAAAACGAGTGGCGATAATAATCGCAAGACAAACAAGAACCGTGCCTAAGTGCTTATACAAGAAATCGTTGAGCACAGTGTGAGCTGCGAATTTTTTCTCTTCCCACCGTTAAAACATCTTTCTTCTGTTCATAATCATCATCCTTGTTCTTGTCCTCACTCTCATCATGTTCAGCGTTCTCATCATAGCCATCATCGTAGTCATCATCATGACAATGATGATTAAGTGAGTTGCATTTCGCTTCGCTCCACACATATTGCACTCTATCCCAACTTCATTGTGTCCCTGAAACGTCTTTTTGTTGCAATTTCTTGAGTACCTCCTCGTAATGAAACGATCCGAGTCCTTCCTAAGGTAAAATCAAGGGATGCTCTCTATACGTCTGTTGGCGAATAGAACCAAGTCAGACACATGTTTGTCTCAAACTGTCTTATTTTTTACTCAGTTTGCTGTTGCCATATGCCATTTACCTATGTACATGAATAGCTTTCTGAGGTGAAGCGAAACTTAATAGAGAGCGGTGACACAGCTTGGTGGAAGGGTAGATAGATTTCAATGAACTGAATTTAGAAACTTGCTTTTTTTTGAAAATTTCTGTGTGTAGAAGTTTGTGTCTTTAAGTGAGCCACTGATTTAATTTAAATCAATGAAAAGTTATTTCATTTTTGAATTATATTTTTCGCTAATTCATACATTACATAATTGTTTAAGTAGCTCAGCTTATTCTAGTACAGCATTTCCCAGCTAAAATTGTCTAATATCTTGGTGTTAAGCTTTTCTTTTTGTAATGGAGTGAAAAAGGCCTCTGCACTTTTTGTGCTATGCTATTGGTACATAGTTGCCCAAGCCGAGGATCACCCGCAAATATTTGACCCTTTACATGTTTTACTGGAATTCATATCCAAATCGCAATATCGGCTTCAACGTGATAGTAAATCATGGGAGGGGTTTGACCTCCCCGAAAGTGTATGTGTTTACTTTCGTGACAATAATATGGCTATGTCGTCTACATGAGCAACTACTTTGCAGCTGGCAGAGAATAGACTCTTAAAATGATAATCTACCGTAATTTTTCAGAACTAGGCAAGGAGGATACCACCTCACGCCAGCTAATGGGAACATACTAGAAGTACAAACTCACATCATCTATCGCACTCAACCAGAGTAGAGCTACCCCTATAGATTTTTGTCATCAAAACCCAGAGATTTGAACGGTTCAAGGAAGTAAATGGAACACCTCGATTGGGGGCTCGAAATCCTTAGAGGTAGAGCAAATGCGTTACGTATGCTGGATTACTTTAGCTTCCCGGAAAATATTCGCTCATATGAAGAGTTAGCGTATTGGCTTCCCTCGGGGCTCTGAATGCAACCAATAGCATTCGACAGCAAAAATTTCAAGCCCACTATGTTACCGTAATGTCTCTCCACTAGGTTTTCTTTGCATTGCGTATTTCAAAAAACTTCAGCTAAAAAAACCTTCAGTTTCGTTTCATACACTAAACAGTCATTCGGTTTTTTGGAGCTGTTAAGTTCAATCCTGCACATTCTCCAAAATGTGGAGTTTTACCTATGGCTTTAGGTGGATCACACGCTGACTTAGCACTAGAGCTGAGACTGTTAGCAAGAGTGTAGTTAACCACTTGATCCAGATCATGGTAACAACCGAAGCTCCCTGAAGAAAGCTTCAGTGACGATCGGATTAAAGATTGGAAATTCTGTCAGTCCGTTTATTTCCTATTAGTAAAGACTACCTGCTCGCTTGAGTTTCAGCTGTTTACATTAAAATATATGCTCTTGGGATTAAAGAAGGCACATACCTGTACGTCCTCATACAAGAAATGCGTGCGCCACCCGCTAGCAAGGACCTTAAACAATTTTTTTTGGTAACATTTTTTGGCACAAAAATTATAAAAATGCCTCGTGTTGTCGACTCTTATTCAAATGCGATATCCAAATTAGCCAAATAGTTTATTGATATAATTCTTTTATTTCAGTTATTTTTGCCTTGCCTACATATCGGAGCATTTCTTTATAACAGTGCTACAGAGTTATCGGTTTTTTTGAAATTTATGTGATTCTATTATGTTTTTATTTCAAATCAATTTATTAGATCATACTTCCTGGCTATCTCAATGCTTGTTGCTGCTTATCTTTTTACGCGAAGTGTGCAGGTCTCACTGGGTGATTGCATTGATCGCGTTGATTCCGATTTCCATAACTACTGTGGTAAATGCTGAAAACATTTCATGCCAACATGCATTGAAAGACTCAGAGCCAAACTTCGAATATTTACTGCTCTTGAGGTTTATTTTAGCTCACTAGAAAATCAGCATAAACTTTCCTGTGACGATACCGAAAAACTCCTCGAATTCGCGACAGCCGAGCGCCCGTCTACTTCAACATTGCAAGAATTGCTGACCGTTTGTATCTGATTGAGATTTTACATCCCGCTTCGTCTGTTTGTTCTACAAGTCCTCCACCAGTTGGAATCTGCACTGGCAGCCAAAAGCAGCTGCATCCAAATCAGCCTCAGTTGCAGTAGCCTGTGACTTCCACTCAGTCTGCTCATACATTAGCGGGGTCGGTGCCATAATCATTCACATTCATCAAATCAAATCACCGAATGCATAGGCAAAAACTAAGGGCCACCGCAAGTTTAGACGAGTGTGGCGCGAAAAACTGTGGCTCGACCACAGAGACACACACCACGCGCTATGCCATTAATTTGCGGTGTTATTTAATAAAATAAAATAAATTTTATAAGTCTCGCACTGTGTTAGGCTACGCTGCATGTGCCACACGCAACTCATCTTTCGTCCGCTCTTAACCTCAAGCTCAAAGTGACATCGCGTCGTTAAACTTCATGCATCGAACATACAGGTGCATTCTGATGTTAAGTCTGGCTCTGTAAAAATTCCTGAGAAGCATGGTTTACGCTGCACGGCACACCAACAATACCTGCTTCTTTGCTCCTCATCAAATTGTCATAAGTCGCATCACTTATGGAATCACTGCAGAGGAAATCTTGAAATTCATTACGAAATAGCTTGGCTTTTCACCTAGTATTTTATCCTTTTTTAAATTCATACCTGACACCTTACCGAAGAGAGCTATTGCCTCATTTAAGATCAGGTATCTGCTGGTTTATACACCGTACTTACGCCGGAGTTTTGACCAACTGCAATCCTCGTTAAAAGGTTTGGACTACGTTAACGTAAAAATTTCCAAAAAAGCGTCGTTGCATACTTAACTAGTAAATGCTCCTCGCTCTGCATAAATTATCAGAATGCTTGCGATATGAGTACCAAAATGAATAAAGTTTTCCTTGTCTCTACTTTTGATTTTCATTACATAATCTGCTGCACGAAAACATGGCTTACGTTGAACAATATTCGGAAAAGCGAATTCCCCCTTCACTTCTGTATTGTGACTTCCTGCTTTCTTTCACTTTGTTCTTGTTCCAAAATTAACAAAGATCTTTATTCCAACAGTAAAATCTTAGAATTAGGTCTTTCTAGCTTCTCAATAGATTTCCTTTGTCTTTCTTCTGCTCTTTTTCCATATATACAACTTAATCCTCATAACCCTTCACTTCTAGTTGATGTTGAATTCAGCTTCAAGGAAAAGAATAAACGCCTTTCTATCCCGCGTTATAGCCTCTATATAAATTACTTTCGGAAAATGTTCACTGAAATCAGTCTTGTCAATTGGTTCGCTTTACAAAGGATGTTGATTATGCATTGTCCAAGTTCTACTCTTTCTGTTCTAATTTTACATCAATCTACATCAATTCCCTTAAACCAAATTTCTAATTTTTTTTATTTTTTTTGCTTCCCTGCTTTATTGCTTCCCGTCATTGGACTATCTATGATTTATTTTTTACATTTTTCTCCTCTTCCTTTAAAAATGCACTATCTACCTCGATATCTACTATTTTTTCCCCGTAAGGCTCGTTTCACACATATGAGGTTCCATTCGGTTCGTTTTCAGTTCGTTTTCGGTCGCTGCCGACTAGTGTGAAACGGTGCTTCGGTTTCTTTCCGGTACCTAATAGAAACCGTTTATCACCGAACACTCTCTGGACACGAATTGGTTTCATCAGGTTTCTATTAGGTGTGAACTCATGTCCAGGGAACAGAAAGCAATTAAAGCGTTCACACATGCACGGTTTAGTTTCGGTTTTATCCTGATTGGATCATTTGAATTTTTTTTAAATTTATAAATTATCAGTTTGGATCTCTTAATTTGAAATATTTAGACGTTTTACGTAGTTAGTTTAGTCAGTTTTAGTTAGTTTTATTATGACCTGCAATTTTATTTGAAATTATCAGTCGCAGTTTTTCTGATAAAATGAGCGATTTAAAAGATGTTGATGTAGATCGGCTGATTTGTGCTGTGCAATCTAAAGTATTGCTGTGGGACAAAACTTGTGCAAAATATGGAGATAAATTTAAGACGCAAAAGGCATGGAAAAACGATTGAGTGCAAATTTTTGAAGACTTTAATGAATTTGACGCCACTACGCAAATTTGAGGAAGAAAACACAAAACCTAATATGAACCGTGTGAGAACCGTGTATGTGTGAAGGGAATGGAACCTCGTACGTGTGAATCAAGCCTAAGTTAACTGTTTTATCCTTACTTTATTCTTAGTATCAATCCTTTCGAAGTCGAAACTCCAATGCATATCTTAGATTTTAATGTTAGTTTTGGTCCTGATGGTATTCCTAATATTCCTGTAAAATCCTTCTCATCTTCTTGCCGTATTCCTTCAGGTATATTTTTCAACATTAACCTTGCATATAGTTTGTTCCCTTCACGATGGAAACCTGCTAACATCTTTCTATCTTTCAAACCTAGAGATCTATCTATCGTTTAAAACAATCGTGTTATATCCAGCGTCTGGTCCTTCAGTAATTTCCTTGAACACCTCAAACAAACTCTATTCTAAACTTGTTTTTAATGTGTACCAATTTTTTCCCAGTTTGGAAAAAAATATTTTAATAATAAAACCGATTTTTCCTTTCGAAGCTGGATATATTTAATTTTGTGACAAATATCGATATTTCGTAATCTGCCCTCCGCATCAATCAAGTCTGCGGACGATTATCACCAATCCTTAGGTGATTTGTTTGCCCTTAATCAATGGTGGCAAAACAACTTCTTACCATCAAACACCTTGAAAAAGTGTCACCAGGTGTCATTCTTATATAAAAATGCTCTTCATGTACTTTCTTATTGTCTCAAGCTTCTCTGTCAGCTGTCCAGCATTTTTAAGACCTTGGTGTTGTGTTTGATTCTAAATCGAAATGTGATGTTCCTGTCATTTGAAGTTTGTGTTTTTTTTATGTTGTTCGTATATGTTTATCAACATTTTCACCTATATTAATTTATTTGTTACCTTTGTTCATAGTATTTTACCAAATTTGGTCCACACACTTTCAGTATTTATCTGACGCCATTGAATCAATTCAGCGTAGATTCAGTCGCTCGCTGATTTCAAATTCAGCAGCTCCTATTTTCCGAACTCGTCTCATCTTTCCATGGTTCACATTTCTTCATTGAAAGCACGTAGATAGTTCCCAGATGAGTGTTTATTTCGCCAAGTAGTCCAGCGAAATTCGACACAAAAAAGGCGAAACTTCGGAAAAATTAGGGGAAAGCTGGATTTAGGTGTGAACCTTGATACTGGCATGCTGAAAAAAATGTCAAAAGCACCCATCGATCTGAATGCTGCGTTACATTTTATACGGGGTCAAAGGACACGAAAAGTGACCTTTCGCAAATATCTCAGTAACCGTCACGTCTACAGAAAAAACATTGCATAACGAATTTGAAGCTTAAAAAATTTCCTCCAAAAAAAGATTTTATAACTTTTTCTTGCAACGATAACCGTTTTTGAGATATTTTGATTCATAAACTGGAAACTTTTATATTTGTCATGAAACGTGCTCTCTATTCCGCACCACCTTCGAATTAGAGTACAAAGCGCGTTTTTTTAAATGTGGTATCCCCAGTAGGCAGATTCCACATTTGTTTTTGTTTGCAAAATGATTATTTTTAATAAATTATTATGAATTTGTTAATTGTTTTCTTTTTGGTTTATTTAAACAGCAGTCATCAATATCAAAAATCATTCCTCCGCGGACTCTATTTCTATGTTATGTTTTTCTCTTCATCATTTTCTTATTCTTCTGTTGTCTCTTGTATTTTGATGGATTCAGTCAGAAAACAAGGTGGATCAGTAGGGACGGAAACATTGGTGTTATCCATCTCGGGTGATAAATTTAAGTACGCCTGATCATGACAATTACCACAAACTGGTGAACAATACAACCCAACTATTCTGCAGGTGCAGTTTAAGCTGCAGCCCTTGGTGCATTTACATAAAATTTTGTTTAACAAAATTTCTGGAGTAGGTGGAAGCAGAGTTTGAATTGGCTCCAAAATTGTATCCCTGAACTTCCATACCCCATCTTCAAGAGTGAGCTCGCTATCTAGCCATATTTAAACTTACACTGAAAGAAAAATCTTGGTAAAATCAACAATTTTCCTTAGTTGTTTTTGCGTCAACTACGGGCTATAGTTAAAACAACCATAAAAAAAATAGTTGATTACTTTTATGCACCATGACGCGTGGTTGACAAACAACGTCCGTGGTGCAAAAAAAGAAAGCAACCACAAACAATGGTATTCCAGCAATATACATAGTACGAGATAGGAAAAGACTATAGTATGTAATAAATATATAGTTTATGTATATAGTATGTGGTAGCCAACCTAATCCTCGTACAACAGGATTTAGCAATACAAAAGACAAAACAAAATGAATTTGGTTGATGCCTTGGTTGCGTTGACAGCGACATTGTGGCTGCATTGTGATTAACCAAATTCAACTGCGGCATTCACGCCTCCCCCTGTGGCGCCGCTGTTTTGTGTTTACAGTAAATTTTTTCACAGCACTTTGCCGCAGTCCACTGCGTTTACCACAGTGGAAGAAAGCGTCATACAACGTTATATAAAGGCTTCACTGCATAACATGCTTATGAATTATATCGAACAGCAAACCGAACATAATTTTTCCATGTAGTATATGAAACTTCTATGATAGAATAGGAGTATGAGTATGAGGAGTATGAAAAATCAATAGTTTGCCTTAGTTGTTTTTGCATCAACTAGGGCTATAGTTAAAACAACCATAAGAAAATCGTTGATTACTTTTATGCACCATGACGCGTGGTTGATAAACAATTTCATTCAGAGCATGAAAAACGTCCAAATGTTGAAACCATTCTACTTTGCGTAGAATAATTTCAAAGACGTTGCTCACTGAATTACGTTTGTTGAAATCAACTATTGCGAAGTAGTTTAAGTACCATAAAAACTGTTGATAATTCGAAACGTTGAAGTTTTGAGTGAATTGATGAATATTTTTCTATTTATCAACTGTTTTTCGTGGTTATGAAACAATTAAAACAATTGATTTCATGAACGTTGTGATATTTTTTGTATAACCAGAACCAACTACTTTTATATCGTTAAATTAACTATATTAACATAGTAAAAATAACTATTCTCCGTAGTTCGTTTAACGAATTTGAATGAATCGTTGCAATACTATAAAAATAGTTGAACCAACCAAGAGTTTTTCTTTCAGTGTAGTATTAGACCCGATATAAATGCTGTCGAGCAGCACTAGATATTGGCGGAAGAATAGATAGTTGAACAGGTTTTTCGAGCTGTGTTGATCTTATAAAAGCGGAATATCTGTGAGTATCAATAGATACTTCTTGTGATGTACCTTGATATAACCAGGAGAAAACGAATTCCATTGTTGAAGGCTACCTCTGGAGAACACTCGGTCTTACTAAAAATTTCAGCGTAGTTTATTTACTCCTCTTTTCTTTCAAATAATTTGATCACATTCGTTTTACCTTTCTTAAAAATCGCTGAAGTAGTGTCTCGACATGTCATTGCATGCAAAAATAAAATATGAGCTTGACACTTTGGATATGGGTTCACACTTTATAAAGAATATATTTCCATTTTTGATTTTTCAGGTTTCCAAAAATAGATGGTTTTATCAACAGGAGCTCGTGCAACAATACAAGTTTTTTTTAGCGGATTCTTCGATTGCTGTTTCTATGATGAAGATATCACCATTATTTTGAGCTTGTTTTACACTGATATTACCAGTTTCAAATTTTTGATACAACATAGAAATGAATCGATACTTGTTGTTGGCATTCGCAAGGAACTGTTCTTGACTTGTTGGAACAATCCTGGGACCGTCAAAGAGAATATTAGTGGATGAAGAATTTTTCGCACATCGACGACGTTGCTCTGCAGCTTTGATCTTTTTTGATTTTCGTTATAACCATCGAATACAGTTACGACATTATGACCATCATGCCTTATACATAATGACCGTAAGTGTCAAAACTTGCATCAAATGTTTCTTCTTTATTCAATATGGCACGATGTAAAAGAATCCCTCTGTCAATAATATATGTAACATTGATGGTATCTAATTCAACATTTACCGAATCAAAGCATTTATAAATAGCCGTCTTTTGGTTTGTACGAATTGCATTCTCTTCGAGAAGTGACAATGGGTATGGAATGGAGCTGATTCATGCTCCCGAAATTCTTGAAGTGGGGTGTCAAATCTTTTTATAATACTTATGCGTTGAAATAATAGAAAAATATCAATAGGTACATACTTGTTCATTATGAATTTTCATAGAACTGGACACTGTCAAAAGAGGAAGCACTCTATCAGAACGTTGTAGTTTACTATTATCGAATTTTTGAGCAGCCAATATTTTTTTTATGGAGATGAGATCAACTTCATAAGCATTGTGACAGTTTATTTTATCATCGCCGACGACTTCCCTTGAAGTTGACATTATCAATTTCTGAAAAAGGATTATGACATTTTTCTCCATCAATCCTGGAGTGTAGTAAATAATTTCGTTCATATTTTTGTTTTTATGGGTCTCTGAAACATAGGAAAACAAACTCACAAATATTCCAAATCGTAATCGAAGTCGGATAATATAAACATACCGTTGAGACAGTGCATGCTGTTTGTTATAACTGTTTATATCAATATATCTCAAAAACGGTTATCGTTACAAAAAAAAAAGCAATTTAACTTTTTTGTAGGCAATTTTCTAAGCTACAAATTTGTCATACACTGTTTATCTGGAAAGGTGACCGTTACTGAGATATTTGCGAAAAATCACTTTTGGTGACCTTTGACCACGTATTGAAAGTAACGCAGCACTCGGATCGATGGGGACTTTTGACATTTTGCTCGGCACGCCAGTGCTAAGAATCACACCAGAATCCAGCTTTCCCCTAATTTTCCGAAGCACCATGTTAAATTTCCCTGGACTAAAGGCTTTTTTGTTTATATCTTAGTTCGCTGATAACCATACTTAAATCAAGTCGTCCTAGTCGATCAACTAAAGTTTTTTTTATTCCCTTTGCACATACGGAAGTCTATTTGCATTCACCTCTGTTGCGTCTTCCTAGGATGCACAATACTCTTAAGCTTGTCCCGCTCCCGCAATATTTTCTATGATTTCAGGACATATTAAAAATGCTAACTTAAATTCCAGTTTAACCAATTCTTTCTCATTTTTCTTCTGAAATTTTTTATATTGTGTTTTGTGCATTTTCATTGTTGACACTGTAATTGGATTATATCAGCAGCGCAAAGGGTGATAAATCAATAAACAATATATATCAAACTTACTCTATGAATTTCGTTTCCATCCGATGACTGCATTGAAAGTTTGAAGGGTGGAGAAAATTTTAGAGTTACCGCCCTCGAAAAAATGAAAATTTACTATAGTGTAACAAATTTTACTTATGTTCATTGCAGAATGATAACAGCTGGAACGTTTCTTTGTCCGAAAAACCAAAATAGTCGTAGCATTCCTATCCTAATTATGCAACCATAAATCTGGCAAACTTGGCTCGCATGAAAGTCAATCTACTGTACAAGTGCCTGAATGGATTAAATGGATGAATGATATTTTTTATTTATAATCGATGACATTTTATTGAGCCTTAGCAATACCAAAAGGTGAAATACATTTATTAGCTTAAATGTAAATGTTAATGTTAATTATAATCTGAGTGCTGCTCATTGAATCACAAATCAATTTTTTAGATTTTTATTAAAAACATTAGAGCCCTCTCACAATATAATTTTTGATACTGCATCGAAATCGAACTTGTGTAAAATGTTATGTTGCCACAAAAAAACAGTGCGTCACGCGTGCTGTGTTTTGACTCGTGCCGGTAGGAGATGTAATCCGATATGAGGTGGATGTTAGCTGCATTTGGATTAGGTGCATTTGCTGCCAGGCTCGCAAGCGGAGACGATGGCCATCGTACCAAACTCGAGCCAAGCATACGTTTACGTCGTCGCGTCTCATTCATAGGGACGAGAGAATAGGATTCGGCAGTGAAACGATGACTCGGCAGATATGAACAATTTCAAAGGACCCAAGTAAGTTCATAGACCTCGAGAGATCCTCAGACAGTTGATGCAGACACAACAGATGCACTTTTGTCGACCTGGTTTGAATGGCCAGCCGGCATGGCTGTTTGTATTCTCGTTTCGATTTTGTTGCTCCTCGATGGCACTTAGGTTTTGTGTTTTGACGTCATGCCGGTAATACTTTCCGATCCATTGATGCATATACCTACAGATTTAGATGTTTGTGATTATTCTAATTGAAGTTTTTGCATTTTGTTCGATACGCTGAGCTAAGACAACTTGATCAAATATCAAAGAGAATATTTGCTTTTAGTGAATGAAATATGATGAGTTGTTTTATTTGTTTTCTTTCAATAAGGCTCCACTAAATTTCAAACTGGTTCTTAAGAAAAATCAAGGATTTACTGCATTATAATTTCTGTCAAAAGATATGACCTAATCAATTCGAAATCACAAAATTTGCTGCTCGGCAGCTGCAGCAGAAATATTTTTCAAATAGTTCCGAGGAGAGAGCATTTGCTAATGCCTAGCATCGCTTTTGAAATTAATACAACATCGCTTCGAAATCATGTTATCCCAATTGGTAACAACAGCGTAGAGATACATATTCCACTTTACACTTCACTTATTAACACGGCCTGTTTCATCGAGGGTAGCACACTGGAGAGTTTCAACAGGACGAAGCGGCGCTTGCAAGAGAGCATGGAAAATTGTTCTAGTTGCCTTATACATGGACATGTTTAATGGAAATTAAAATTTTAAACCATTTTAATAGTAGGAAAGAATTCCTAGTTGTCATTCAACCCCATTCTCAGACAAGCTAGGCTGTCGTCTAACGAACATTTGTTTTCGTAATCAAATGTGTTCAACAAGTACTTGTAGAGTTTACGTGTATTTAATTTGTGTGTGTGCTGATTTCAACATTCGTATCTGACTCCATATTTAGTTCAACCTCATTCTACATATCTATCAGCATTACGAGTATTTTCGAAAAATTCAAGGACTCAGTTGTGTATTCAAAGAAACTCTTTGCGTATTTACTAGCATTTAATGTTGTATATTTTGTAATATATGGTATTGGCAGCAAAACACCATTAACGTTTATTAAGTAATAAAAGTAATGTCGCTCGCTAAGTTATATTGAAAGTAAAATGGCGTTGGAAAGAATTCTAGTAGTTGGACAGTTTCAACTCGGAAGAAATTTCAAAAAGTAGGTTAGATCACGTACTTCAATGAAACATACACAAATCAATCTGTTCCAGGTCTTCACTTTTTAAATAGCTATTGGTAAAAATAAAACTATAGTCAGTACTACTCAAGGCTCAACATTTTTGATAATTTTTTTGTATAACTAGTTAAGTACAAATAAATGGAATGAGTCTAATTTTATGAAAAAAACACTCAAAACATAATTACAAAGAATCAATTTTTTCGAAGCAATTTAATAAATATATTTTCATATCCAGCACACAATTTTGCAACAAGTGTTACGTTGCCTTCATGAAATATGCCAACTCTCCGTTTCTATTTGACCATAATGCAGGAGCAGAAAAAAAACAAGAAAAAGGTGGACTTCAATAGACATGGTCGTGATAAGCACATATCCAAATGGCATTAGGTTAAAGCACTCTCGGGGAGTATAACGGTGAGTCCGATAGTATTCGACCCATAACCGAAATTCTACAGCTCGTATCTGACAGGATAATGGAATCAGCCGTTGACGACGACGACGACGCAGATTTAGAAGCAACAAAGTCAGATAACTGCAAGAATAAATGACTTCTGGCTTCGACTGCAATGTCTGGACATGGCAAGGAGGTGGGTGAACTGATAATAAGGCTAGGCCGATCTGCACTGGGTGTGTGCTTGACTAGTGTATTCAATCAACCAATATGAGTCGATTCGTTTCACCCACAAAAATCATCTGGCAGGACGACAAGCCGCGATGGTCTGAGCTGAATGGCAAGGACTTTGGTTAGTTGCTTCAGTGACTTGGCATTGTTGTTGCAACTGAACAGCCAAGTCTTTCGCTAACGCTGGCGTCCCCATTCTACACACTACTCGTGTTCCGATTGTGTATCCGAGAAACTACATGCTCGTGTGTCGTGTGTATCCTGTCAATATCAGTTCGAAGTCGTTAACTTGTCGACAGATTAACGATTCGTGGAATATTAGGCGCGGCCAGATTTCCTTCCGTTTCAAACAAATATTTTCTTGGTAATTTTTCATTTTCAGCTTTTACCATTTACATTATGCTTTTCTAATAAGATGATAGTATTATGAAGTGTATCGAACGGTTTTCATGAGCACACTTTGCATGCATAATGTATCGTACTTTAGATGGTGCTAATATGATTAACTCACCAAATCGATTATACAGCGAAAATGCGTTACGAAGAACATTAGTAAATTACTTGTTTATTCAGATTTAGATTAAAATATGTATGGCTCCAGTTCAGTGTAATTGAATGAATTATATCTTGAACGTAGGTGGAGGGTCGAACTATGTATATTTTTGCCAATCCAATTGAAGTATGAAGTTTATGAAGTACTAAACCACATCAAATTGCAAATGGTGGTGGAATTGAGTGAAGAAGCTACTCTACTAAGACTACAGCTAGTAGATATACACACTCAATAACACAACAGAGAACAATTGTATTTGGGATAGTACTACACTCATTAAGTGAAATTAAATGAATTGAAAAAGTGCGCTACATAATTTTGCAAACATAACAACTCTAGCGTATAGTATGATTTCGAAGAAAAGTAATAGAATTGTATAGATTGATTGCAACCAACCAGTATCGAAGGGCATATACAGCCAAAAGCGTGCACAGGGCTTTGATAAAGTTGATAAAATTCTCATTGAAGTACTACACTGAAAGAAAAATCTTGGTAAAATCAACAATTTTCCTTAGTTGTTTTTGCGTCAACTACGGGCTATAGTTAAAACAACCATAAAAAAAATAGTTGATTACTTTTATGCACCATGACGCGTGGTTGATAAACAACGTCCGTGGTGCAAAAAAAGTAAGCAACCACAAACAATGGTATTCCAACTATGTACATAGTACGAAATAACTATAGCCCATTTTGGTGTGTTCTGGCAGGGTTAGCTCTAGAAACGTACAACCCGGGCATTTGTCCGGGGCGGTAAACGTAAAGGGTTTAATAAAATCCTACTGTTTTGCCAAAAGACTAAAAAAAAATATTAGCAGCCCATAATTCTTAATGTTTTTCAAAAAAAAGCTAGGTCAGAGCATATACACTGTATGTGCTCACTGCTTCATCGCTGCACTGCATCGCAATGCGTGTCCTTTACATGCATACATTAATTGCACAAAAGGCGTCATACAACGTAATATAAAG